>CM053594.1:282247800-282272148 GCA_028646575.1 Pseudocheirus occidentalis | reverse complement strand
GAACAAAGGAAGATAAAAGAAACTGACAGGAGAAGGGGGAGGGTAGACACTCAGGAGGGGGGGGGGGGTTACATTCCAGACTGAGAAGTTTTCACTAATTTCATGTTCCACACACAGTGAAAGATGCCTTAGTTGCAAATAGATTAGAAAGACAAATTTAAATAGCCTAAATTATCCAAGAGTGGTTCAGTTTTAGTGACTTGAATTTCCACTGCATAAATCAAAATGGCCAGTAGGGTTTGGCCTCCATTCAAAGCCTCTGTACTTTGTTTTACACAGAGGTTATATTTTCAAATGTCATTTTTCAACCAACGCTATTAGTTCTTTGTTATTTTTAAATTGCCTACATGTACTTCATATGTTGCGATTTAGTACAATTTGTGATTTCCAACTATGCCACATTCCTCAGAGAAGTACTGTAAGTTTATGAATCTGTGTCCTAGGCACATTCTTGTCTCTTGACGGGGGCGATCGCTTAGCTTTTCCATGATTCTGTTTTCTTATCTAGAGTGAGTAAATAATAGTGTTGACTGAAAGGACACTCTAAATCCTTACAGTGATCTGACATATTGTCTACACTGGCCAACTTCCAACATCTCTACTAATGGGGTTTCAGCTTTGAGGTCCTTTTTTTATTTTTTAAATCAGCGATATTTAAACAAGCACATTTGAAAGCTCACTCCAGAATAATTGAAGATCTTTCTGTTTTAACAAAGCTCTTTCCATTGCAAAATATCACCCTTGGGAAGGATCTATTTGCATTAAGATTGTCTAAAGTTTACCAAGAGCTCTGCATTAGGTACTTTGTAATCCCCCATAGCTGTTCTGAGTGGTTTTCCTTGTGTTTCTTTTACAGATCCCCTATGCAGCCAGCTTGATCAGGAAAGAGAAGCTTGGTACACATCTCAGCAAGAGCTAAAAGGTGAGATAGCCAGGACAGAGTCTTTTGGAAATCTGATCTATCAATAATTGTAATTGCTCCTTATTAATGCAATACTAGGTCAAGGGCAATGAAAAAACTCCATCTATATTTTTAAAGAAATGTCTTGATGGACTTGGCAATGTCCAGAGGCCTCTACTATGTAGTATATGCTGAAAATAAAGTTTGGCACCGGCCATATGCCTCTTCTGAATTTGATGGTAGGGTACTAAAAATAAGGGAGTTACCTTTTCAGTCTGCAAAATAGATCCCTACTCTTCTTTAATTGGGGTGGGGTGGGAGGGCTTTATGCCATATTATTGCCCTGCCCCCCCTGCCTTCTCGACCTGATATCCTGAGTAAGTATATAATGCTTATTAAGTGAGTGCCTAAAGGCCACATGGTATCATATATGGAGAGTCCACTTCTCAGCTAGGAAAATCTGGGTTAAAGTCCCACCTGTGATATATACAAACTATGTGACCCTGCAAGTCATTTAACTTCTCAACCCCCCAGGCAGTTCTCTAAGACTGCTGGTAGCAAAGCAAGAAAGTAAAAAGGGGTTTTCCCACTAAAAGTTCCCTAAACCAAGGAAATCACAGGTTGAAATACAAGTGCCAGGAACTAAGATTAGCTCTTTAAGCAAATCTCCACTGCAACCAAGGTTCCAATGAGTTGCTGAGGAAAAGACATGGGCAGTCTGGGGTCTTTCCTGCGATCAATGACAGCTTCCTGCTGTAGCCCCCAATACCTCTCTCTACAAAGGAACAACAACACAACACTTCCCCTTTAAGACACATCACCTCTTTATTCTAAGAGACATAATAGCTCACAAATTTCTCTCCTGTCAGTAGAATTTTATCCCCAGAATATATATGTCCTTTGCAATAAGGAATAATGGAGACTGTATTCCCAATCACAAATTATGGCTATCTGGGCTCCCTCTGAATCGGGCCCAAGGCTACACTTGAGTGACTCTACCTCCCTAGCAGCCTTGGAAAAGACAATGACTTCTCAACATTATGGATATCTTAAGACACCAAAAAAAAAAGAAAATCACCTGAATTACCAGATGTAGGATGCTTCTAAGAAAAGATGTATGCATGTATTGGTTTGCATGGAGGAAGAGGTATATATCTAAGGAGAGACCTAGAGAAAATGCAGGGAACATGATGGGCACTCCTTCCTTCTGAGGGAGTACATTAGGCTGACCCAGCCACACCAACTTGTGGAATCATTAAAACTGAGAAAAAGATCAAACCTCAGAAAAGGTAGATACTGAATTAAGCCTTATGAGAGTAAAAACAGAAATCATAGTGACAGATAGCTTAGCTGAAAATAGCTTAGATGGGTGAATTTAAATGTTCTAACTGGTCTAAGAGGAGCTCAGTTTGTATTTTCACACCATAAATAAAATAACAAGATGGCTGGGCTTCCATTCAAAGTCTCAGTATTTGGAAATACTTTTCTATTAATACCAGTAACCAGCTGGAATTGCTCCTCGTATCTGAGGCCTTCCTTTTCTCACAGTTTGGTTCATTACCATTTGAATAACACTACTCATTATTTTCCTTGGGAGAATATTTAAGAGTCCGATAGGATTCATTGTAGAGAAGTATTTTGTTATTCCAAACTTTTATGGAATCACAGAAGCTGAATTGAAAGTGATCTCAGAGGTCGTCAAGGTAAATGTAGACTAGAACTAAAATCGCCTGGATGGCTTCCCCAACAATTGGCCAGCAGCCTCTCTTTGAAGATGTTTAATGATAGAAAACTCATCACTTCTCTAAGTAACCCACTCCACTTTCAGAGAACTTCAAATGTTAAGCAATTTTTCCTTATAATGAGCTAAAATAAAATCTGTGTTCTCTCTATAACTTTCATCAACTTTTGATCTAGGTCTGTATCTGAGACCCAAGTCAAACCACTCAAATCCCTCTCCTCTCTCTCCCACAGTTCCTCAAATACTTAAAGACAGTTATCATGTAATTCTCTGCCTTATTCCCCCATACACCCTATATACACCCTAACCCCCCACACACAAGCACACACAAGGATTCTCTCCTTCAGACTATTCCTTCAACTAATGCTTAAACGGCATGATGTCAAGTCCCCTCACCATCAAGC
Organism: Pseudocheirus occidentalis; assembly: GCA_028646575.1. NCBI lineage: Eukaryota > Metazoa > Chordata > Mammalia > Diprotodontia > Pseudocheiridae > Pseudocheirus > Pseudocheirus occidentalis. The sequence goes on along the minus strand of CM053594.1, from coordinate 282,269,102 downwards.
ACTTCATATGTGCCAAACCCTGCACTAGGCATTGGATGTATAAAGACAAAAACAAAAAAACAAAAAAAGAAAGAAACAATCCTCCTCTCAGGAATCTTGCAGTCCATCAGGAAAGAAAGCATGTATAATCTACAAATGTATGTAGAAGAAACATGGCAGAGTATCAGAGGATAGAAAGCCATCCATCCTCAAAGCCAGAAAGCATGAGGTTCAAGTTCCATATATGACAAATATTGGTTGTATGACCCTGGGAAAGTCACTTAATCTCTCTTTGCTCTAGGACAGAGGCATCAAATATGCGGCCATGACACCCTCGAGTGTGACCCGAGCCAAATTTTCTATTTGAATTTAATGACTGATCTAGGCAACTCTCTTAACCCATAAGATGCAGAGAGGGTGACATCCTACATTGTAAGAGTTTACTCACCTGGGAGTTCTCTATATCAATGGAATCACATTATATATCCCTATATAAGTATATAAAGAAAAACATATATGCAGAATAAATATAAGTCAAATATAAAATAGCTAATAAAAGAGTGTACTATCAGGGGATCAAAAAAGGCATTAGGTAGAAGTGGAGCTTGAGCTATGTCTTAAAAGAGACTAGTGAATCTGAAAGGTGGTCAAGGAGTGAGTATATTCCAGGCCAAGGCATAGAAACAGAAAATGGAGTGCAACGTGTGAACAACAGAGAATCAGTGAACTGTAGAGTGTAAGAAGGAGAATAATATACAATTAGACTAGAACAATAGGCTAAGGCCAAGGTGTTAAGGTCTTTAAAAGCCAGAGGAGTTTATATTTTATTCTAGTGGCAATAGGGACCTCCTAGAGTTTATTGAGTAATACGGAAAGATATGTTCTTAAGGAAAATCATTTCAGAAGCTTTGTTGAAGATGTATTGGAGTGGAAAGAAATTTGAGACTAAGAAACCATTTAGAAAGTCATTGCAACAGTCCAGGTGAGAGGTACCTGAACCAAGATAATGTCTATTTGAATAGAAAGGAGAGTCCAATGTGGAAAATGCTGTTAAGGTAAAAATAGCAAGACTTGGCAACTGACTGGCTCGTGGAGTGAGAAAGAGTGAGGAGTTGAGGATAAGTCAAAGGCTGTCAACCAGGGGAACTGGAAGAATGGGGGGTTACCCTCAACACAAATAGGGAAGTTAAGCAGTAGAGAAAATTTGGACATATTAAGTTTGAGATGTCTCTAGTACAAACAGTTTGAAACATCCAGTAGGCAGCCAATGATGCAGGACTACAGTTTGGGAGAAACTAGGACTGGGTGGATAGATCTATGAGTCATTTATATAAAGATGATTATTTTTAAACACAAGGGAACCAATGAGGTCACCAAGAGAAAAGAGACGGGGGTGGACCCAGGACAGAGTTTGGTGTTAAACCCACAGTTATAAGGTATGATACAGATGATAATCCAGCAAAGGGAACTGAGAAGAATTCATACAGGTAGAAGGAGAACCAAAAGACATGAAAACCCAGGTAGGAAAGAGTATCCAAGAGGAAAGGGTGGTTAACATTACCAAGTATAGCAGAGGGTTCAAAAAGGATGAGAATTGAGAAAAGATCATATAATTTCCCAGTTTAGAGATTGTTGGAAACTTTGGAGAAAGAAATCTCAATCAAGTGATGAGGTTGAAGGCCAGATTTCAAAAAGGGAAAGCAATGGATGCAGATGTTTTTTACTAAGAGTTTGGCTGAGAAAGGAGCAATGGAGGATAATAGTTTGAGGGAATCATAGAATCCAGTGAAGTTTTTTTAAGAATGGGAAAGATGGGCTTGTTTGGGAAGAGCAGAAAAGGAAGCAGCAGAGAAGAAGAAATGAAAGATTAGAGGAGTAAGGATTACTAAGGGAGCTGCAGAGAAGTGACACGATCACACCCATGTTTTAAAAATATCCATTTGGCAGTTTTGTGGTGATTATATTGGAGACGTGAGAGACAGGAAGCAGGGAGACCAATGAGGAGACTATTATAAGAATCTAGGGGAGAGATTACTTAGGGGACTGGTCATGTGAATGGAGAAAATGTGATAGGTAAGAGGGGGTGAGAGAACTGATCAAACTTAACGACTGATTGGATATGGAAGAGGGGGAAGAGAGAAGAAGAAAACCTGGGTTTGGGAACTTGGGTGACTGCAAGAATGATGGTACCTTCAATATACAGAAGTTTTGAGGAATGGAGAAACTTATTGATCAACAAGAATGTGTTAAGTATTTACTATGTGCTAGATGCTACATATGGATAGGAAAAAAAAAAGCTAAAACAGTCCCTTCCCTCAAGGAGCTTACATTCTGAGAAGAAAACACACATACATACATGACGTCCAATGGACAACTGTCAATACAGGACTGGAGTTCAAGAGAGATAAAGCCTGGTTAACTTTTAATCAAAAGAGATAATGTATGTAAACCCTAATGAGATAATTGTTGCAGACCCTAATATGTTATATAAATGTTAGCTATTGTTATTTCTGTGCCTCAGTTTCCTCCTTCGTAAATATGGAGAAAATGATCCTTGTATTACATAACTCACAGAGACTGAAATAATTGAACAATGGCAACATCTAAGGCACTGTGCCAAGCACTGGAGCAATACAAAAGTGAGAAAAATAACACAGTCCTTGTCCTCAAGAAGCTTTCTTTACATTTGAACCTCTCAAACTTAAGTTAGCTATGTGACCCTGGATAAGTCACTTAACCTCTGTGTCTCAGCTTTCTCATCTATAGAATGGGGATAATAATAGCACCTTTCTCACAGGGTTGTCATGAGGATCAAATAAGTCAACATAGGTAAGGTTTTACAAACCTTAAAGTGTTATATAAATATTATTGTTATTATTGATAATAAAAATAAAGAAAACGTAATTTAGAGAAAATTAATAATAACAATTATGTTATATATGATGTTGCATTTTTCTCCAGACGTCTCTTATCACATATAATCCCTTGGGTTTCATTTTCATCTTCATTCTCATTCTGGAAATATTAAAGCATTGAAAAGGCTGGCAGGGACTTCCAAGCCAGAGGGCAAAAGCAGGAATAGGATCTAGAGCTTGCTCAGTCCTGATACATGTAACCTCTCTTGTTAGGAAATAAACTCCTTGAAAGAGAAGACTATTTCATTTTTTTGTTTTTGTATATCCTCTGGGTCTAGCACATAGTAGGCACTAGCAGAGCACCTCGTGTACAGTAGGTGCTTAATAAATAATGTTTGCTGGTTTGAGTTGCCCTAAAGATTCCTCATTATTGCTAATGCTTTTCCTCTAGACTCCTTTTCTTCTGTGATTCTGCAGCAGAGATGCTCAGAATTTCAGAGTCCATTTTATTCTTGGAAAGCTCTGATTGTTTGGTCTTTTTCTTTATCTTAAAGCTAAATTTGTCTCTTTGCAACTTATCATTTAATTTGAAAAGAATTTATTTGTTAACTTCCTATGTGCATAATCCTTGCGATAGGCACTAGAGCAGTGGTTCTCAACCTTCCTAATGCTGCAACCCTTTAATACACATATGTGGGCAGACCCGCCTGGAGACGGACTGGATGGAGGAGCTGTGTTCCTCTATAGGAACTGGATAGAGTTCCTAATACCATCAGAAATATGTGTTTTCCAATGGTCTTAGGAGACCCGTTCGACCCCCAAAGGGATCACGACCCACAATTTAAGAACCACTGCACTAGAGAGACAAATGCAAAAATGGCTGACCAGTGCTTGCCTTCAAGGATCTCATAGTCTATTTGAGGATGCTACAGGTGAAAAAGATAATTAACCTCCAACCCCTTGGTGCCTCAGCTTCCCCATCTACAAAACGGGGGATAATAATAGCACCTGTTTCACAAGGCTATAAAATGGAAGTTGGACTGGAGTGTGTAATGAACCCCTCAACACTCCAGGGAGACAGCTCAGGGATTGAGGAAAGTTTTCCACAGAATGTACCATTCATTCCATTTTTGTATTTCCCTGTAGCCATCCATTTATGGTTCATGAGGCTTGTTCTATTCTGTACATTCAGGTAGTATTCCTTAATCTGACTTCAGGAAATTTTTTCTTCATTACTATAGGCCAGGTTTTCACTACCAAAGTGAAATGGATGATTAAGGCAATTACTGGATAATTACGGGATCAATCTAAGAAGAAAGAGGAGGCAATGTCATAAGGTAGAAAGAACGTTGATTCTGCAGTCAGAGCACCTGTACCCAGATACTCAGTACTCAATACTTAGTTCAGCCATGACCATGGGAAAATTCATTTAACTTTCCTGGACCTCAATTTCCTTATCTGTAAAATGAGGAGGTTGGACTAGATGGCCTCTGAGATTCCAGCTCTAGATCTACAAACCTGTGAAATATTGACCCAAAATATCAGAAATGGAAAAAGCATTGGCCTGGGAGTCAGGAGCCCTGGGATTAAGTCCCAGCTCTGTGACTTGCTGGCTATGGGGTCATACTTGGATTTGGAAGGGAACTTAGAAACCATCTAAGTTCAGTGGTTTTTAACTCCATATGGATTCATGGATAATTGGTTTTCTAAGTCATCTTACATATTTTATTTTATTCATTTTAAGACATTCTGAGAAGGGGTCCATAAGTCTCACTAGAGTGTTAAGGGATCCATTACACAAAAAAATATGAAGAACCCCTATTTCTAGTCCAACAACCTCCATTTTACAGATGAAGAAAACTTGAGGTTAAGTAGCTAGCCCAAGATCACACATATAATACAGTCAGGTGCTCTGCCTGCAAATCCAATCTCTTTCCACTGTCATAGCAACTGTTTCTTCATTTGTAAAATGAGGCGGGATTGCCCAGATGGCCTCTAAGGTCCCTCTCTGTTATCTTAAGTCATTGTTGCAAAATAATTAGGAAAAATGTTGATAATCCTAGCCTAACAATTTGATTTCCTTCAAATCAAGAAAAAAAGACTATTAACAATACTAGCTAGCATTTATTTGGTGTTCTAAGGTTTCTAAAGTGTTTTGCACATGTTATTTCATTCAGTCCTCCCATGTGAGGCAGGTGCTATTATTATCCCCATTTCATAGATGAAGAAACTAAAGCTGAGACAAGTTAAGTGACTTCCCTTAGGGTCACTCGTCTAATAAGCATCCGATGCCAGAATGGAACTCAGGTCTTCCTTGAAATCCAGATTTCTACTGCAACAGCTAACTGCCAACAGAATGTGGTTTTGATGCCAGCTTAGCCATATTTAGAAACTATCTTTGAATCCTTCCTCAGTCCTGTATTCTTCTGCCTTCCTTTCTTGAACAAGGATCAGTTTGTTTCAGCAAGTTATTCTCTGCTTAGAAACCACTGACACTGAGAATATATGTCACCATTGCTCCTGGCGACCTATTGTGGGTATATGCATACATGTATGTATGCATATACGTGCATATGTGTGCATGTGCATATGCGTGTGTGTAAAAACTATTAATGCTGTTTAGTAACTGATACTCTCCTTGTGGTGATTTTGTTTCTTCAACATACCATCCTTGCAGACAACAGGGATTTCTCTAAGTAGACCCTTGTGCTTTCAGAAGATTAGTGGTTACTTAAATGCTAAGCTAAATCAGCCAAGCAGAGAATCACAACCATATTGTTAGAGGCAGTCTTGGATTCTCAATGTGCCAAGCTTGAAAGGAGTAGCCTCAAGAGGAATTACAAAATAAAAAATCATTATACCCCAGGAGAGGGAGAGATTTGGTCTTGTTCAGTGACCACAACTCACCAAATTAGTGCTGATACATTAAAAGTTTAATGCAAGGATGACCTTTAAGCTGGCGTGCCACTTTGCCACCCACTAGATTCCACTATGGCTATTAAGGGGAAGAATCTTTTCCAAACCACAGGCAGCCTACTGTATAAACTGCTGAGTTTTGCTACATAGTCCCTTTCTACAAACCCTTTCAATCTTGCACAAGAACCTGAGTCAAGAAAATGGTATATACAAACCGGGTCCTAAAAGCATGGCCATATATAGAAGACCAGAATAGTTTTTAGCTATGATGTAAATCACAAAAAGGAAAGGTGGAAAGCCTGAAAATCTTTAACTTCTTTTTGATCAGCACCAAGCATATTGCCTGGCAAATAGTAGGCATTTAATGAATGTTTATTACCTGATCTATTCACGAATTTATCTAAGCATCATTTGAAGTAATGAATGAATGAAAAGCACTTACTGAATAATACTGTTCATACTAATACTAATACACATACTGCTGTATGCCAAGCACAGTGCTAAATGGGGGATCAAACACTAAAAAGGGGACTGGACATGCCCTCAAAAAATTTGCAGTCTAATAGGAGAGGACAACACAAGGAGGGGAATGGTAGTCAGGGCAGGGTCTAAAATTTGGTCTGGAAAATCACAAGCATCATGAGTTTCATCATCCCACAGATAGAATCAACCCCAGTTATATGTTGTTGTTCAGTTGTTTCAGTCATGTCTGATTTTTCAGTGACCCTGTTTGGGGTTTTCTTGGCAAAGACACTTGTGTGGTTTGCCATTTCCTTCTCCAGCTCATTTTATAGATGAGGAAACTGAGGCAAACAGGGTTAAGTGACTTGTTCAGAGTCACACAGGTAGTAAGTGTCTGAGGCTGGATTTAAACTCAGGAAAATTAGTCTTCCTGACTCTAGGCCCAGTGCTCTATCCACTGAGTCACCTAGCTGCCCTCTCAGGCCAGAATGGCTAGCTGGAAGCATGATCAGTTAGTATGGAGCCTGGAACTCCAGGCTAGATATAGTAGGCAATGTGAGTTCTCTGCTAATTGACTCATCAGTCGGGTCACCTAGGTCCCAAAGTAAGAACTGCAAAACTAAGTGGATTAAGTGCTTCACAGCATGGCCTCTTACCCCAGTTGGGCTAAATATGTTTAATATCAGTTGAGTAAAATGACACTTCCTTTGGTTTATCTTAAAACTGCCTCCAAAAACAAGCCTTGAGATTTGATATCGTGTTACTTTTCCATTTATGAGGTGTATCAAAATTGTATTTTGTGAGTGGAATGGGTAGCTTAGGGGAAATGGCTTAAAGAAGACTTGGACATCTCTTTTTAAGAACATGCTATGAGGATCTGTATGAATGCCACTTCACCTAGGAAACAAACCCTGCAGAGTGCCCCAATATAAATCCCGTTATATTAATTATCTGTTAAGTCAGTCAACAAATATTTATTGGGTGATGATTGTGTCATAGGCACTGGACTAAACACTGGGGGAACAAAGAAAGGTAAAAAAAAAAAAAACTATCCCTGCCTTCAAGGAACATACATTCTATTTTTTTTTTTTTTTTTTTTTTGCTTTTTGGAGGGCAGTTGGGGTTAAGTGACTTGCCCAAGGTCACACGGCTAGTTTTTTTGTGTTAAGTGTCTGAGGCCGGATTTGAACTCAGGTACTCCTGACTCCAGGGCCGGTGCTCTATTCACTGCGCCACCTAGCCACCCAAGGAACATACATTCTATTGGTGCAGACATGTAAATAATTGGGTAGTACGAGATATTTATGAAGCAGGTATTATAATTAAGCATTCTTTAATTGATTTTCTCCTAAGCATCTCAACATTCTATACAGATATTGTTGAGGTAAATCCTAAATGACCTTAAGATAGGAGTTAGTTGTTTTACATGGGGAGAAACTGAATCATGGAAAGGAATAATAACTTACCTAAAATCATTTAGAAAGTCCCTGACAAATCTGAAAAGTCGGACAATTCAGGAAACTTAGTGAGAGCCTGACTCCCCCTTCAGTGTCGAATCTTCTGGTATATTTTCTCTACTTCTGTATTAGGTTAGTTTTATTGAAGATATATGGAGATCAGAATATACCTCAAAACAGGGTCAACCTGATTTTGCTTTGTTGGCACAACAAAGTGATCCTGTGATTGATTGAAAAGAACCTTAGAGACTATATAGTCAAACAGACTCCCCACTACAACACGCATAACAAGTAGTCACCCAACTTTGGATCAAAGACTTCCAGGAAAGGGAAGTGACTATTTTTCAAGGCAGTCCATTCTGCTCTGGTGGAGCTCTAATTTTCAAGAAGATTTTCCTGATATCAAATTTAAATCTACTTTTCTGCGACTTATAACCATTGTTCCTAAATCCCACCTCTGCCTCCATCACCTGTTGGTAATTAAACAACTTGGGGAAGTGGTTTAGTCCACATGAGCCTCAATTTCCTTATATGTAAAACAAAGAGATTAAATCAAATTGCTTCTGAAATTCCTTCCCCCTCTAAATCCATGACCCTAAGTCTATTTCCCCTTCTAATTGACAGACTTTCACATATTTTCAAAGACAAGGGTCACATTCCACCCCTCAGTCTTCTGCAAGTTAAACATCCCAATTCTCACATGATATGATCCTAAGTTCCATCACCTTTCTGGTTACTCTCAACGAGAGAACGTATATAGTGTATAGTCCTTCAGATAGTATGGCACTCAGAAGTGAATTCAGTACTCCAAATGTGGGTATGACCAAGAGAGAGCAGAATAGAATCATAAACTCTCTAGACCCAGACCCTGTACCACTGTAAAGGAAGCTGAAGGTTACATTAGCCTTTTTGGGCTGCCATGTTAGACTGTTAACTCATATTGAGCTTAGAGTTCACAGAAATGCCCAAGTTAAATTCATTAACCTGCTTTATCTTGCCAGAAAGTATGATAGACTCTTTTCATTCATGATCAGCTGAATCATCCTCTTTAAAAAAAAACTCTTGTTATTTTTTTTTACCTCACCTCTAGACCAATTATTGCAAACACAGTAACAAAGTTTTAGAACTCCTGAGTCTCAAATGGAAATGGGAATAGTCTAAATTAATGGCTCCTCTTTGAATTATGCATGAATATTCAAGGATTTCTGTTTAGATTCTGCACAATTTAATTGAATAGTAATCTTATTTCTAAGGGTTCATTGTCAAATTTGCCTGAAATGGGAGTCCAACTTTGTGTGCCTTATATAACCTGTTATTTTTTTTCAATAATTCGTTATTGAATTGGTGGCTTTGATTCAGACTCAGAACCTAAATTAACACTTCTGTAGCCATCTAGGACTATGAGCAAGGAAAAGAAGCAGAATTTGGCCAATTCAGCCACAGAATCAGACATGAAACCCTGACATTCTAAGACCTTGATGACCACAGGTCATTTTCATTCTGAAAAAAAAATAGCAAAAAAAACCTCACAAAATGGTGCTTTCAGGGTTAGTTTTGGTCTGAGTTGCTGTTCGTAGATAATAAATGGTATTCATATGGCACTAAGTAGTTTTTCATTTGATTCTCATAATAACATAATAACCCTGGGGGGTAGGTACAATATCCTACACACACACACACACACACACACACACACACACACACACACACACACACGCCCCTTGCAAGTTAGGCTAATTTTTCCTTAAAAGGCATTATAAACATCTTTAAGTCTTTTTGGCTCAAAGAAATAAAGGCCAGTTTGCTGACAACACTACATGCTCCCCTGCATACGAGAGGAGCCCCAGTCACTCTCTTTGATACATCGTTCATGGAAAACAACAGGGAGCTTGGGCAAGGAAGCTTTGTTCAGCTGAATCAACTCGAAGTGTCCTCAAAGTCTCTCCTTGTTGACCATTCTTCTCGTACTAAGTAGATCTTTTGTTAAAGCTTGAAATAACCTGTAAAATGTCTCTTTTTGTTGCAACCTCTCAGGGAATAAGCCCTGGGGATCCAAAAGATTAAGTTTCCTACCTGTTGTCACATAGCTAGTGTCAAAAGTGGGATTCAAACCCAGGCCTTCCTGATTCCAGATTCCACATTCTTTCTCTTACTCCACACTGTCTCTACACATTCATTCTATATATGCACACCCTAAGAAAGCTCATAAGGGCTATGAAACATGTTCCATTCGATAAACATTTATTAAGGTGCCTCCTGCGGGCAGAGCTCTGCACTTGGAATCGCTTCTTTACATTCTCACTTTTTGTATTCTGGAAACCAACAATGCCACAAATGTTTTCTCTTAAACATATGCTAATTAGAATTTCAAATGGAGAAAGTTCAGTTTTCATCCATGCTGAGTTGTTTTTTAAAAATTAATTCTTTATTTATTACAGGAACATAGGAGCACCGGCAACTGGTTCTCTTGTATGACACAACCTACCACTGAGCAACCTGACTTGTGTAAAGACTGAGAATTGAAAGGGCTTGGGAATAAAATACAAAATCAGGTTCACATGAACCCAAGGACAAGTGACCTCAAAGCATCATGGACAACCATATAAAATAGAATGTAGCAGCCATTTATTAGGCGGGGGGAGGGAGGGGAAAACAAACAAGATCAGTAAATGCTTGTCACAGATCTTTTGGTGGAACCAAAGTTTGAGTCTTGGTGTTTCTAGAAGGAGGACTGAACTTCATAGAGTACAGAAAATGCTTTTAACCAATTGTGTGGATAATCCATGGAGGCAATCCCTGGTCCTTTCAATGCTGCAAACACTGAGAGCATCTACAAAACTATCTTTTAATTTTGAATAAGTGATTCTTGAAAGGAAAGAAAACACAAGACTTGTCCTGGGGGTGAGAATCATATTTTGGACAGATGGGAAGGCATCAGCAAAATGTATTGCTTTCAATAGCAAAGTGGATATTCTATCAATTGGCCCCTTCTCCTCTGGTACTTTGCCTGCTGTATGAATTAAGATTGTATTCCTCTGGAAATATTTTACAATTTAATATTGAGTGTAATTAAAAATATAATCACTGTTATCAAAAATGGTATTTAATGCTGTTGTAGTTTCTTTAACATTCATGTGGATAAAAAGTCTATAATAAAAAACTATGAAGTAATAGTTGTGTTCATGTAGTTAAATGGACATTTGCTTGGGAGGAAAGCTAATACAGACAATTGGGAAGCTTTTAGAAATATTTTGGCATAAATATTTGAATAAATAACTTTTGAAAACTGAATTCCTTCAAAAAATAATTATTAAGAACTAGGCTGATAGCCATGACTGTTACCAGTTGGTCTTAGTCTTCCAGAAGCTCAAGGATCTAGTTTGGGAAAGGGAACTCTGCTAAATCTTCTGAGACTGTCGGAGACCAGGAAGACATTGCCTTTTCCTTTGAGCAGTGAATAAACCAATGCCCAAAGGATAGCCTACTCCCCAACGAGCTATTTTTCAGGCGAACTAAGACATAACCAAGACCTTAACCACATGGGTCAGAGATTACTTTAGGTAATGCAGGGCTCCAGAAACTAACCTTTCAGCAGCTTTTTTCTGGGGAAAGACCACTGAATTTGGAGTAGGAGAACCTGGGTTCAAATCCTGCCTGTGCTACTTACTACCTGTGTAACTGAGCAAATCACTTAACCTCTCTGAGACTCAGTTTCTTTATCTGTAAAATGAGGCAGTTGGACTAGATGGCCTTCTAAAGTCCCTTCCAATTCTAAATAAATAAGACTATGATCTTTCCCTTGGGAGGTAACAGAGAACTATAGTTCTGGAGTCATCAATATCACCTTCCTATCTTTTTTTTTTTACAAAAAATGTGTGTCATTTACGTATTTTGTCTTTATATAACTGTCTTTTCCCACCTCATCCCCATCTTGAACCACTTTTGTATCAAATGAACACAATTAAGCAAAAACATCTGATACATAAACCTTATCTGACAACATATGTAACACTCTATCCTAGTAATCATTCGCCACTCTGCCATCAGGGAGGAGTTGTGTTCCATTATATCTTCTCCAGGATCTACACATCATTCAAAGTTCAGCTTGTCTTCAGTGATCTCCTCACTGACACCACTACACACATAAATCTGTTTCTGCTTATTTCATTCTACATCAGTTCATGCAAGTCTTCCTACATGCTTCTGAATTTCTAGTAGCTATAATTTATTACTGCATAATTATGTCCCATTGCATTTGTATGCATTGTAGTTTTTCTAGTCATTCCCTAAACAATGGGAAGTCACTTTGTTTCCCTTTTTTTTGCCATCATAAAGATTGGTGCTATGAATATTTTGATACATCTATCATTTCTTTTTTTTTTTGTTTGGGGTCTTCTTTTTTTATTTCTTTGGGAAATATCCCCAATAGTAGAAGTTCTAGATTAAAATGTATGAATAATTTTATCACTTTTCTTGCATAATTACACATTGAAATCCAGAATGACTAAACTCTTCTATAGCCTACATTAATATACCTACCACACCACAGCCCCTCCATCATTAACTGTCCTTATCTTTTTTTCATCTTTGCCAGTTTATAAGGAGTGAGGTGAAACATAAGAGTTGCTTTAATTTATATTCTTTACTATCACTGATTTGAATCATATTTTCATATGGCATGGTCACTTATAGCTTGCAAATCTTTTTAAAACTTTCCATATCCTTTGACCATTTCTCTCTTAGAGAATGTCTCTTGGTGTTATTCTCTATGTCTTTTCTCACTGTTCTTTATTCTTTCACTCTTGAGTTCAAACTTTCCTTAATTTTGAGGACATGTTTCCACTCATAAACTTATTTTCATAAAATTGAGCCAATTGCAGATGTGAGAGGTATGGTCCCAGCAAGGAATACAGGCCACAAAAGCCACATGCTGCTGTTCTCTCCTTAGGTGAACCTTGTCCGTTTTGCCTCCTCCTACCATCAGATTGGTGCTTTTCCCTCACTCACTCTTGCAAACTGTATGATGAAACCTGGTAGACTTCCTTTGAGGTAAAGATTCTTGTCGCCACGTTAGTCATCTGGAGACCAAATTAGGGAGGCTTGTTAATAAGGACCTTATCCAAACTGGGAAGAGAAATGGTGTCAAATATGTATATGAGACAAGGTCTGGCGCTGTTATCTCCAGCAACCACCCAGCTCTTCATAGATGAAGGTGATGCTACTGATCCTCCGCTATGAGGTTGTATGCTTTCAACTATATTTCCAATAATCCAGTAAGATTTATGCTAAGCTAGCTATATTTACCTATGGCAAATGGGTAAGCAATTACCAAGATGTATTCATTCACTTCTCGTGGCCCCCAGAAAGAATTCTCAAAATTGCTGGCCTAGGTTAGGGTAAAAATGAGTTTTCCTTCTGTATAAAATTATATGTTTCATACAGCAATTTGGTCCTATGCTCTTTCAACACCAAACTCCAAGAGAATGTTCTCAGAGGATATAGTTATCTGGATAAACAACTAAAGAGACAGGACAAAATCGTGGCTAGAATGCTGAACTGGGAGCCAAGGAGATCTGGGTTCAAATTTCACCTATGTGCATGCAAGGACAAATCTCTTAGCCTCCTTAAGCCCCAGACAACTCCTAAGACTCTGAAATATAGAACAGTTGCAATCTATGTTAGTGGAGAGAGTTTCCACCCTGAAAACCCATAGATCCTTGACATATTGACCAATTCAAAATCTTTATTAATTATTTGATTACTATAGTCATTTCCAGGGCATTTGAGAGGTAGGGTGGTACAATGGGAAGAGCACCAAACCTGGAAAAGACCTGAATTCACGTCCTAACTTAGTTACAGCCTGTGTGACCATGAGCAAGCCACTTCCTTTTATGAGTCTCAAATTACTCATTTATAAACTGAGGGAAAAACCTCTAAAGTCCCTTCCAATTCTAAATCTCTCATCTATGACAAGAAGCTGTGGCTTTGTGACCAGCCACCAGAGGACAGCAAAACTCATTTTCTTATGAACCAGCTGTTAACTCAGAGGACCAATTATCAATCTTTTCAGAACAAGAACTGCAGGGTCTGAAAAAGTAATCTGAAATTCTGGGAATGAACAGAGGGTCTCTGAATGATAGTCCTACTAGCCAGCTGTTTAAAACAGGCAGAAGTGCCTTCCTTTTTTCTCTTAATTGCAATGTTCTGTGGTCATACTCTACTTTTTTACTGTCTCCAAGATGTGACTGCTAAATGCTAGCAAATGACTGGATAGTGAAACCATGATTCCAACCAGACGATTTGATGTTGGGCAGGTGAGCCAACAGTGCCTTGAAAGTTTGGGTGGTTGTCTGTGATTAAATACAGATTTTCTTGATCTGACCCTGCTGTTATGCTGTTTGTGTTGACAATCCCCCTCCCCACTTTGAAGATCAGGATAAGGCAGCTTTCCCTTTCATCATGACACTCAAATACTTCATAAGATTTATTTGTCATCTTACATTTTTGAAATTCATATAATAGCATGTTTCTTTGTAGCTTCCTCTCTCTATTTACTTTCATTCTTGCAAATGTTCATTGTCTTGACTATTCTGTATTCAAGTCACTTAACCTCTGACTGTCATGGTTTCATCGACTGTAAAATAGGACAGCTGTGCCTGAAGTCAGCATGACTGATCTTCCTGAGTTCAAATCCAGCCTCAGACACTCACTAGCTGTGTGACCCTGGGCAAATCACTTAACCCTGTTTGTCTCAGTTTCCTCAACTGTAAAAGGAGCTGGAGAAGGAAATGACAAACCCCTCCAGTATCTTTGCCAAAAAAAAAAATGGGGCCATGGAGAACTGGACATGACCAAACAACAATGCTCAACAACAACAACAACAACAAAATAGGGAGAACAATAGCAGTTCCAAGCATTGGTTTTTGTGAGGATTAACTGAGACAATGTTTGTAAAGGACTTAGCATAGTGCCTGGCATAAAGTAACCCCCTAATAAATGCTTTTTCTTTTTTTTTCTTCTGAAAAAGTAAATGACTTTGCCTAGGGTTCACATAGTTAATGAGTCCCTTTGGGCAGGATTCTAACTCAGTTAGCTCTGAGCCCGCTGCTCTATCATTGTGCTACCCAGCTGGTAATGCAGAGTTAACAATGTAACCTCAAATTTGCTCCTCTTCTAGCTCACATGCCATTAAATTGCTTGAGTTTCAATATGAAAACTAACAAGTCATGTATCTCAAAAACTGTAGGATGCAAAAAAAAAAAAACCAGTAGGAACGTTTTCAAGCTTCAGAAAGACAGTAGATTCACAGTGGAGAAAAAATGTTGCCCACTTATCTCTGAACGTTTCATTGCAGAATAATCCTAAGGTCACAAGAATGTTAACGGATAAAGACTCAAGGAAGCACAGACGAAATCTCTGTCTTCATTCCAAATCTAATCATAAGGTTAGGATGGGCCTTTGCAACCAAACCAAAGGCTTAGCCTAACCAACTATTGGAAGGCATCGTAGTGCAAAGGAAAGAACCCTGGATTTGGAGTCAAAGGTCCAGGGTTCAAATATATCTCCAATCAAATATTATCAATCAATAAACATTTATTAAGTACTTACCATATGCCAGTCACCGTGCAAAGCACTGGGGATATAAAAAGAGGCAAAAGACAGTCTCTTACAACTGAATGGGGGAAACAACATGCAAACAAATATATACAAAGCAATTTATATACAGGATAGATAAGAAATTAATAGGGGGGAAAGCACAGGAATTAAGAAGGGTTAGAGAAGGTTTCCTTTAGAAGGTGGTATTTTATCGGGGTCTTAAAGAAAGTCAGGCAGGTCAGTAGTGGGACCAGAGAAAAGAGAGCATTCTAGGCATGAATCTAATATTGAACAAGGCACATCCCTTCTCTGTGTCTCAATTTCCTCCATAATTCGACTACATAATCTCTAAGGCCCCTTTGAGCACTAAATCTATCCTCCAACCTCTGATTCTTTTATGAGCCCTAGTCTGAGGCTATCATGTGATTTTCCAGTCCTTCCAGTTTGGACATGTCCTTCTGAACACTCGCTCATCCATCTGCCATGGACAAGGAGAGGATGACATTTCATGCCAATATATAGGTTCAATACTAAAGGTGCTGACCAGCTTTGTAGAAAACAGAGTTGCCATGTAGGGAACAGAGTATGCATCAGAATATGGAAGAGCTAGGGAGTTTGCCTTAGAGTTAGGAAAATCTGGGTTCCAGTCCCACCTATGACATATGCGACTCTGGCTAAGTCATTTAAACTCTTGGTGCTTTGGGTAAGCCTTTAGAACTATAAGTTACAGAGATGGGGTCAGTCTGCTTTGTTAGAAAGTTTCCTCACTGAGTTCCTTCTACCCATAACACCACAGGCCAGGTCAAAAAAAAAAAAGGAGAAATCCTGGAAGATGTAGAACTGAATGAGACCTGAGTGGGACCATATCATTTTGCCCATTTGGAAACCAAGACCAAGAGAAAAAGGTGAAGTGATTTGCCCAACATCTCAGAGTTGAATAGGAATCAAGAAATGCGAACTTTATTTAAAATTCCATGCTAGGGGGAGGTAGGTGGTGCAGTGAATAGAGCACCAGCCCTGCAGTCAGGAAGACCTGAGTTCAAATTCGGCCTCAGACACTTGACACAAAAACTAGCCATGTGACTTTGGGCAAGTCACTTAACCCCAATTGCCCTCCAAAAAAAACCTAAAAAATAAAATAAATAAAATAAAATAAAATAAAATAAAGTAAAATAAAGTAAAATAAAATTCCATGCTACATTTACCTAGGTCAGAAATGAAGCAAAGTCAAGAGGAGAATACAATCTTAACGTGCTATAATACAGTGAGAGTGTATGTAAACATATCTATTACTGCTCTTAAGCTGAATCAGGATCATTTAGACTCATAGAGTTTGAAGGTAAAAGTACCTCAGACATGAACTATAACAGATAAAGAAACTGAGGCCCAGCAATGTAAATTGAATTGTACCAGTTCACAAAGGTAGCAAATAATAGAGTTGGGATTCACATTTGCTGTTTGTACAGTTGTGTCCAGATCTAAATCACCCCATCGACAAATCCAGGAGGTTTTCTTGGCAAAGACACTGAAGTAGTTGGCCAATACCTTCTCCAGCTCACTTAGCAGATGAGGAAACTGAGGCAAACAGGATTAAATGACTTTAGCAGGGTTACACAGCTAGTAAGTGTCTGGTGCAAGATTTGAATTCAGGTTTCCTGACTCCAGGCTCAGTGCTCTATTCACTGTGCAACTTTATTTATTTCATTTTAATTAAAGACTTTGGAATATGCATAGACATTCTACAACTGGTTCTAGTCTGCTAACTGCATGATTGAAAACATCCTCTTTGTTTGGCTATAACTGAGAAATTGGAACTAGGGGTGCCTTCAAAAGGATTTAGCCAGGCTCAGCCTTCTCCTGTCTGGGTAGACTCCTGTACTTGGTGTGTGACCCTTCACTGATGGTGTCCCATAAGAGACAATATTCTAAAGCAGCAGTTCTCAACCTGTGGGCTATGTTCAATTTGTAACAATGAAAATACATCCTGCATATCAGATATTTACATTACGATTCATAACAGTAGAAAAATTACAGTTATGAAGTAGCAACAAAAATAATTTTATGGTTGGGGGTCACCACAACATGAGGAACTATATTAAAGAGTCATGGCATTAGGATGGTTGAGAACCACTGTTCTGAGAATCACTAAAGAAAGAACACTTTGGCCATCTCCTTCTAAGACTATCATGGGACCCCATGAAAACAAGCCTTGGTTCTTTGCCTCAGCATTTGTTCATACTTTAGATGGAGGAGCCATAGGCTAAACCTTAGAAGTTTTGAAAGGTCAAGAGATGGGACAGCTAGGTGGTGCAGCTAATGGAGCACCAGTCCTGAAGTCAGGAGGACCTGAGTTCAAATTCAGCCTCAGACACTTAACACAAAACTAGCCGTGTGACCTTGAGCAAGTCACTTAATCCTAATTGCCCTACCTTCCCCCTCCAAAAACCAAAAGAGAGAGAGAGAACCATCTGGGTGTCTGGGAGTTTCAGGAGCCCAGGTTTTGCAGCCAGCTACCCCGGCATCATTCTTCCCAAAACTGAGGAACAATCTTTGGATCCAACCTCGTGGTAGCTGAGAGAGGACTCTTCTAGTAGTAATGTATTTGGACGTGAACTTGGTGAGATCAATGATATGTAAAATCTAGGCTAAGTCTGAGCCCACTCTCCCTAGAGACAGAAGTCATATAGGACTCTCTCCTTTCCTTTTCCACGCTGCGGCGCGGCCATGAGTATGCTCAGGCTTCAGAAGAGGCTTGCCTCTAGTGTCCTTCAATGTGGAAAGAAGAAGGTATGGCTTGACCCCAATGAGACCAATGAAATTGCCAATGCCAATTCCCGCCAGCAGATCCGGAAGCTGATTAAAGATGGGCTTATCATCCGGAAGCCTGTTACTGTGCACTCTCATGCCAGATGCCAAAAAAATACTCTGGCTCGACAGAAGGGCAGGCACATGGGTATTGGTAAGAGAAACAGTACTGCCAATGCTCCTATGCCTGAGAAGGTGACCTAGATGAGGCGAATGAGGATTCTGCGCCATCTGCTTCGTAGATACTGTGAATTCAAAAAGACTGACCGCCACATGTACCACAGCCTGTACTTGAAGGTGAAGGGAAATGTGTTCAAGAATAAGCGGATCCTGATGGAGCACATTCATAAACTGAAGGCAGACAAGGCCCGGAAGAAGCTCTTGGCTGACCAGGCTGAAGCCTGCAGGTCTAAGACTAAGGGAGCACGGAAGCATCGGGAAGAGCATCTGCAGGCTAAGAAAGAGGAGATCATCAAGACTTTGTCCAAAGAGGAGGAAACTAAAAAATGATCCTCCCCTATCTCCTCTGTACATAGTACCCTTCTATTTGGCTTATGCAATAAAAATGGACAACTGGTCAAAAAAAAAAGTAACATAGGAAAGAATATGTCCCCAAGATGTTGCAGGGGGAATGGCTGTACTTTTATTATTGCTGTATCTTTGAAGTAATTATCCCTTTGTAAGAGCTAATTGAAACAGAACTGGGTCACTGTTTGATGACATGGGGGGGAGGGGGGAGTTACAATCAATTGGGACTACATCTATAACATTAAAAATGTCCCATGCCCTTTAAAGTACCCTCATTTGAACCCATAGGGTAGAGGTAGATTGCCTGGCTGCAAGAGACTCTGCCCAACACAAACTTGCTGCAAACTAATGTCTCTAAAGCCAGCATTCTAATCATTTGGTGAAGACCATTCACTTTACCAATGTGGAAACAGAGAACTGGGGAAGGTAAACGATTGCCCATTGTCATATTGTGAATAAACAGGAGACCTCACACGAGAACCTAGAACCTATTTGCAGATATACACCCAGCCTAGATAAAGAGAAACATGGAGGACCATTTAAAACCATGTGGGATGTGGGCTGTGACTTTGGACAGTCAGGATAAACACACCCTCACCAAGCTGTTGTTTTCTTTTTCTGACTCTGATTCCTCAAAGTTAATTTCTCAGAGCCTGAACATTTCATTGTAAATTTCATCATGAGTGTCATAAAGGATTTCATTAAGTTTGTTATTGTGCCTATTGCAAGATGTAACTTCTTTGACTCACTAAAAACCCTTTCTCTCCCAAAGTATATCGACATCTCTGCCAATTTTAAATGATCCTGTTTTTCAGCCTTTAGGCATCAATGATCAGTCAGAATAATGATGCTTCCTTTTATTAGTATGACACTTTTAACATTCTGAAGCATTTTTACACTATTCTCATCACTTTATTCTCTTGAGGTGAGTAAGGCAGGTAATTATATTCCTTGTACAAATGAGGAAGGCTAAGGTTGAAAGAGTTCATAGTATTAGGCTACAACAGCTAGTTAGTTGCAAAACTAAGGTAACACATCTAGTTAGCTGTTAGACCAGGTCCCTAGGCCTAACTTCCAGTACCACACTCTTTCCACTAGGCTCACTGCCCTCTGTTCTCAAGTCATAGAACTATACAGTGTTAAAGCTGCAAGGGGGCTCAGAGACCATATAGTGTACCCCTCCCCCTAAATTTTTAGATTTTTTTTTATTTTATTTTTAATTTGAGAAATAAAACAAGCATTTCTATAACATAATAGAATAATAAAAAAGATGATTGCACATGAAACTGCAAATCTATTATGTACAACTTGCTATTCCTTTTAAATATAAAATAGTGTCAATTTTTTTCCTTTTTTTTCTTCTGTCCCCCCATGCTAGAGATGACTATCATTAGATACAAATACGCATGTGTGTCTAAAATCATTCTATACATATTTCTATTTGTCAGTCTTCCTTCATATATCCTTTACAGTTAATTTGGACATTCATAATAGTCAAAATGATTTAGTCACTCAAAGTTGTCCTTAAAACAATATTGTTTAGAAAATTAAAAATGGCCGCAGAGGGAACAAGGTCTGTGCTGTTCGTGTGCCTGGGTAATATTTATCACTCATCTATAGCAGAAACAGTTTTTAAAAAAAACTTGCAACTGAGCAAAATATTTCAGACAAATAGAGGATAGACAGCACAACAATATCTACATGAAATAGGAGACCCCCCCCCCGATTAATGAGGGCAGACTTGCATGAAGAAACATGGCATTACCATGAATCTTATTGCCAGGCAGATTACCAAAGATTTCCTGACCTTTGATTATATTCTACGTATAGACAAAATCAGTTTGAGAGATTGGAATAGAAAAGTTAATCAAGTTAAAAACTGCAAAGCTTCTTGGAACCTAGGATACACAGAAACAACTTAGTGAAGATCCATGTTATGGAAATGACTCTGAATTTAAGACTGTATGTGAACAATGTGTGAGGTCCTGCAAAGCATTTTTGGAAAAATCTCATTAAAACTTACACTCGTTGCTAAAGGACAACAGTGATTAACATTGATTTTAAAATGATGTATGTATATCAGTTGATGTGCCATTTAAGAGTAATAATGTACTATATTTGGAGACCATCATTATTTCTTCAAATTATTTAATGCTCACATATGTTCTACTTTTAAAAGGTAATGAAAATCAATTATTTTTGAAGCAAGAATATTTGATTAAATCAAATATAATTATCAAACTAACTAGAACTCTCAATCTATGCCTGTTTTTTTAAATGAATTAATTATATAGTGGCATAAACTAAAATTTGCATGTAAAAATTAAGAAACCTCAATAACACAATCATTCATTAAAAATGTTTGATAGTTTTACTTTGAAACAGCTCCATTTATGTCTAATTGAGACTTTTAACAGGTAAAGAAAACATTTACCTTTATGTCCTAGAAGACAATAGAAAGTAACTGAGATTATTGTGAAAAGTTAAAGAAGTATTTTTTCTTTTTTCTTTTTTTAAATTTATTTTTGTTTTCTCGTTTACATTATTCATTTTCATTACATTTTTGAATTATACATTTTCTCCCCGTCTTGCCCCTGTCCCAACCTTAAAACAGCAATCCCACTGTAAATCCCTTCCCCTGCTCCGCTCTCTTATTTTCTGGTAGAGCAGGGAGGGTCTCCCTATCCCAGCCCCTGTATATCTT
>CM053594.1:282221984-282247300 GCA_028646575.1 Pseudocheirus occidentalis | reverse complement strand
AAAGTCCTTTTTCAGTTGATGTATAGCTTCTAGGCATTCTTCAATTGTCTTGGAAGCATTTGGTGTGGGAGTTCTGAGTTCTGGGCTCTCTTCCTCCCGTTCCATGCTTTGACCCTTTTTATCCACAAAAAAGGATTCTAGAGTTTTATGGGTATTTTTATCTTGCCTCCTTTTCCTCATGTTGGCCAGTCAATTAATTGGTTGGTCTTTTTTTAGGTCTGTGAAACTCTGCTTCTAGGGGAGGAAGCTCTGTTCCAAATCGCTGGGGTTTTCCCAACTGCCAGAGCTATTGGGGGGTGTTGCAAGTCCCCCCAGCTTTGGCTTGCTGAAAGTGCACCCCAGAACCACCGCCCAAGACCACAATCTGGATCCAGGCCACTCAATGCAAGAGTACTTGGCCCTGATCAATCGACTCAGCACCCCTGCAGAGTCCGCAGGCCCAGGGCTCTGAAGCAGCCTGTTGGGGGCCACCGTGATCCAGCAGTTCCCTTCCCCCACTGCTTCCTTGCCCTGGGGGCAGAATGGCCAAACTGCTTTTACCACCCCCAACTTAATTTTCAAAGTTTCACTTTCACTAACCAACTCTGACGCTTTAAAGCTCCTCTCAGGCAGGTGCTTTAGATTTTCTTTGAAGCAGACTCACGCTGCAGTTTGGGAGGCTCTTTGTGGCCGCAGCTGAGGTTTTGGGCTGGCCGGGTCTCTGCCCCGCTGCAGTGCGAGCTGTGCCTCTCCCCGTCCCTGATCCTCACACCTTGGCAGATGTGGAGGTGCTTGAGGCTGTAGAACCTGTGCCGAGTGGCTGCAGTGCCTGGCTCAGCTTGGCCCAGCACCTTCCCACCGTCCCAGGCCTGGCTGCGGTCTCGGCTTCAGTCTGTTTCAGTCTCTGCTCCCGGCCGCAGCAATGAGCCCCTGCTGCCGAGCTGCCTTCTGCGAGAGCTGGGTTCTCTGTATTTTTGTGAGTCTGAGACTCCTAGACTTTATCTGGGCTCATAATTTAATGGGTGTTTAGGGTTGCGGTGTGGGAGCTGCGGGACCTTGCTGCTTCTACGCCACCATCTTGGCTCCGCCCCAAGAAAGTATTTTAGTGTTTTTGCAGTCATTTGATGGCAGTAACTTAATGAAGAACAAATATCATCTTTACCATCTTTTAGTATTTTGACTCTCTATTAAAATAAATGTATCCCCTGCCAAAAAACAAAACAAAACAATATTGCTATATACAATGTTATCTTGATTTTGTTTATTTTGCTTTTCATTATTTTGTGCGAGTCTATCCACATTTTTCTAAAATCAACAAAAGTATTCTATCATGATCATGTATCCTAAGACTCAGACATTTAAAAGCCATGTGGTCGATGGTCAAGCTATGACTAGAATCCAAGCACCCTGCCATCTAGCTCAGCCTTCTTTCCACCTTATTAGCCATGTCTTTCTACTCCCTGGTTGTTTCCACTTACCAGCCTTAATGTGTACAGGTCTTCATAGTAATAGAATGAATTTATCCAAAGTAAATAACAAAAATAATTATATAGCACTACAAGGTTCACAGACAGCTAGATAGCACAATGGATAGAGCACCATGTCTAGTGTCAGGAAGACCTGAGTTCAAATCCAACCTCAGACATTTAGTGGCTATGTGACTTAACCCTGTTTGCCTCAGGTCCTTCAACTGTAAAATTAGCCGGGGAAGGAAATGGCAAACCACTCTGGTTATCTTTGCCAAGAAAATCGCAGAGAGTCTTAAATGACTGAACAACAAAGTAAGGTTTCAAAGCAATTTACAGACGTTATCTCATTTGGTCAGGTGGTAAGGGCTATGATGCCACTTTTACAAATGAGGCTGACAGAGGTTAAGGGACTTGCCCAGAATCACGAACTATCTTAAGCAAGCTTGAATTCAGGTCTTCCTAACTTCAAGTTCACTGAATCAGCCCACATGGTTCTTCTATGATACATGAACTTCTATGATACATGACATTTGTATAGAACTTTCAACACAGATGATCTCTTTGGAAGCAATGACAGGTAGGTAGACGATACAGATAATGTTAGCCGCATTTTACAGGGGAAGAAAATTCAAACTAAGAAGGGTCAGAGCTGCTAAGTGGCTGAGACAGCATTCAAACTGAGGTCCTCCCATTTCCAGTCTAGGTTTTATCTGCTGTACTCGCTGCTCTAGGAGTTTGTCCAAATTAAGAATAATAACAAGAAGAAGAATGTAACACCTTCTCTCAGTTTCTGCTATTTCATCTTTGCATTTAGTCCATTCCTTAGATAAGTGTTCATTTCTGGTATTTTTCAAATAATGAAACTCAGTCTTCTCACCCAACTTTTTCATCAGCTTGTACATTGTTCAGTAAATAGAATGACTTCCTGATTGATTGTTAATAATTATTTTCTGTGTTATATTTTAGGCCATTTAGCAATTTTTATTGATTTACACTTCCTTATAATTAGCTTGGTGATTAAAATATCTTTTTACGACCCCTCTGAGATTGGCTTTGTAAAGAACCAAAAATATTTCCCCCAAAGGATATGCTTAAAACACAGTTACACATTGCTTCAAATTAGCACTAAACTCTGCCGTTGGTGAAACAATGGCTTCGTGAGCAGCTGCTTTTTAATCATTCTTGCTTCTGAGTTCAACCATGCAAACACTGAGGGACCAGCTTTACACCCACGTAGCAAGGTAGGCAGCCACCCACCCACATGATGTGATTTGGAGAGCTCTGAAAGATGCTGGTTACACAAAAATAGCATCACCACCAACTTGTCACCTCTTTGTGCCAAGATACTGAATGTCCCTTACCAAAATCTAAATATGCTATTAAAGCACTGGATATGGAGTATAAGGACTTGACTTTGTTTTTATTTGTTTGTTTGTTTGTTTGTTTGTTTTGCTTTTTTGGAAGGGGGTATGCAGGGCAGTTTGGTGTTAAGTGACTTGCCTAAGGTCACAAGGCTAGTAAGTGTTAAGTGTCTGAGGCCATATTTGAACTCAGGTCCTCCTGACACCAAGGCCGGTGCCCTATTCACTGTGCCACCTAGCCACTCCTTTGTTTATTTTTTATTTTTTATTTTTTATTTTTTTTTAAGGACTTGACGTTGAATTCTTGTTCTGCCATTTACTGACCTTGGACAGTTTCGTGGGCCTCGGTCTCATCATCTGTAAAACGAGGGAGATGAACTAGATCATCTCCAAGGCCCTCTACGGCTCTAAATTATATGAAATATATCATCTGGAAAGAGAATCACCAAGTCATTATTGTTTATTGCCACATTAGCATAAACTGGCCTATCATATTAGCTAGCCAGTTACCTAGCAAGGCTCTGAAGAATGGGACACAGGGCATGTGAGTTTTGATAGGAGTTCATAAAAGTCAAACAAATCTAAAGCAGGGGAGTCAAACGTGGGGTCCTCCCAGTGCAACCCCAACTAGATTAAAATATAATTGGAATATGTTTAACAAAACAAATAAAAATACAAGGGAAGAGAAATATTATTCATACGTGGGTTTCTAAGTTAATATATGTTGCCCGCAGGGATCCTTACATATGGTCTAGTAGCCATTTCTATTTGGAATTAGTGGTTGAGGACAAAATTCAAAACTAAAGAAATTTAGGAAATAGATTATTAAATCATCCAGCAGAGAGGAAATTAAAAGAGAGTGCTTGGTCTTCCCAAACCTCTATGAGTTACACATAGTTACACATAGAGCAAGGAAATAGTCATATGATTGGTTAATACATAATAACTTTCCATATAAGGCATATAGATTAAGTTTCACAGAAATTAATTAAAATGTAAGAAACTGGAAATTAACTGGAACTTTCAAGCACCAATCTTTAGATCCCCTGAAGTTTTCTGGGGTCGACATGACATGGAGTCCTAAGTTAAGCATTCAATTAGTCTGGTCTCTAAGCAATACAAGTCTGGTTTATTATTATGCAAATCTAGATTTAAGCAATGAAATAATTAATAATTTTACACACAAGTTTTATACCACTGGTCTAAAGTGGGGGGGGTGCTGCTCAGGATGAGCAGTGGAGGCATCCCAGTAACAGCACAAAAATACTGAGTGCCTGCTAAGAAGTGGAGGGGACCAAAGAGACAGAAGGGAGCAACAAATAGGAGATCAAGGAAATAAGGAAGGTCTGAAGATTAACTTTGCCTGCTTTTTAATATTGCGAAAAAGACTCAAGAGAGAAGAAAGTCAACTAATAACCAATATGGCAAGTTGCCTAAGAGCCCAGATGACACTTGATTTTTTTCTCTGAGAAAAGCTAGGAGGCTATCTGGGTTAGCCCAGGGGAACAGCCTGTGTCAAAGCCCTTTTCAATGAACACAGTAAAACTCAGTAACAGTGACTCAATGTGACTACACCTGATTCTAATATTCTGTGTAACCTCTACTTTTTAAGGAAGCTTTCAGTCATAGAATCAAGAGGCAGAATGTATCTCTGAGACCGTCCAGTGCCATACCTGAAAAAGGAATCCCTGCTACAGCAACTTGACAAATGGCCATCAGTTTCATTTTTTAAGAGGAAAAAAGATTCTCAGACTTAAAATAGCATCTTTCCCACCCCCTCCTCTTCTCTCCCTCTTCCTATTTCTCCCCCTTCCTCTCCATTTTCTCCTTGCCCCTCCCACAGAAGCCTAACTCCTATCATCAGAAGAAACAAGATGCATCTGGCACCAATGTCTAGAGGAGACTAGGAAAAAATACAGACTGCAGGAAGAGAAAGAAATCAGGAAACATTTGTAGTAATCAAAATGTGAGATGATAAGAAATTGATGGTGGATTTTTTTTGACCACTGGTCTAGTGTGAAAGTCAGCCTTAAATACCAAAAGAGCACTTTAAAAATGGGATTCTCAGCTACCTGTACCCATCCCCCCTTCCTGCAGCACCACCACTATAATGTGCTTTTCTTAGTTTCCAAGATTCTGTCTCCAAGATACAAAGATAGAAAAAAATATCCATCTGATTAAAAGACAACAGAACACCACTGGCCTTTTCTTCTATCAATTCTTTCACCAAGTCTGATTATTTTTCCCTCAAAATGTCTCTTATATATGTCCCTTTCTCTCCGTTCCTACTATCACCATCCCAGTTCAGGTTCTCATGACCTCATACCTGAATTACCCCCAACAGGACCCTAAAGGAAGAAGGCCACCTCCTTATCTCCAGATTTTACTCTCCCTAATACATCCTTAGTCTTCCTTAGATGCCATTTCATCATGTTATTCCCTTTGTGGGCTAAGATCCTGGTGGGACTTAGGAAGGGTGAGTTAAGCCCCTACACTCCCAAGACACAAGCTAGCACTATCACAAAGGAGGAGAATGTGGTACAGAGTTGAGGTAGTTTGGGTTAACTTTATTTTTTTTAATTTTTTTAATTTTTTTTGCTTTTGGGAGGGTAGTTGGGGTTAAGTGACTAGCCCAAGGTCACACGGCTAGTTTTTTGTGTTAAGTGTCTGAGGCCAGATTTGAACTCAGGTACTCCTGACTCCAGGGCCGGTGCTCTATTCACTGCACCACCTAGCTGCCCCAAGTTTGGGTTAACTTTAGCTCGAGGCAGATTGATCTGGGTCCCAGCTGTAGGCCCTTTGAGCAAGAGGAGTCTAAAATCTGTTTTCAGAACTATCAAGGAAGAATCCCTAAGATGCTGGGGAGCCTTCCAGCTTGCTGTTTTCATTTCCTGGCCTTGGTCTTTTATCCGTTTTTATCTTCCTATGCTTTTACCTGAAGGCCCGAGAATATATTTTTAGTAAAAGGACTGTCTGAAACCCCTTGAGTGATGCAGTGCATCAGATGTAGACTAGCACATTCAAGCCCCCCTGCCCAATACGTACACATAAAGCCTCACGGACATAGTTCTCTTCAGCCTCTCCCATCAAGCTTGCTTTTGATTTCTCATTACAGGTATTTCCAGGTATACTATACGCAACACCCCCCCACACCCACACCCACACACACACACACATTGAGCATCCCCTAGGGAAAATCTGGTTTGTTGGGGAGAAGGGTTTAAAAGTTCCATTGGCACATGGATTGCTTGGTTATTTGTCATATCACCATGAGCACAAGGTCCATGTCTATTTTTGTCTTTGTATCTTGCCCAACAATTAGCACATCAACTTGCATCCAACAGTAATGGACTTTCATCTTTTTGATATTTGTTTATTTGAGGTTTATGGTGAAGTATATGGTAAACTACTCATTTGAGAGAATGAGGGCAGAGTGGTATGAGAAGAATAAAGAGAGAAGAGAAAGTCAGAAACATGTGCTGTGGTTAGTAGAGAAAGTATCATTTAGGAGGAGTAAAAGGATTGCCTTGTGGAAGCGAGAGTCCAAATGAGATGAGATTACATTCATTTGCCATTGAACCACTCAGCAAGGTTGTGTGACATCCTCAAACTCCATCCTACAGCTCATTGGAAATCCAAGCTTAGGGTTTAACCAGGAGTGACTAGTGATAAAATAAAAGGACAAGGGATTCAAGAATGGAAGACAGTCTAGAAATGAACTAGTTGGCCAACGGGTCAAGACTGGGAAAGGAGACGGTATAATCAGTGCAGGGTTGACAGCTAAGAAAAGATGGATTGGAGGTCATGGTGAGGATGAAGAATGGGGCTAGGGATCATGGGAATAAGGAAAAATGGAAAGATAAAAGATTATAATCACAAGACTGAATTCCAGAGTCCATAAATATGGAAGTAGAACTGATGTGGATTATGGCAGGATTATGGGGTATGACTACTCCCTGTGTGTAGCTGAGATAGAACGTAGGAGTATCAGACATTGGACTTGAGAAATGAAAAACTGGGAAGTTGGGGTATTTAAGGAACCATCAGTACGTATATTAAGGTTCCCCTAGTAGAGAGGCAGGAATTGAAGTGGAGTGAGACTGTGAGCCTGGTAATAAATTTGTTGTGGAAGGAGTGAGGATATCCTGGGGCATAAACAGATAAGGACCACCAGGATATGAAATGGGTGAAAAATCTAGACCGAATGAACTGATGATAGTAGAGTCAGAGTCTGAAAGAAGCAATGGGAAACCAGGAGTATTACAAGTGCTCCACTGCAACCACTGAGTTTGCAGGAACAAGAGAATATGCATCTAGTAGTGGAAATGATGTCCAAGGAGGTATGTCATCAGGAGAACACCAGGTCTCATTGAGTGCCAGGAGATGGAAAGATCAAGAGAGAAACAGGTCTAATATAAGAAGTCTGTCAGTTATGGAGCAGGAGTTCCAGAGCACAGTGAGAGAGGAGGGAAGATCTTTAGTTGGACACTGTGAGTATAGGGTTCAGGTGAATGAGAATGAGGGAGTGAACAGCTAGGGCTGGGGAAGAGGGTTTGGTCTTCAGCAGACAAGGAATTCAATATCATTGGGATGGGAATATGCTGAGTTTTGCAGGGTGAGTTTAAGCAGAATATAAGTAGATGGAGAAAGGTCTGCCGAGAATAGCTAGCAATTAGATGGTGTGGCATATAGTATTGTGTCCTTGGAAGTCCACTTCACAGAACCATGAGCAAGGAGAGATAAAGTCCAGTGCCCAAAAGCCTAATTAGGAGGCAGAAGATGGTAGTGTCTCAGGGCTCATGTAGAAAAAGATCTGAGGGGAGGGACATCTATAAATATCAAAATATATATATATATATACATATATATATATATATATTTTTTTTTTACAAACTCTTCTATTCAATAAACTCCATTGGCTTCCTATTGCCTCCAGGAGCAAATACAAAACGCTGTATTCCAAGGGCATCTAAGTGGTGCAGTGAATGGAGCTCTGGCCCTGGAGTCAGGAAGACCTGAGTTCAAATCCATCCTCAGACACATAACACTTACTAGCCATGTCACCTTGGGCAAGTCACTTAATCCCAATTGCCCTGCCCTTTCCCTTCCAAAAAAAAAGAGCAAAATGCTATGTTTGGCCCTTCAAAACCCTTCACAACCTAGCCCACTCCTACCTCTCCAGCCTTCTTACATCTTACTCCCCACCACATTTTCCAGTTATTTATCTCATAGATTATTTTAGCCTGAAAAAGTCTTTTAATACAAATCTTGAGGTTATAGGAAAGGAATCACTTCTCCAGCCTAATCAGTTTTGTAAGTTCTAAATCTAGTATGTTAGGGTTACTTAAAGTAAAAGATGCAGCACCTTTCCCTTTTCCACATAGCTTTAATGAAGGTGTTCCCTTGACTTGGTTTTATTGCATTATAGTCCTATTGAAATGTTGCTGAGCAATAGTGCCAATTTTTAAAAAGAAGTCTTAAGATTCATAAACAATTGCAAGTTCTTTTCAAAGTTTATGGCCCTTGAAGGTCACACTCAATAAATACTGTTCACTTACTCTCAGATTAAACAAGGACCCAGAAATTAAGTCTTATTTGTACCTACTTGAAGCCATCATTTTAGAGCAGAAGCTCTTACTCTGAAGTCTGTGGATTAGGTTTTTTCCTTAATATTTTGATAAATTATTTCAACATAATTGATTTCCTTTCTAGTTCTATGCATTTTATTTTGTGCATTTCAAAATGTTATTCTAAGAAAAAGTTCCTAGGCTTCAGACTGCCAAAGAGGTCTGCAACCTGAGAAAAAAGGTC
The DNA here is from genome assembly GCA_028646575.1 of Pseudocheirus occidentalis. NCBI lineage: Eukaryota > Metazoa > Chordata > Mammalia > Diprotodontia > Pseudocheiridae > Pseudocheirus > Pseudocheirus occidentalis. The sequence continues at coordinate 282,238,680 of CM053594.1, read as the reverse complement.
TAAGACTCTGTGCATTATAGATTTTGTGCACCATGATGGTCTCTAAAATATTGCAGCCCTTGGTCAGACCTTTGGGAGAAAATTCAATTCCCAAGTATAGGAAGAACACTGCCAATTGCATTGCCAACACAGTTATGAGAGCTATCCTGATAATATTGCAGTGTGGCAAGAAGCAGCTTCAATTCAGTTTGACTCAACATTTATTAAATACCTACTATGTGCTAGGTATTATGGTTTCAAAGACAAAAAAAATAAACACTCCTTTCCTTTAAAGAGCTTACATTCTACTGAGAGCTTATAACTTGTACACAGATCTGTAAATATAAAGTTTACTTTATATAATAGAAGGTAACTTCAAAATAGAACACCAACTAGGCAGGTAGAGAAAGTCATGAAAAAGTCAGGAAAGACCTCCTTTAAGAGGTGATGCCTGAGCTGTGTTTTCAAAGAAGAATATAGTATTCAAAATGGGCTAAGTGAGAAGGGATGAAATTCCAGACAGGAGGGACCATTTGTACAAAGATATAGAGGAAAGAGATGGAATATTATGGTTGGGAAATATTAGGACAGTTTGATGAGAACACTGACCACCTAAAGGGGAATAAAATGGAATAAAACTGGAAAGATAGGTGGTATCCAGATTATAAAGGACTTTTAAGGTCAGGCTGAATGATTTTGTATTTTAGGTGAGAGGTAATAGAGTGCCTCTGAAGATTTTTGAGTAAGGCCTTGTCATAGTCAGATCTGTATTTTAGCACTATTGCTTAATTCAGTGGTTCTCAACCTTACTAATGCTGTGACCCTTTAATACAGTTCCTCATGTTGTGATGACCCCCAACCATAAAATTATTTTCATTGCTACTTCATAACTGTAATTTTTCTACTCTTATGAATCATAATGTAAATATCTGATATGCAAGATGTATTTTCATTGTTACAAATTGAACATAACCCACAGCTTAGATGCTGTGTGAAGAGAATAGATTTGGAGGACAAAGAACCTGGAAGCAGGGACCAATTAATAGGTTATCTCAAAGTTCTTCATGGAAGGTGATCAAAGCTTGAACCAGCGTGGTAGTTGTAAAAGCAAAGAGAAACAGATGGATGTAAGAAAGGAAAAGATCTTTTTAAGTATCACCATGTGAAAGGTTTATCATAAAGAGTAACTCACATTTAAATAGCACTTTAAGGTTTATAAAGTGCTTTCCAAGAATCATCCCTGTAAGGTAATATGTCGTTATTTCCATTTTACATGTAATATAATTTCCACCCAAGCTGAGTGAGGTAGGGACAGTGCTGTGCTGCATATGTGAAAGGAGACATGAGCCCAGACTGATGGAAGAGTAGGCTGTTTAAACATGATATACCAGCATAAGAAATGGAAAGCTTTTTTAATCAGAGTTTTTGGGGGAGAAGATATATGTGTGATTCAAGAGGAGCTACAAGAAGGCCAGGAGAGGTTAGACAAGTCGATCTGAGATATAATATGCATAGAGATAATAACTGAAACCAGAGAGCTGATGAGACCAAGAAGAAAAGCAGAGAATGGAAAAAGAGGGCCTAGGACAGAGCTTTAGGGGACTCCCAGTGTTAGCAGGAGTGTATAGATAAAGGTCCAGCAAAGGAGACAGAAAATGAGTAGTGGCAGGTAAGAGAACCAGGAAAGAGAAGTGTTACAGAGAAAAGAGAGTATCAAGAATAGAGCGATCAACAGCATCAAAGGTCAGGGAGGATAAGGACTGAGAAAAGACAACTGGATTGGCAATTAAGAGGTCACTGGTGACTCTGGAGAGAGAGGCTTCAGTTAGATGACAAAGTCAGAAGCCAGACTATAGAGAGTTAAGAGAGTGAGAGAAAACAGGTTTCTCAAGGAGTTTAGCCACCAAAGGGAGGAGATGAGGAGTGTAAACAGCACTAGCACAAGGAAGCTTTGCTCAGCTGAGTTAACATGTCCTTGCTAAATATACATCCCCTCCTATGACTGAATAAACTTTCTTTTATTAACTGTTAAGTGGACTATGAGTCTCTCCCTTCATTCCAATTTCACACCTGAGTCAGGATTGACCTATCATGTTATATTGTATTATATTATGGTATGGCATGGTGTGGCATGGCATGGTATGGCATGGCATGGCATGGCGTGGTGTGGCATGGTATGGTATGGCATAGCACAGCATAGAATAGCATAGTATAGTATTATATATCACATTACATATATCATTTCATATTATATCATATTATATTGTGTTGTATTATATCGTACATCTCACAGGAGTTCAAGGATGTCTCCGTTGTCCATTTAGATTTTCCTGTGACAATCACAGGAGGGTCTCTCTGCTGACAAGTCACTGCTGACAAGATTCTTGCCAGAGCCTCCTTAATGGACTGATCCTTCACCTGGAAAATGGTCATCTCCCTGGGAGTCAGTGTGGCTTCAGAAAGGGCTGAGGTATGGTTGATGTGTTTGCTGCCTGACAACTCCAGGAGAAATGCTAGGAGCAAAACAGAGGTCTGCATTCATTGATCTGACATGGCAAAATTTGGGTACCTGGAGAAGTTCATCAGTACTGTATGTCAGTTTCATAACTGGCTAATGGGCAATGCTCTCACTCTTTCCCAGTCACCAATGGAGTGAACTAAGTCATGTGTTTTTAGCATAATGTTTCCAGCAATACTGTCAGATGCCTTCATTGAGGATGAAAATGATATCAAGGTCAGCTACTGCACTGATGATACACTATTTAACTTGAAAAGACTACAAGCCAAGACTATAAAGTGGAGGGACAGTTGGTACATGATTTTTTTGTTCCAAGTTGATTGTGTACTCAATGCAGCTTTCAAGATCAAGATGAAACAAAGTATAGATCAGTTCTCTGCTGCTTGTGATAATTTTGACCTAACAATTAACACCAAGAAAACAGAGGTTCTCCACCAGTCAGCACTACATCATCTATATGCGGAACCATCAGTTACAGCAAATGGAGAAATGTTGAATGTTGTGGGTAAGTTCACTTACCTTGGCAGTATACTTTACAGAGATGGATACATAGATGATGAAGTTGACACATGCATTGCCAGAGTTAGCTGTTTGGGAAGATTTAAAAGAAAGTGGGAGAGATCATAAAAAAAATGGAAAAGGATCCACATGTACAAAAATATTTATAGCAGCTCTTTTGTGGTGACAAAGAATTGGGAACTGAGGAGATGCTCACCAATTGGGGAATGGCTGAACACACTGTAGTATATGAATGTAATGGAATACTATTGTTCCATAAGAAACTGTGAGCAGGGGGACTACGGAAAAACCTGGAAAGACTTACACGAACTGATGCTGAGTGAAGTGAGTAGAACCAGAACATTGTATACAGCAACAGCTACATTTTGTGACGACCAACTTTGATAGACTATCCCTTCTCAGCAATACAATAATCTAAAATGATTCCAAAAGACTCATGATGGAAAATGCTATCCACATCCACAGAAAGAATTATGGAGACTGAATATAGATCAAAGCATACTATTCTCTCTATCTCTTTTTCTCTCCCTCTCTCTCTGTTTTTTGTGGGTTTTTTCTTTCTCATGGTTTTTCCCTTTTGTTCTGATTCTTCTTTCACACATGACTAATGGGGAAATATGTTGTTACTTTAAAGTGTGGGAGAGGAAGAGATATTAGGTTACCTACCAAACAAAATCTACAGAGCCATTGTGCTGACCTCATTATATGCCTTTGAAAGCTGGACAGTCTACCAGTGTCATGCCAGGAAACTGAATTGATTCCATTTGACTTGTCTCACGAAGATTCTGAAGATCACCTGGCAAGACAAAGGTACCAGATACTGAGGTCCTTTTTCAAGCTTAACTGACAAGCATTCAAACTCTACTACAGAAAGCACAACTCTTATAGGCTGGCCACATAGTTCAAATGCCAAGCATACATTTGTCTAAAAGACTGTTTTATAGAGAATTCACACAAGGAAAGCACTCACATGGAGGTCAGAAAAAAGTGACTCAAGCATACTCTGAAGATCTTCCTAAAGAACTTTGGAATTAATGATGACATGGGAGATACTGGCAAAGTACTGCCCGCAACAAAGAAGAGAGCTCTGTGCTCTCTAAGCAAAGCAGAATTTCAGTACTTCAAAAGAAAAATGTGAGATCCATAACTATAGAGACATCTCTCCAAGTGTTCACATGTACTATTTGTGATGGTCCTTTGCTAGAGTCTTCCAAGCTTGTATTCGTTTGATCAGCCACAGTTCAATACACTACCTTGACTCCAATATAGTAATGTCATTTTGGTACTCTTCCAGAATAAGTACAACAACCAACTATATTGTATTATGTTATGGTATATCATATTATATTATATCATATCATACCATATCATGCGTATAGATGGTACTAGATTACCAGGTCTGGGGTCAGGAAGACCTGAGTTCAAATCTAGTCTCAGACACTTACTAGCTGTGTGATCCTAGGCAATTCATTTAACTCCATTTACCTCTATTTCTTCATCTGTAAAAGGAGCTAGAGAAGGAAATAGCAAACCATTACAGTATCTTTGCCAAAAACAACCCAAATGGGGTCATGAAAAGTCAGACGTGACTGAAACTACTGAACAACAACAAAAATATTGTATTATGTCATAATATTATTACATTATGGCATATTCTCCTATAAAGTGCTAATTTAATTTGAGAATCCCACTCTTACTTATTGGGCCCTGAGAAAAGATACCTTATGTTCCAGGTATTCTGTGGGTCTGCATTCACTCAAAACCATAGCTCACAAATCCTTACCAATCTTTATACTTTCATTAATTAAACAGAACACCCTTAGTTCAAAGCAAAGGAAATTAGTGAATAGCATATGAAGTAAAACTATATTAGTACATTTCCTCCACAAACCTGGAGCATACTCTCCTACAAACACACATACTATCAGTGGTCACACCTATGGAACAAATGTGGAAGAACACACAGATTGAGAGTGCATATGACCAGGACAAATGTAAAGAGTATCATACATGTAGGGAATATATGTGACTAGGTCATATATACAGAGAGGCAACTCATGACTCTAACCCTACAGGATCATTCATGTCTTCTGCTGATGATATTCCAGTGGGTCAGGAAGTATGCATGGTCATATTCCATTGGTTCTGCTGTTGCTAGGTACTAACGTGTTGGGCACATGGTTGTGGAGATTCTCTGTTTCTTCCCTCAGCTGTAATGTTTCTTTTCCCCAAAAGAATCCTCTTTGAACTTAGAGCTGAGAAGCTTAAACTTAAGACTTTTTGCTTTTGACTGTGTGGGTGAGTGGGTGGTTTGTTTGGTTTTTTCAGTGAGGTAGAAGGTATTAGGCTAATGATAGGTGAGGAATCTACCAGTTAACCAAGACTATGATGTAGGCAGCTTTTCTCTGGGGAGAGAGCCTTCATTTCCAGGGACCATTCTCCCTTAGAACATAGAACACCTAGCTAAGTAAAGTTTTTAGGCATTTAACATTAGAAGAACCAGGGGCATCAACTGATAAAAAAAAATTTGCTTGGTCCTTCAAAGCATTCTTAAATTCCTGTCCTTTTATTAGTGAGGCTGGTGACGCTGCACAGCCCTCCCTCACTCAAATCAAAGTCAACTGTAAGTCATGTCTTCATCTCCCTGGTGTCATGGTCCTCTTGGAAAATGAAGGATAAACACAGCCTGTGAGTAGTCGGAGCTGCCTGAATGGGGACGCAGCCAGCTGGATAACTCAGCTCATCCTCTCCCTCTCCCTCTTCCTCTCCTTCTCTCCAAAGGAAGGTAAATTTTGAAGACGAAAAACTGCCCAATTTGGGGTTTACTGACTAGATTTCTTTCTTTCTTTTTTCTTTCTTTCTGCCTTTTCTTCTGTCTTTGTCTTTTCCTTCTTTCTTTCCTTCTTTCCTTCCTTCCTTCCTTTTTTTCTTTTTTTTTTCTCAAAGACCAAACCTTTAACCCATTTCACTCTGCAGCTCATAGATTGGACAACAATAGGTCCCTGTCCAAGCAACACTTAATGGCTATTTTGGGGGGGGGCCCTCCTGGCTCAAAGTGAAAGTAAATAATAACTGGTTCTCTTTTGGCCAGCAACCCTGAGGGTCTTCCCCTCCCAGTTTAATTTTTTTTAATTAAAGGAACCATCCCTTGACTCATTTCTTAAAGAGGCCTATTCACTGAATGGGTATTTACCTCACTCAAAGTGAGAACCTGAAAAGGCCTTAGCCTAAAAGGGCCAGGGTCTCCCATTGCATCCTGGGTCATCTCCAATTGTCCTGATGAATATCTTGTCACTGGATCCAGATGTCTCAGGAGGAGAAAGTGAGGCTGGGGACCTTGCACAGCCCTCCATCACTCAAATCAAAGTCAACTGCTAGTCATGTCATCATCTCCCTGATGTCATGGTCCTCTTAGAGGTCCTCTTAGAGAATGTGCAAACACAACAACCTTTTTTTTTCTTTTTTTTTTGGAGGGGGGAAGGTAGAGCAATTGGGGTTAAGTGACTTGCCCAAGGTAACAATGGTAGTTTTTTTGTTAAGTGTCTGAGGCCAGATTTGAACTCAGGTCCTCCTGACTCCAGGGCTGGTGCTCTATTCACTGCACCACCTACCCATCCCCACAATAACCTTTTATTAACTATCTTTGAACCTATTTCACTTTGTATTGAATCATAATCTATTTCTACAAACAACTCTCTGATTTAGGATTAGAACTCCCTCAGTAAAGAACATAATCTTTCCTTGGAGTCTATCTTAGACTATGTTTTTTTTTTAATATATCCTGTTTTAAAGCTTTTGTTCCTTTTCTCGCCTACTTTGTAAACTCCTGCTTTCTTCCTGAAAGATATCTTCTGCCCTTTAGTTATTTGCACAGAAAAGATGACTTGCAAGTCCTTAACTCTACCTTACCTGGCTTGGGTTGCCAGCTTTATCCAATTCCCCTTATTCTTTCTGGTGAAACATTCCTAATGAACCCCTGCCCCATTCTCTCCCAGGACAAACCCAATGAAATAGATAGTTATAATAGAGGGTATTTACTTAGTGCCTACTACATGCCAGGGACTGTGCTAAGCACTTTACAAATAGCATTTCATTTGATCCTCACAACAACCTGGGATGTAGCTATTACTATTATCCCCATTTTATAGATGAGAAAACCAAGGCAAACAGAGTTTAAATGACTTGTTCAAGGTCCCACAGCTAAAAAGTGTCAGAGGCAGATTTTGAATTTGTCTTCCTGACTCCAGATCCAGCGTTCTATTCACAGCATCACCTAACTGCCAAGTTAGCTAGTTAAATCTAATCAATAGCATTTCCTAAGAGCAAAAATCTTAAATACACATTAACAAGAATATGATCATTTTCTATTAAGTGTTTCCACCAGATGGTTCTTTCACCACCATTGGACCAAAAAAATGCCGGTTCCTTCTCATTCTAATTCTCTATATTAAAGCCTAAATTATATTTCTCATTCTATCATTCTCAATATCAATCAGCTTATTTCATGAAACATCAGGATTTATGGGATTTCATATAGCAAAACATTTAGAATATATCTCCAAGGCCAGAAATACTCAGAGTCCAGCCTTAACATAAAGTTTCATTCTAAAAAGTAAATCTGGAAGAATGGGTAAATTTAAAAAAAAAAACAAGATAATAAGCTATTTTAATGCCAAGGATGCCCAAGATACAAATCCAAAAGAGGAGACTAATTTCAAAATGCCTACAAGCAAATCCTTAAAGAAAAACAGCTTGGGTATGAGATTAATTAGAATTCCTAGGAGAAGTGAAGCAAAAATTTTGAAAAGAGTTAAATATTATAAATGAAATAGAAACATCAGAGGAAAGACTTGGAAAAGAAATGAGAGCTATAGAAGAAAGACTTGGAAAGAAGATTAACAGCTCAGCTCAAGAAGTACAAAATGTTACCAAAGTAATGAACCCCTTGAAAATTAGAATGGCCAATCAGAAGTCAATGAGACAGCAAGAAATATTAAAACAAAGTCAAAGGGATGAAAAATAGAAGAAAATAGAAGGTATTTCATTCTTAAAACAAATGACCTAGAAAATAGCTCAAGGAGAGATAATTTAATTATCACTAGGGTACCCAAAATCAATGACCAAAAAAAAAAGATCCTGGATATCACATGGCAAGAAATCATGAAAGAAAACCAACCAGATATATTTAACCCAAACAAGAAAGTAAAATGAAAATGGAAAGAATTCACTCATCAGCTCCTAAAGAAAAAACAAAACAAAATGCCAAAATGAAAACTCCCAGGCACATAGTATTCAAAATCTAGAACTTCTAGGCATAGAAAAAAATACTGCAAGCAGCCAGAAGAAAGAGTTCAAGTACTGAACCATAGTTAGGATCACATAGGATTTAGCAACCACTATAAAGGAGCTTAGGGCATGGAATATAATATTCCAAAGGGCCAAATATCTAAGCCTACAACCAAAAATAACTTATTCAGCAAAACTGAGTATAATCTTACAAGGGAAGGAATAGCTTTTCAATGAAATAGAAGACATACAAGTATTCCTGATGATAAAACCAGAGCTGGGTGGAAACTCTGAAATACAAACATGGAGTAAAGAGAAATATAAAACAAATAAAAAATAGATGGTTTCAGAGAAATTCTGCAAAATTTTTATGAACTGATGAAAAGTAAAATAAGTAGGACCAAGAGAATAATTTATACTGTAATATCAACATTTTTGTAAGATTTAAGAACTCTGACCAATGCAATGATCAGTCATGACACAAGAGTACTGTATTGACAATGAAAAAAATGCTACCTGCCTCCTGAGAGGTAATGAACTAATAATCAGAATGACACACACATTTTTTTAACATGGCCAATATGGTGATTTGTTTTGGTTATGCTTCTTTGTCAGAAATGTTTGGTTTTTCTTTCTTGTTTTCCCATGGGTGGGGAAGATGGAGGTGTGAAAGAAGAAAAATAAACGTTTCACAATTGAGAAGAATAAAAATTAACTTTAAAAGATACCTATTCAGCCAATGTCATCTTTGTCAATAACGTGGTCTACAACAAACCTTGATGATGACAGACTACTCAGTACAAAGGAGACCACAGGAATATAATGAAGTGAAAGGTAACCTCCTAATAACAGAACAAAATATCTTTTCCTCTTTAATGTCAACAACTTTGTCTATTTTTTGACCACTACAATACAATGACTCAAAGAGGAGATTTGTGTGGTCACTGAGATGTTACAGTAGATCTTGCTGAGATTAAAGTCATGTCAGTTTCATGTGATCTTTACAGCCCTGTCCCTTTTAGAAATATATATATCTTCATTATGAGGTTAAAATATGAAGCCATGACTGATGGACCTTGTTTGAAACAATTAGAAGGAAAAAAAACTTATTTTAATGCAGTATTTCTGAACATTAGCTTTCTAAAGAGGGTATTGAAGTATTTCTTCCTATGGAGTCTAAGGGGGATATAGGACGGGAAATGGTTTTGATTGATTGTGGCTATCAGAATATGCCTGCTGTTGACCCTAGTGTTCTTTGAAATATGACTCTTTATCTCTGTTTAATTATAGCATTGCTGCTTGATTGCATATGACGCACAGAGACACAAAGAGAAATTGCTTTCCTAAGCAGAAAACAAATTTCAATGGATGACCTTGAAATTAAAACTCAGTTTTTGTTAAATTCCATTACAGTTTATAGAAGCAAAAGGGCATATTAAAGATCAAATATTGTACTAGGTGTGGAATGTAGAGGGAAACATACATGCTACACCTTTGAAGTCAGGAGATATATTTGTTTTTAGTAAATATATCAGAATTTTCACAACCAAATGAATAATGTCCCTCAAAGTTCACCTTGGGAGGCTTACTAACATATTCTAGTGATGATCAATCTGCTGTAATATCCCATAGTCACCTCAAGCTCAACAAGTCCAAAAGTGAACTCATCATCTATCTACCTAAACCCATCATTTCTCTGAATTTCTCCATTTCTATAAAGGTCATTACTTCCAGTCCTCCTAGTTGACATGTTTTTACTCCTATATTCAAACCATTGTCAAATTTTGCCAATTTTACCTCCTCAACATACCTCTATTCACATCATAATAATCTTAATTCAGTCCTTCATCACTTCATTCTTTCCCTATCTACTGGTTCCTCCCCTACTATCTCTTCCATCCTTAAAAAACCTTCAAAGGACCTATAATCCTCTCAAGCTATTGTAATTTATCTTTCTTCTACTTTAAATACTCAACCTTCTAGGTAAAAAAAGATACTCACTTTTATTAGTGACACATCCTCTCCTCTCCCTCACTTCCCAATGCTTTGCAATCTAACTTCTGACTTCCTCAAGCAACTGGAACTGCTCTCTCCAAAATTACCAATGATTTCATAACTGCCAGATCTGGTGACCTTTTCTCAATACTCATCCTTCCTGACCTCTTTGACATTTGACACCATTGGCCACCTTCAGATGCTCTCTCTTCTGGGTTTTTATGACACTGTTGTATTGTTCTGGTTCTACTCCTACCTTTATGATTGCTTCTCAGTCTCTTTCTCTAGATTGTTTTCTATGTCAAACCCTCCAACTGTGTGTGTTCTCCAAGTCTCTGTCCTGGCCCTCTCTCCTCTCTATACTTTCTCCCTTGATGATGCCAGCTCCCAGGGGGTTAATTATCATCTCTTTGCAGATGATTTTAAGATGCATATAGCCCATCCTACTCTCCTGTGGTCTAAGTCTGCATCACCATCTGCCTATTAGAAAATTCCAATTGGATGTCCTATAGGTATCTCGGAACTCAAACTGTCTAAAACAGAACTCATTATCTTTTCCCTAAGATTCATCCTTCTCCTGAATTTACCTATTTTTGTCGAGAGAACCACCATCCTACTAGTCACCCAGGGCCACACAAGTTCATAGTTACCCTCAGCTTTCCATTCCCCATCCCTCCACGTATCCAATCAGTTACCAAATCTCATCTCATGGTATCAAATTCAAATAGAAATGGGAGCATAAGTCCCCTAAGTCATACAAGGGTCTTTGCAGACCATGTATTGACTTTAAAAAATGACATATTAACATTATCTGTGTTCTGTTGTATTTTTATCTATTTTGTTAAATGTTTCCCAACTACATTTTAATCTAGTTCAGGCCCTACTAGGGAGTGTTGGCAGCCTTCAGGCTAACACTTCTAGCTTTGTCCATTTTATCTTCACAACATCTCTCATGTCCATCTTCTCTCTATTCAGATAGTAACCACCCTAGTTCAGGTCTTCATTACATGTCACCTGAATTTTTTTTTTTGGAGCAGGGAAGGCAAGGAAATTGGGGGTAAGTGACTTGCCCAAGGTTACAAAGCTAATAAGTGTGTCAAGTGTCTGAGGCTGGATTTGAACTCAGGTCCTCCTGACTTTAGGCCCAGTGCTCTATTCACTGCACCATCTAGCTGCCCCTTAACTATTTTTATAGTATTTTATTTTCAATTACAAATAAAAACAAATTTTAACATTCATTTTTTTTATTTGAGTTCCAAATTTTTCCTCTCCCTTCCTCACTCTCCCCTTCCCTAATATGGGAAGCACTTTGATATAGATTATATATATGCAATCATGTAAAACATATTTCCACATTAGTCATGTTGTGAAAGAAACAGACAAAAAAACGTGAAAAAATAAAATTAAAATAGTATGATTCTTCAATCAGCATTCAGACTCCATAAATTCTTAATTCGGATGTCTCGCCCGAACTATTGCAACAGGCTACTAATTGATCTCCCTGATTCAAATCTCTCCACCCTCCAATTCATCTTCTATACAGTTGTCAAAATAATTTTCCTGAAGCACACATTTGACTGTATCATCCCCCTGCTTAATAAATTCCAAAGATTCTCTATTGCTTCTACATGAAATGTAAACTTCTCTAGTATTTAAAACACTTTCCAACTCGGCGCCAACACATCTAATTCACTTAACTCCACTTCATGGGTTTCAGGTTCTGTTCCTTCTTCTCACTGTTCCTTCCACATGATATTCCATCTATATGCCTTTGTTAGTCTGCTCCCCATGCTTAGAACCCTTTCCCTCCTCGCTTCCACTTCTTAGAATCCCTAGCTTTCTAAAAAAGCTCTATTCCAACTTTTCCTCATTCTCCCAGCTATTAGAATTATCCCCTCAAAAATTACCTTGTACTTATATACACACATATATGTACACACGTACACGTATGTATATATTTATATATTGTCTGTAAGCATTTGCTAGAGATACAAAGATGAAACACTCCTGAGGAGTTGGCTTCCTATTGAGGACACACATACATACCCCCACACGTGCACATACACATGTGGTATGTGTGTGTATATGTGTGTGTGTGTAGTCATACCCCATAAATGTTTGCTGATTGATTGATTGAACTATTTCAAGAGCCTCCTAATTGGTTTCCTTGTGTGCAGTCTCTCCCTCTCTAATCCATCCTCCGCATCTACCTAAAGGATATTTCTAAAACATGAGGTTGACTATGTTATTATCTCACTCAAAATGTTCCATTGGCCCCTTATGAATATGGATGCAAAAATTCTAAATAAAATATTAGCAAAAAGACTACAGCAAATCATCACGAGAATAATACACTTTGATCAGATAGGATTTATTCCAGGAATGCAAGGGTGGTTCAATATCAGGAAAACCATCAGTATAATTGATTACATCAACAGCAAAACTAGCAGAAACCATATGATTATCTCAATAGATGCAGAAAAGGCTTTTGACAAAATACAACACCCATCTTATTAAAAACACTAGAAAGTATAGGGATAAATGGAGCCTTCCTTAAAATAATAAGTAGCATCTATTGAAAACCATCAGAAAGTATTATATGTAATGGGGATAAGCTAGAAGCATTTCCAATAATATTGGGGGTGAAACAAGGATGTCCACTATCACCCCTCTTATTCAATTTGGTACTAGAAATGTTAGCAGTAGCAATAAAAAAAGAAAAAGAAATTGAAGGAATCAAATTAGGCAAAGAAGAGATGAAGCTATCACTCTTTGCAGATGATATGATGATATACTTAGAGTAGTGATTCTCAACCTTCCTAATGCTGTGACCCTTTAATACAGTTCCTCATGTTGTGGTGACCCCCAACATAAAATTATTTTTGTTGCTACTTCATAAGTGTAATTTTGCTACTGTTATGAAGCATAATGTAAATATCTGATATGCAGAATATATTTAAATTGAACATAACCCACAGGTTAAAAACCGCTGACTTAGAGAATTCTAGAGAATCAAGTAAAAAACTGCTTGAGATAATAAACAAATTTGGCAAAGTTGCAGGATATAAAATAAACCCACACAAATCCTTGGCATTCCTATATTCCTAACAAAATCTAACAGCGAGAGATAGAAAGAGAAATTCCATTTAAAGTTAGTGTAGACATTATAAAATATCTGGGAATCTACCTGCCAAAACAAACCCAGGACTTATATGAACACAATTACAAAACACTTTTCACGCAAATAAAATCGGATGTAACTAATTGGAAAAACATCAATTGCTCATGGCTGGGTCGAGCTAATATAATAAAAATGACGATCTTACCTAAATTAAATTACATATTTAGTGCCATACCAATCAAGCTACCAAAAAATTATTTTGTAGAGCTAGAAAAAATGGTAGAAAAATTCATGGAAGAACAAAATGTCCAGAATTTCAGCGTAACTAATGAAAAGAAATGCTAGGGAAGGTGGGTTACCCATACCATATTTTAATCTGTACTACAAAGCAGCAGATATCAAAACTACTTGGTACTGGCTGAGGAACAGAGCAATGGATCAATGGAATTAGTTGGGTACACGAGACTCGGCAGAAAATGACTATAGTAATCCACTGTTTGATAAACCCAAAGACCCCAGTTTTGGGGATAAGAATGCACTGTTTGACAAAAACTGCTGGGAAAACTGGAACACAGTATGGCAGAAATTGGGCATAGACCAATATCTAACACCATACCCCAAAATAAAGTCAAAATGGGTGCATGATCTAGGTATAACAGTTGATACTGTAAGCAATCTGGGAGAGCAAGGGATAGTTTACCTGTCAGATCTACGGAGTGGGAAAGACTTCATGATGAAACAGGAGCTAGAGAGCATTACAAAATGCAAAATAGATAATTTTGATTACATTAAATTGAAAAGCTTCTGTACAAAGCCAATGTTACCAAGATTAAAAGGGAAGTGGAAAACTGGGAAAGAATTTTTATAACCAGTGTCTCCAATACAGGCCTCATTTCTAAAATACACAAAGAACTGAGCCAAATTTGAAAGAATACAAGCCACTCCCCGATTGATAAATGGTCAAAGGATATGAACAGGCAGTTCTCAGAAGATGAAATTAAAGACATGTATAAGCATATGAAAAAATGTTCCAAATCAGTAGTGATTAGAGAAATGCAAATCAAAACAACTCTGAGGTACCACATCTCACTGGCCAGACTCACTAAGTTGACAAAACAACAAAATGACAAATGATCGAGAGGATGTGGAAAACTTGGAACACTAACGCATTGTTGGTGGAGCTGTGCACTGATCCAGCCATTCTGGAGAACAATCTGGAAATATGCCCAAAGGACTATAAATAAGTACATACCCTTTGAATCCAGCATTACCACTTTTAGGGTTATATCCTGAAGAGGTCAGAGAAGTGGGAAGAAGACCCATATGTACAAAAATACTTATAGCAGCTCTTTTTGTGGTGGCAAAAAACTGTAAAACAAGGGGATGCCCATCAATTGGGGAATGGTTGAACAATCAGTGGTACATGAATGTAATGGAATACTACAAGAAATGAGGAGAAGACAGACTTCATAATTACACGGAGAGACTTATATAAACTGATGCTGAGCGAGAAGAACAGAACCAGGAAAAATTTGTACACAGTCACAGACACAATGTATGTGTGATAACTAACATCAATAGACTGGGCTCCTCTCAGCAATACAAGGTTATAGGACGACTCCAAAAGATTCAAGATTAAAGGAGATATCCACATCCAGAGAAGGAGATGCGGAATCTGAGAGTAGATCGAAACAAACTACTTGCTCTGTTTCTTTTTCTTGTTCTGTTTTTGTTTCCTCTTTCCCACTGATCATTCCATCAGTTACAATCCTTCTTTACAACCTGACTACTGGTTAATGGGAAGATATTTGTAGATCCTATATTTGAGTGTATGCTGCCATGATGGGGGAGGGAAAGAAGAAGGAGAGGGAGAAAATCTGAAACTCAAGGGACTGTGGAACTGAATGTTATAAACTAAAAGTAAATAAACCAAAATTTAAAAAAATAAATTTAAAAAATTTTAATTTTAATTTTAAAAAATGTTCCATTGGCTCCCTATTACCTATAAGATAAAAGACAAACTGCCTTATCTGGCATTTAAAGCCTTCCACCATTGACTCTAGCCTGCATTTCCATGTTGATTATATATATTCCCTTCCATTCACTCTGCCTTCTAGTCAGATTGGCTTATATGCTGTTCCAAGTGCACACTATTTCATTTCCTATCTCCAAGACTTTGCATCTCCCTATTGAAGAGTTTTTTAAATCCTCCTTTTTCCTTTGTCTAGAAATATTAAGAAACACTATTTCTCCAAAATAAAACACTTCTCAAACCCTATCCTTTAGGAATATGGGAAGAACGAAGGCTAGGACCTCGTTTGAAACAGAGTAAGGACGATAACCAAACCTAATTTTTGCCTGGGTGATATGATTGCCTCCCCACCACCAGAAATGAGGGATTGGGGCTAAGACCCCACATAAGGACAATGTCTGTCCTCTTTTTGAAATTTAAGACCATAGGAAGAAACTCTTAAGAGTGAGTGGTCCAGAAAGGATTCAAAACTTTTTTAGACATATTTTTAAACAAAATATTAATATATTCCGACCTCTTTCTTAGTTAAGATTCTTTTAATTGTTACTTTTTATCTTCTTGGGTGAGAGAATCATGACAGAAGTCATGGGAGATGATGCTCAGCTTTTTCTCTCCAAGCTAGAAATAAATTTGATATGCATTCAATAAAAGTGTTTCTGGCATACTTGAGCCCAAGTCACAAAGCCCATTAAATAGTATTTTTTAATTTATTCATTTTGAACTCAAACACAAAATGAGAAAAGGAGGGAAAAAACATTGCCACATACACAGCAGAACATAAGAAAGGATTCAATATAAAACAACAAATTTCCATTTCAAGAAAACCTATGTAATAACTCCTACACATTGTTTTCAAAGCAACCCAGCTTTTCTGTGCTTCCTTCTAGGTTTTCTTTTGCTCTCTTCTCAGTAAATTTTATTTTATTTTCTCCATTAAACAGTATTAACACATTTTTCTTTGAAACCCCACATCTAAAATGCTTTCTCTTCTCATTTCTACCTCTTGGAATCCCCATCTCTCTTGGAGACTGAACACTTCAAATGACCTCCCCTAGATGTTAGACTCCTCACCCCTACAGTCAGTCACTTTATATTCATATGCTGTGTTTTCTTCTTTTTTTTAATTTAAATTTATTTTCTTGGTTACATCATTCATTTCCACAAGGTTTTGAGTTACAATTTTTCTCCCCTTTTTGCCCCTACCCCCCAGCCCAGAACATTGATCCCACTGTAAGGCCCCTCCCAC
>CM053594.1:282183615-282221484 GCA_028646575.1 Pseudocheirus occidentalis | reverse complement strand
CCTTTACTGAGATGTGTGCTTCCCGCACCCCTCCCCCCACCCCACCCTTCCCTCCATCAACCCCCCTTTCATCCCCCTCCCCCCTATTCTCCTGTGTGGCAAGATACTCAGTTTAGAGTTTATGTCTTTCCTTCCCTAAGCCAAATTCAATGAGAGTAAATTAAAGTAATGTTGTAACAGTTATCCCTTGGAATGGCAATGTATCTACTTGGTCTTCAAAGTACCTCTGGGTATGGGCAGCTATGTTCCAATGGAAGACTTTTTCCCAGAATTGAGATCAAGGTTGGTATCTTTATGAACAATACAGTGTGAGCTTGGTACAGGAAGGACATTTCTCATGATTAAAATTGTCCAGCAATAGAATGAGTTGCCTCTGGAGGTGGTGAAATCCCTGGCACTGGAAGTTCTCAAGTAGAGACTGGATGTGTAACCACTTTATAGGAATGATATAGATGGGATCCTTGCTTTGGGGACTGGCCGACCTCTAAAGATACTTCCAGCTTACACTCTATGATTGTTTTGTTCATATTGATGCTTTCATAAAAAAATGATGCATATTAATAGATGCCAAGTGAAGTAAACAGAACTAGCAAAACAATATACATGAGGCATAAGTAGTGTAAATGGGAAAAAATAATAATAACTAAACAACTAAAAATGAGCGTTATATAATTATGATAATAGCTAATATTTATATAGTATTTACTCTGTGCCAGGCACTGTGCTAAGTACTTTACTATTATCTCATTTGCTCCTCACAACAACCCTGGGGAGGTAGGTGTTACTATTATCCCCATTTTACAGATGAAGAAAATGAGGCAAACAGAGGTTAAGTGACCTGTCTAGGCTCATACAGCTAGTGAGCGTCTGACCAAGCTTGGATCCAAAGATGAAAAGACTCTTCCTTGACTTCTATGTAGAGGTGGGGACCTATGGATGTGGAACACTGCCTATAATGTCACACTTTTCTAATGGAGTAGTTAGGTTTGCTAAATTATTTTTTTTCTCTTTTTAAAATTCTTTGTTATAAGGGATAAAATTCTAAGTGGGAGTGGGAGATAAACTGGGAAATGTAAGTGATATCAAAAAAACATTAAAAAAATTTTATTTTTAGTTACAACTGACAGGACTCTTCGACTGATTTTTTTAAGTGACTGTGGAGTTTACAATACAGTCACATATTCCTAATTTATAGATCCTAACATCAGATTTCCTTCTATGACAAAAGCTTAGCCCAAAGAGTCTTCCAGCCTTTGCTGGAGCACTTCTGATGAAATTAATCAATGTGATGGTAGAGCTGAATGATTTTTAGAAATGGGGGTTGGAACATGGTGTAAGGGAAAAGAGCTCTTATTCAGGAGTCAGAAGTCTTGGGTTCAAATCCTGCTTCTCTGACACTTGTGTTTGAACAAGTCCCCTTGGTCCTCTGGTTCCTCATCTGTAAAATGAAGGAGGCCAATTACTGGTCTTTTGAGATCCTTTCAGCTCTGTTGCTATTCTCTATGGGAGAAGGGGCAGGAAGATACATTAGACTTTTCTCTGAGACAAGTCTATATTGCGTTGTTTATTTAACTATAGTAAGTAGCATGAAATTAGAAAAAAGTCAATAATTCAAGGATCTATCTTGTTTCTCACATCAATACATGCACCTAAGTCATCAAAGTGGTTCCACATAAGATAAGAGTCAAAATATCACCTTCCATGGTAGCAGCAGATATAATCTGCTACCAACACCAATCAATCAATCAAAAAGTACTAAGTGCTTACTATGTCTTAAGTACTGAAGATGCAAAGATAACTCCTGCCCTCAAGGAGTTGTAATTTTTCTGGGAGTGGAGGGTTAGAGTGGGGACTATAGAGAGCTAGGTCTTACCTATTGCAAATTAACAAATCTTTTGAAGTAGCCACATTATTTGAATTCAAATATTTCCACTGCAGTGGAACCAACTAGCATATTTTATATTAACTGTAACTTCAAATAGCACGAATTTGACCATAGTGACCTCTTCAGGGGATTCATTATTCACACTAATTCGCCTAGCTGTGCATAGTTACAGGTACATACAAGATACATGAAGAGCAGATGATAATCTCAGAGGGGAAGGCCCTAGAATCTGGGGGGAGAGGGACCAATCTCCCCTGCAGGCAAGATTTGAGTTGAGTCTTGAAGGAAGCTGGTGATTCTAAAAGGTATAGACAAAGAGGGAGAGCATTCCAGTCACGAGAACAGACAGCACAAAGGCATGGAGGTAGGAGAAGAGTATGCATATGAGTTATAAAGAGGAGGGAAAACAAGATTTGGCAACTGATTGGATGTACTAGGTAAGAGTAAGAAAGAAGACAATAGCCAATGTTGTGAACTTCGGTGGCTGGGAAGATGATGCCTCCCTCAAAGTTAATAGAGAAAGTAGGAAGAGGAGGGGGTTTGGGAGAAAAGATCATTGATTTCTGTTTTGGACATGTTGAGTTGGAGCTATGGTACATGCAGTTCAAAATATCTGATAGGCAGTCAGTGACATAGGACTGGAGCTCCAGAGAGAGACTGGGGAGGGATACAAAGGTCTAGCAATCATTAATGCAGAAATAATTGAAGCTGTGGGAACTGATGAGATCACCCAATGAGTAAATGTAGAGACAAAAGAAAAGAAAGCATAGGATGTGACTCGTACTTATCTGAAAACTGGATGGACTGACTACCCCAGGCAGAGACTGGGTACCACTTGCTGAAGATCTGATAGGGATTCATCCATCAAGCATCAGACTGAACTGCATGACCTCTGAGGCCCCTTCCTGCTCTAGTATCCTGCTCTCAGCATTGATTTACCCTCTTGCTTTATCTACTTTATGAAGGACAGTTCAGGCAACACTTCCTGCCATCTGCCTCCAGACTCTAATACTGTGATCCACAAATATAATAAGTCAGAAGTAGTCCTTTTGGTTGGCATCATCAGCGAAATCTCTTCCATGATGGTCTAATTTATCCTGAATTAT
Organism: Pseudocheirus occidentalis; assembly: GCA_028646575.1. Classification (NCBI taxonomy): domain Eukaryota; kingdom Metazoa; phylum Chordata; class Mammalia; order Diprotodontia; family Pseudocheiridae; genus Pseudocheirus; species Pseudocheirus occidentalis. Next base: position 282,218,493 of record CM053594.1, on the reverse strand, counting down.
TTCAAATTATGAAATCATCTTCTTGCCTTTCTTTTGCCTTTCTCTGAAACTGACTAAATGAAACCTAAAGAAGGTTTTTTATTTTGTTTTGTTTTTTGGCTGGGGGGATGGTGGTGGTGAGGAGATAGTATCTTTCACCTTAGCTGCCCCTATGTTTTCCTTATAAATAAGTCCTTCTTCAGTTGTATTTCTTGGTCTCTGTAGTAAGATGGGCTTTTTGTATTGTAATTTTATGCTTCTATAATTTATTTATCATGCATTATTGTGCCTCTAAATATGAGCATCTTCGCAAGTGGGGGCACTTTATAAATAAATGATCGTATTTATTGTTATTAATAAAAGAAACCACCTACATGCTCCAGTAGCCACAATCAGGTTCAGTAAATTTGTGAACTGAATATCAGATCTTACCCTGCTTACAACAGCTGCAAGTTCTCTCATCTCACTATTCATGCCAATAAAGGAACTAAGAGGTTTTAGCAATCGTACCTGACGGTAGAAACAAAAAGCCTTACATTAAAACGTTGCTTCACAATTTAGAAAAGAAAAACATCATACATAAACACACATGACCTGTGATTTGATCTCTATTTCTAAATTGCATTTCCAAGGATTTGATTTCTAAAGCTCATTTAGGATTCTGATATCTTTTGAAAGACAAATATAACATAACTGCCACTTACTGAAGGGTCTGGATTATAGTCAAAACTGTTTAAGGTTATTTCATTGGTTGTTCCTTTGATAGCATCTGTGATCAACCCATGGAAGTCAATTACTTGACCCTGAAAGTTAACAATGGTTATTTACGTGTTGAAATATTTCACTTGAATTTTAGACTTAAACACTAAGTTAATATCCCATCTTTATTAAAACTACAGGAATCATTTAATGTATTTTTAAGTGTACAAGATGAGATTTCTTAAACAAGAAAAAAGCCATAGCAATATAGCAACAAAGTGGTCTGTACCTAATAGAATCACAGAATGTTGGAGCTTAAAAGCAACCTTAGACAGCACATATTCCTATCCCAAAATTTTAGAGAGGAAGAAACTGAGGGTCAGAGAAATTAGACCCAGGAATAGAACCACTTCTCCTAATTCCCAACCCAATTTCACTACACCATAAAGACTCTACTACATGGGAGAAAATTGTCTTATGTCATCAAATAGAAGCAGTTTTGTCTTGCTGGATATAAGTAAAGACTGAGAGGTATGATCACATCCCTATTGCCATATTCCATTTGCCAACTCTAACAATATTATACAATATATAATACATTTCAAGTCTTATTAAGCTTTGAAAATGTGCAATCTCACCATGAGGTGAGCTTATTGGAAGAAAAAACTATGCATATAGAAAATGAACAAACCCACCACTGAATGGGTGATTAAGGTGACATAGTTTCCTACTTTTTGGTGTAAAAGCAAAACAAAATGTACAGCTTAGAGCAAGGATTCTAAATAAGTCAGCCACATTCTATCACAGGAACAGCATGCGACATCCCTTTCATGTTTCTCCTCAGACACAATATACTATGCAGAAGAGGGCAAGAATGAAGGCTTTGCTCCTTGGGCATTCAAAATGGCCCTAGCTTCCCAGTTTCAAATATCTATGAGCTGAGGGAGGGGTGAGGGTGACATTTAGCATCACACCTTCCTCCATGTATCCTGAGAGCATTTCTAGATGGAATGAGAGTGATTCTGAAAACTGCTGGCATACGCTCCTTTGCATAAGGCCAGCTGAGTGAATGTCTAGCTTGGCATCTTCCTTTCCACACATCTTCCTAACATCCTGCCCACAGTCAATCATAATGCTTCAGGTAAAGAACACAGTTGCTCAAACAAGTGCTGGGGATGTCTAATCTACTGAATTGGCTGGGGTACATAATAAAGCCAGAAGACCTGAACAGTAAAGATTCCTCTCAATTTGGGGGTAAAGGTAAAAAAGAGTTAGGAACTAAACAACATAGGCTAAATCAAGAGATGTTTAATTATCTCGGTTCTAGTTTCCTATCCAAATCGTGCAGACTTCAAGGCAGTTTTTCTAAACTATCCAGCTCATTGACATAAGGTTTTGGGAGTTCGATTGTTTGTTTGCCCCAGTTATCTAAGAGGCATTACATTCTCCACCTTTATTTCAGTTTGGCTGGTTAGGGCTGGACGCATCAGAAGTTGCATGTATGAAAGCCTGATCGAGCCAAAAAAAATAGATGAGGGACTCTGAAGGAAAGAGAATGCTGGAGGTCATTCTCTGCAAGAACATTTTAACTTTGCTCTTGCTTAGAAAACGTACATGATCACCTAGCAATATGTTATGAATGAAATTCTCTTTGCTCAGACATCCATCCAATTTGAGTCTCTTCTGCTTGAGATACAGTCTGTCAATTAAGAATCAAGACATGTGGTAAACCCAATATGGCAAGAAATTTCTACCAAGGACAAAATTAAAGAACCATCAACATTTTCTCCTTCCACTGTAAATTTAGATTCCAACATCAGAGATTAAAGGTGACAACAGTAGCAACTGTTGACCAGTAAGTTAATAAAATACTCATTAAATAATATGTGCCAGACCTACTCATAGTTACAAATTCAATTATAACAGAGCAGAACTACAACTAGAAAAGGTTTCAAAGTCCTATGAGAAATCTTCCCCATTTCCAATGACGAGTATTTCAGTGTTTGACTCACCTTTCTCGGATGGGCATTTTCACCTCCAATGCCTTTGTTGATTCCTGATACATTTAAACCAAGGTCAAGATTCTCTAAGGGAGCTGCATTGTCAGTCTCCTGAAGAAAGAAGAGAACAGTCATAAAAGACAAATACTCAGCTCTGAACCCTGGCCCAGTCACACATAGCAACTGCATATGCCGAACATACATCACGTTGCCTATTAAGGTTACTTCTGTTCGTGTCTCATCCTACAACTGAGCAATAAATTCTATGTGGGCAGAGACTATGGACCTGGCACAGTGTTCTGTACACAGTAGTCAGTTAATTCATTTTTGGTGAATGAGTAAATAATGGTCATATTTTCTCTGTTGGTAGCACTGAACTAATTCATTAAATATTCTTATAGGAACACACTATGTGGGGGGGGGGAGGAAATAACCTTCAAAAATTAAATATAGGGGACAGGTAGGTGGAGCAGTGAACAGAGCACAGCCCTGGAGTCAGGAGGACCTGAGTTCAAATCCAGCCTCAGACACTTAACATGTACTAGCTGTGTGGCCTTGGGTAAGTCACTCAACCCCAACTACTCTGCCTTCCCCCCTCCAAAAAGACAAAAAAATTAAATATAATATGTTGGTTTTATGAATGGGAAAGTTTCTTCAGTGTTTTTGTGATTTTGTACATAATTCCAACTGAATGAAACATCATTCTCTATGTAATATAGGATACTATCTTTTATATACTCAAGTGATGTTACTAACCAACTATCCAAAAGGCAAATCCCTATCAAGAGAACGCATTGAACAGAGCTAACTAGTCTATCTCCTTACCCATTACTTTTGCCTCTTTAGCATTATGCTGTGATTACCTGAGGTAAACATTCATAAGCCAGCCTACGTAAAAATTATAGGATCTGATTAGAGGTTGAAAAGATTCTCCTGGCTAACCAATGATTAACATGGTCACATGCCTTTGAATCCCACCAGTTTTCCTTTATATTTCTTTTGATCCTTTTTCTTTGCCCTCTACTTTCATTTGGTATGGTTTCCCTTAAATGAGTATGGGTTTTCTGTATTTATTCGGTCCTATTTGCCCCTTGGATTGCAGAAATAAAGATAAGAGGAGTGACATTTTTATGTGATTGACTCCTCTAACCTTCTCATTCATAGCAACCTGTATTTTTTTTTAATTTTGTGATTTCATTGGCATAAAGAAGTCCTTGGGGCAGCTAGGTGGTGCAGTGAATAGAGCACTGGCCCTGCGGTAAGGAGGACCTGAGTTCAAATCCAGCCTCAGACACTTTACATACTTACTAGCCATGTGACTTTGGGCAAGTCACTTAACCCCAAAAGCCCTCCAAAAAAAATAAGCAAAAAAAAAAAAAAGAAGTCCTTGTGAGAAAAATTCATCTAACCATATAAACTAGCACTTGCTCTGAAAAATCAGTCTTAAGAGAGTTGTCTGAGAGGTTAAGTGACTTGGCCACAGTCGCACAGTCATTATGTCTCAGAGGCAGGATCTGAAACCAAGTCTTCACGATTCTAAAAGGCGATTCGTTCCTCCCCCCTCTTCATTACATTATTTTGCCTCTCTCTAGTCTATATTTTTGAAATTGTGCTTATGACAAGAGGAAGCCTTGAAGAGAAATGAAGCCATCCGTAGGGTCACTACAGGTTGGGAAACTTGCCTAGTTTCTCCCTGCTCTGACCAAGGTCACAGACCTCATAAAGTGTTTTGAGTCTGGTGCCCATGTTTAAAGAGTAAGTAATTCTACAAAATTCAACTAAAAAGCCACATTAGAAATCTCAGAGAGAAAAACAATGAGTTACTCTCACCGTGCATTGGGAGAGAATCATCTTGATTCCCAAAACAAAAAAAAAATTAATTTATCCCCTTTGGCTGGCTGTCTCTTAGTGTGAAAGGCTGATGAGGACCAATTATGAAAGGACAATTCAGCAAACAAACTCCACCAGTTCCATTTTAACCTGTTTAGAGTTATCCTTGTTGGTGAGCTTGGGCTCCAATGTCTTTCCTGATGTCGTCTTTGATGGTGGCCGATGCTGAGAGATCCTAGGAAGATTCTGAGAAGCATCACTCACCACCCTATGGTACAAAAAACCTTGAAGGAAATTATTTTAACCACTTAATTTGCAGCAAACAAGCAAACAGGAATTACAGCACACCTGAGTGGGGAGAGTCATGTATTTTAAGAAAGTCCTTCTTGCACACTTCCACCTCCTATTCATGCCCTCTGATCTTCCTCTCTGCCAACTCATTTCTTCAAATCTGACTCAAAACTTAGCTCATCCATGAAGCCACATTCCCTGACTCATCCTACTATGATCATTCCTGTTTTCCACCTTCCCTCAACCCTCATATATGGTTTAATCAGGTAGCCCCTTGTTGCTTGGTAGATAGCATTAAGTTCTTGTTGCCTCTGTCTAAGTAGAGACTCCCTAAAGCCAGGGATTGTGTGCTTTTTACTTATTTTTGTGTTCTACTCCCTTTGTGCCTGACTTGTGGTAGAGCAACAGTTCTCAACCTATCAGTTGCAACCCCTTTAGGGGTCAAACAGTCACAGGGGTCACCTAAGACCATCAGAAAACCCATATTTCCAATGTTCTTAGGAACCAAGACACTGCTCCTGTATCCGTCTCTAGGCGGGTCCGCCCACATGCAGATACGCCCACATACAAGTATTAAAGGGTTCCAGCATTAGGAAGGTTGAGAACCACTGCATTATAGTTTCCCCTAAATGGACTTATTAGTATTCTTACTAGTTATTTCTCAGAATTACCTCTGTGAGGCAGAAAGAAGTTCAATGTATTACAATATCCATTTTATGGACAAAGTATTACACACAGAAAAGCAAAGACTTGAGTAGGGCCATAGAGCTAAGTGGGGAAGGTCAGGTAACCCTGAAGTCACAAACTGTTGTTCAGCTCTCTCTGGCACTCTTCTTAAATGCACAACTTGAGTGCAAAGTATTCACTAGAATTTTCCCCTCATATGCTAACTGATCCCACTTAATTGTATTTTTGACTTATTCTTTTTTCACGGGAATTGAAAAGTCAAAATTTGTATTTGATATTATAGCCCGAATGAGATAGCCCATTTTAATAACAGAGTATAAGACATATACACTGCCATTTTTTATCTTACGGAAAAAGCAGTGAGCTAAGAATCCAGAGACCTGGGTTCTCTTCCCAGCCCCACTAAGAGCCATCTAATCTGTGGTGAACAGATAGCTGCAACTTTTCTCTGCCTAATTTTTATCTTATATAAAATGATGAAACAATTTGCATTCTACATACCTCTCTATGCATTTGTGAGGATGTACACATTGTCTCCCCAAATGGAATATAAGCTCGTTGAGGGAAAAAATCTATTTCATATGTCTTTGTATTTCCTGCACCTAGCACAATGCCTGGTGAGTGCTTAATAAATGCTATTGATTTATTTGAGGGGAATCCCATCAATTGGGGAATAACTGAACAAGTTGTGGTATATGAATGTAATGGAATACTATTGTGCTATAAGAAATGATGAAGAGGCTGACTTCAGAAAATCCTGGAAAGACTTATATGAACTGATGCTGACTGAAGGGAGCAGAACCAGGAGAACATCGTACGCAGTAACAGTCACAGTGTGTGATGACTGTTTTTGATGGACTCAACCCTACTAAGCAATGCAAGGACCTAGAACAATTCCAAAGAATTCATGACAGAAAATACCATCCACATCCAGAGAAAGAACTATGGAGCTGGAATGCAGAGCAAGGTAGACTATTTTCTTGTTTGTTTTGTTTTGTTTTTCATGGTTCGTCCCACTCATTCTCATTCTTCTATACAACATGATTAATGTGAAAATGTGTTTAATAGGAATGTACTATAGAGCCTATATCAGATTGCATGCTGTTTTGGAGAGGGAGAGAAAGAAAACTTAAAACTTACGGAAGTGAATGTGGAAAACTAAAAATAAATTAATTTAAAAATTGAAAATATGCTATACTATGAAATATCTATGGAAGTTCTATGAGAAGTAAAGACACTTTATAGAATGTAAGTTCTTCCCCTACTTTACTCCCATCTCCAAGGCCTTTTCCCTGGTTGTCCTTAATGCATGCAATGCTCTCCTCTCTCCCCCATACTTACTGTTCCCTGGCTTCCTCCAAAGCCCTACTCAAATGCCACCTTTTGCAGGATGCCTCGCCTGGTCCTCTCCCCCACTCCACGCAACCCCCACTGCCTTCCTTCTGGATTATCTGCCTACTACTCTGTCTACATCTCTTGTATGCGTAGCTCTTTGCATGGGGAGACCCCATTAGAACAAGAGCTCCTGGGGAGCAGGGATTGTTCTTTGTCTTTCTGTGTGTCTCCAATGCTCATGAATAAATGCTTGGTGACTGACTAGAGCTGACATAAAATAATTTTCACTTACATTATTGTTTTTATCTCAAGATCCCTAGGAAATTGATAGGAGAGGGGAATTTTTACATCCATCTGACAAATGAAGAACATGGAGCATAAGAAGACAGATGAAGCAGCTGCCTGGAGATCGTCACAGAAGTTAAGGAAAGAATCGGAACCCAGGCCTCTAGCTCCCCAAACTTGCTCTCCCTATTATCGTACCTAAACACAAGCAATTCGGGGCTTTTAAAAAGGTTTATTTTTAAGAAGCAATTTTGAGTGGAGGAATATATACATATATGTGTACATACATGTAAATATTCTTAAATATCCCTTGAATTTATTCTTTTTCTTCCTTTTTGAATTAGGCCGTGTTAATCTTTAGTATGAACAGAACATGTTGTTCATTTGTTTTTCAGTTGTGTCCAACTCCTCATGACCCCATTTGGAGCTTTCTTGTGGTTTGCCCTTTCCTTCTCGAGTTCATTTTACAGATGAAGAGAATAAGGCAAACAGGGTTAAATGACTTGTCCAGGGTCACACAGCTAATAAATGTCAGAGGCCAGATTTGCACTCAAGAAGATGAGTCATCCTAATTCCAGACCCAGCATTGTATCCCCTGTGCCACCTAGCTGCCAGTTAGAGCACATACATAATATATACATGATACATACACATACACATACACACATATATATACAATATACATCTACATTGTATATTGTATATATATTGTATATACATATCTACATTGTATATATATTGTGTGTATATATTTATTTATTTATATAGAGATATGTTATATATTATGTTTATATATTATATTTATATAATTATATATAATAATCGTGTATAATTATTGGTATATATTAATATTATATTAATATTACGTGTTATATTGTATTTATATAATATATAATAACATATGTTAATATGGTATGTTAATTATTATGTTTATATAATATCTTATATTGTGTTGTATTATATATTTATATTATTTATTTATTTGTTTGTTTTTTGTTTTCAGCATTCACTTCCGTAAGTTTTAAGTTTTCTTTTCCTCCATCTCCAAGACAGCGTGCAATCTGATATAGGCTCTACAGTACATTCCTATTAAACACATTTTCACATTAGTCATGTTGTATAGAAGAATTAGAATGGGAGGAACCATGAAAACAAAACAAAACAAATATGTGTGTGTGTAGAATAGAGTTATAATCTAGAACACACACAGATAGTCTAGGATTCTAGACTACAGACACACACACATATATATAGTCCAAGATTGATCTTAAGTTAGGGTATCTTTCTGTGTGTGTGTTTACAAACATGCATATAAATTCTTCCAGAATTCTATAATATATATATATATATATAAGCATATTATATATACATACATATATATGTAAATGTGTTCTAGCTAATATTCAAACCTCAACTAGCCCAAAAAGGAAAAACAAAGAATAAATTCAAGAGACGTTTAAGAATTAATTAGTTTCTTAAACAATTAATTGTTTAAGAAAAGTTTTCAGTCTCGATGACAGCCCTTCATAAGCAAATACTCACTGGGTTCTCTTCCCTGATGTGAAATACAAAAAGCATTAATCATGCATGAGTACTAATTTACTAATGACAGAAATAAAGGCATGGACTCTTAAATAATTCTCTTTAGCAACAGAAGCTTAATGGGAACATAATTCATTAATTTCCTATCTGTTCTTCCCAGCTTTAATCATCGTTCATCCGGATCATTGAAGAGCAGTCAAAAGACCTGGGTTCAAATGCCAGAGCTGCCACTTATCAGATGTGACTTTGGGGAAATCCCTTCCCTCCTCCAAACCCCAATTTCTTCATTTGTTAAATGGGATTATTTAAATGGGGATACTTGCACTACCTACCTCAGAGAGTTGAGAAGATCAAATGAAATCACAGGCAGAAAGCACTTTATAATCACAAAATGTTATATATAAACTCTGAGTTGGTGTTTCTGACCTTGATCTCACACACACATGTATGTATATGTGTATATGATCTCATAGACACATATCTCCCCCTCTGGCTTTTATCATATATTGATATCTATCTATATATCTATAAAATCTATTTATATATCTATATATCTATAAAATCTATTTATATATCTATAAAATCTATTTATATAATCGATACACACACACCCATCTCCACATAAACTGGAGTAGAAGCACTCGCTCCCAAGCTGTCCAATCATCCACCAGGTTTTTGCCACTCCAAAGAAACAATGAACTCTAAAAACCCTCCTCACTCAATTACAGAATTTCTTGCCAGGGTAAGAAATGCTGAGGAAGTTTTGAGCATGAATTTGGGTTGTAAATAAGCAGAATTCACATGCATTCCGAAACCCTGCTTTTTTAAAATGCCCCCTCGCTGTTTCCCCTCACAAGTAGTTACCATTTATTACTATAGTCTGACTAGTTTTATGGAAACTATAAATAAAAGAATAACATTTTGTCAAAACAATAAAATTGTTCCTAAAGAATGGTGCAAAACTCCACTAGCCTTAGGCAGCGTATTAACATGAAGCATTTCAACAGCACTTCCAATCATGCACACACTCCTCTCCAATCATTTTTATTTGCTACTCCAGACAAGCGTGTGAAGTGGGCATAGCATTCTCTGGATAGCCTTCTTTTAGAGGTAACAGATGAGGGTTAGGTACCCTATACGAAGTCCCGGAATTAGGACATCTACCCTTTAAACTTTTAATAAGTTTTTGGAGTGGCTAAGGTGGAGCAGTGAATCGAGCACCAGCCCTGAAGTCAGGAGGATCTGAGTTCAAATCTGACCTCAGACACTTAATACTTACTAGCCATGTGACCTTGGGCAAGTCACTTAACCCCAATTGCCTTTCCAAAAAAAAAAAAAAGCAGTAAGTTGTTTATCCAAGTAAGCTATGCCAACTGCCTCACTGACAAGCTCACTAGTACACTCAGTACATTTTTTCATTCACAGTTTTCAAAACAGTGTGGCCTTTACAGGTATTCAAACTTCTTCTTCCAATGAAGTTTAAATCTTTTAATAGCAAAAAGAATATTCAAACTTCCCTAACCAAAGAATCCAGTATCTGGTATACTCAGATCTATAAAGATCTAAGCCTGATGCTAACAAGCCACATTAGCTGTTTAGGGAAGTGACTCCTCCAGATTTTTTTTCTTAGCCCTAATCTGCTCATGGCACAGGAGAAGGCAGAAGAAAAGTTCAGAACTACTGAAGAAAATTGGAATGAGGGGTGAGTGGAGAGAAGCAGGCAAAGAAGGATAAAGTTGGTAGTGCGGGACAGACTTTGTTTTTTAAAAAAGGCAAATCCAAGATCTGTCCTGTCTCTGTAAAATTCTTCCTTATAAGCACTGGCCTTCTCCCAAGTAAACAGGGGAGTGTCTCAGCCAATAGCATTCTTCCAAGTCACAGGGGAATTCACACCTTTTCACCAATGGACAGAGTTCTCTACTTAACACTAGGTTACTAGGATCTACTTAACATCTGATCAAACAAATTAATTACCATTATATTCCACCCCTCCAGGATTCTTGGCCTTACAATTTTAATTTAAATGGCCATGAATCCTGGATCCTGGAACAGACAGAGGCACTATACTTTGTAATCCTGCCGACTACGCCATAATGTAAAGCCAATCAGCAGTAGATGCCACAAATCCAGAGTGGAGTTTTACTGTGGGATGGGATGGTCCGGGTTAAGGATACAAAATAGGAAAAGGGAAGGGAGAAGTCAGAGGGAATTTAGGGAACGTGAACAGATGCACCATAGTAATAGTGTATGCAAAGGAGTATCAAAGCCAGAACTTTAGGGAAAGCCTGGCTTGCTGTGACATACCAGCTGTCATACTAGTGGTCCCTTTTTTAGAAGTACTGCTAAGAACTGCCTGAAGAAAATGCTGCTGTACTGACCTACTAGGAAGTCTGAAAAAGCTTCAAGGTTTAATGAAGTTATAAAGATGTTATTGAAAGAGAGAGAAGAAGGAAAGAAGGAAGGAAGGAAAGAAAGAAGGAAGGAAGGAAGGAAGGAAGGAAGGAAGGAAGGAAGGAAGGAAGGAAGGAAGAAAGGAGAAGATAGATATTAAATGCAAAGTTTTCCAAAGTTAAAAAAAAAGATGTTATTAAAGATCCTCAGTGATGTTCCCTTGTAGTCAAGCTGATTCCTGACTTTATAGTGGGATGGGATCAAGTTCAGGGAAAGAGTCTGCAATCTGTCAAGTTCATGTTCCAGTGTTCAATTGCTTATAGTCAATGACCATTAGTAGATGGATCATCGTATTCTCAATTCAGAAGCACTTCTCATTGGGTGAATAGGAATGCATGTTTTACCCCAACCATAATGCCCCCTGAAATAGTTCATTCCATTTACTTTACCTTCTGAACTTTCCATTTCGTGGTATCTTGTTTTCTTCTGTAGGAAAATAAATGGTAAAAGAAGAAAAAAAAATTTGACCAAATTCCAAACAAAGGAAAGAGTAATTCTGACATCTGTCCCTCCTTTCAAGAAATCTGTGCCTGTGACTGTAAACACTACTGAAAGCCAGACTCGTGCCATTCTTGGCCAATGATATGTGAAAATAAATTACCCCCTGCTATGAGGAGAGCTGAGCCATGTAGTCTCCTGTGTGAGAGGAACCAAGGTCACTGGACTTAAGATACCTTGGGATCACGAGGGCCCTAGACCAGCTTCACTTCATGAATTTGTTGTTGGATCTCATCTCACTGCAATGTGAGTGACCCCGAGTCAAGACACAAACCCTGTCAGATATTTCATGACATTTATAATGCTGGGCAGTTTTACCCTCAAAGAAACAAAAACACTGATGTCAGAAATCACAAGAGAAGAATGTGGATGTATGCCAAGTGTTACACCAGAACTAATAGCCAAAAACTCACATCTTAAATTATTTCCCCGAAGATTTTGAGATTAGGATTTATCATAGTTTTTTTTATCTGATTTCTGGACAAAAAAGCAATATTTTGATTTTTGTATTGTGGGGATAATTGAATTAGATAACCTGGAGGGGTCTTTCTAACTTCAAGATTCTATGATTCGGGGATCCTTGGGCTCAGCTGTTCTGAGCTCCTAGTCCTTCTAGTTTTCTGGTCCCTGAATTAAATGGTCAAGTCTGTGGCTTAACAAGTCCCTTGTAAAGAGGACAATGATCTTCCTTGATTTATAATTACTTCCTCCACTTATGGGCTTTTAAGAGTCAATCTATTACTACAAAACACAGGGTCCTGACTTTAGATACTCCCTCAACCAGCCTCTATTTACTGCTAACCTATGTTGGACCTATGTATTATATTGATTATTATTTGAATTGATAGCTTTCGAGAGCATTTCATTATCTATACATGAGCTATTAGCTTCACCAATGTCCATTTCCCTGTGACTTTCAAGGCAGCTAATAGGTTTTCCTATCTAGCTGGAAAGATCTCTTGTCATATAAGCCCTTTCTAAAACATTTATTTCTATCTTTAATAGAAAGAAAGAACAATAGCTCACATTTATAGAGCACATTAACATTTACAAAGAGTTTTCTTCACGACAATCTTATGAAGAAGGTCGTGGTATACGGTTATCTTCATTTTATAAGTAAAAAAATGAAGACTGACAAGCGAAGTGACCTTCCCTGGATCACCCAACTAGGGTCAGCACCATGGACAGAACCTACATGTCCCGATTCTCTCTCCACACATCCCAAAGTGTGGAATGGAAAAATGGGCTTGGTCTCTTAAGAACTTCTTATGACAAACTGGGATTCTGATCTTTCAGCTGTAAAATGACTGTAATGGCAAGGCACCTGGCAGAGGCGCACAACAAAGTCCAGACTACTACACTTAATTTGCATCGTATTTTAGTGTTTGAATCAAAGGGAAGAGCTCTATATGATCTTTCTAATATGTTATCTTAATGTTGGGCATCATCTTTATTGGGGAGTAAGAAGCAAACAAAACACTTAAAGATAAGAGTTATTTCATATATATTATATATGTACACGCACACACATACACATATTGCCACTTACCAGTTTCAGCTGCCTTTCTGACAATTTTAGGGTATTTCTGGAATTTTACAAAATAATAGCTTTCATATTCCATCAAAATAGTTTCAAGATCAACATTGTCACAAACTTCAAAACGCCGTAAGCCTTGTTTGGTTTCTTGTTCCAAAGCATTGGCAGCATCAATATATCTAGCAATTTCAAAAGAAGCAGATCAGTCATTAACAACAACAGAGGAAAAAGAATGAAAGAAACAGTCACCACTGGCTCAAAGAGAAGCATTATACAAAAGAACAAGCCCAGGGTGCCTAGGTGGCACAGTAAATGGGGCACAGGCCCTGGAGTCGGGAGGACCCGAGTTCAAATCCAGCCTCAGACACTTAGCACTTACTAGACTTACCTTGGGCAAGTCACTTAACATCAATTGTGCTGCCTTTCCCCCTTCAAAAAAAAAAACAAAACAAAACCCTGAAAAGAACAAGCCCATGTTAAACAGAGCAGAATGCACCTGGGGTCATGAGGGTGTGACTAAAAAATAATGAGACTGCCTTTTAAACAGGCTAGAACTTATACATTCAAATGCATGAGCTGTATCCTTAAAATATGTGCCGGGCACTGTACGAAGCCCTTTTAATTGTTATCTTGTTTGATCGTTATAAAATAGCCCTGTGAGATCAATTCAATTATAACTCATATTTTACAGAAAAAATGAGGCAAGTAGAAGTTAAATGGCTTGCCCAGCGCCACACTGCTAGTAAGTATCTAAAGCTGTTCTTTACAACCTGACTAATGTTCAATGTGAAGGTATTTGTAGAACCTATATTTGACTGCATGCTGCCATGGCAGGGAAGGAGGAGGAGAGGGAAGGGGAAGAAAATTTGAAACTCAAGGGATTGTGGAACTGAATATTGCAAAGTAAAAGTAAATAAATAATTTTTTGTTTTTTATTTTGTTTTGTTTTCTGTTTTTGCTTTTTGGAGGGGGGAAGGTAGGGCAATTGGGATTAAGTGATTTGCCCAAGGTCACACGGCTAGTTTTTTGTGTTAAGTGTCTGAGGCTGGATTTGAACTCAGGTCCTCCTGACTTTCAGGGCCGGTGCTCTATTCACTGTGCCACCTAGCCCCCTCTAAATAAATAATTTTTTTAATATGTAAGGCTAGATTTGAACTTGGGTCCTCCTGGCTTCCTGACTCAAGCCTGTTGATCTACCCACTGCACCACCTAGCCACCTGTAATTAATAATGCTGATAGTGCTCATGACATTTCTCAAAGGGTAAATCGAGAGATTTGGCATTATAGATTTATCTATAAGCTACATGAGAAAAAAACATTATGGTGACACCTGTCATTGACCAAAAATGATTTCATATTATAAACCTGGAGTTGGAGAGAGAGACTTGAGGCGGGCCGATTTTCCACCAGGTTATTGTAGTAGGCCAAGCACGAGATGATGAGGGCTTACACCATAGTGGTGGCAGTGTCAGAGGGAAGGGAACAACAGAAAAGACTATGAAGGGAAAATGGCAGAATTTGGCCAAAAAATAAAAAAACTGGAGAAGAGACAAGGGCTGAAGATGATACCTCAAGTGGTGAGTCTGGCTGATTGGGAGGATGCTCTTGTCCTCTACAGTAACAGAAAAATCTGGAAGGGGTAGGGTAGAGAGTAGAGAGTTATAGGAGAAAGATAGTGAGTTCTGTTTTGGACATGTTGAGTTTAAGACATTCTGTGGATAGCTAGTTCAAGATATCCAAAAGGTAACCAGAGAGGCAAGATACAAGATCTGTCTTATATCTCAATTTTGCTCAACAGCCTGGGCTCTTAAAAGACTATTAGTTGTTTTCAAAAAAGCAAATGAACGTACTTTCAAAGGACAAAAATTTGCTTCAGCTGTGATTCTTCAAAATACCATGAATAAAAGCAATTCTAAAACCATTTGCACAATATTGGGAATAAATGTAGAGCCTCCCCTAGTGACTGCTTTGACAGAAACAATATTCATTTATATGTATAAGTTCTGGTAGATGTGTGGGTTTTTAAAAGTCAATCACAGAGGTTTCCATAATAAAAACATTTCTATACTTACCAGTATTTAGACTCTTCATTGGAGATTCTCTACAGAAAAACTACTCAGTATAATGTCTAATACAGCCTATAGTAGATAGTGCTACAAAGGAAAAAATATTTCTCAAGTTTCTGAAATCCAAATGCCTTTATAGTTTCTTTCTATGTATGTACTTTGCACCTGGAAGATATGGGAGAAGAGAGAAGCCTTTTTTTGTAACATGCCTTTTCTAAGGGCAGGGTTACTTCACTGAAGTTTGGAAGACAATATTGTTTAGAATGTACAAGATACTATTTTTCCATTAAAGCTGCTACATGCAAATGTAATTGTTTTAAGAATTACAAATGACTTTGTACATTTCCTCATTTTACCAAATAGTCTAGCCTTTCAGGAACTTTCTAAAGTCAAGGAGTCAGGAGATAAGGATGTATTACTATATGCAAAGTACTGTTCTAAGCCCTGAGAATACAAAGAAAGGCTAAGACAGCCCCTGTCCTCAAGGAGGTCACAATCTAACGGGGGAGATATGATGCAACTATGCACAAATAATGTACAAAACAACTATGTACCAATACTATATATGGGGAAAACTGGAGATAATCCAAAGTACTAGTATCAAGGGGAATTAGAAAAGGCTTCCTATACAAGGTAGGACTTTAGATGGACCTCAAAGAAGAGAGGAAAACCAAGAGGTGCAGATGAAATGGGAAGAGGGACATGAAAACATACAATCAGAAATGTTCTAGGAACAGCCAAGTGGGCTGTGTCACTAGACTACACAGTAAATGATGGGGAGTAAAGTGTAAAAAGATTGGAAAAGTTGAAAGGGGCCAAGGTTGCAAAGGGTTTTAAATGCCAGAAGATTTTATATTTGGTGTGATAGGGAACCACTGAAATTTGTTCAATAGGGAGGTGACATAGTCTGAATTGCACCGTAGGAAAAGTAATTTGATAGCTGAGTGGAGGATGAATTGAAATGGGGGAGATTTGAAGCAGGGAAAGCTACGGCAGTAGTCCAGGAGTAAGGAATTGAGAGATGGGATCAAGATTGTGTCATGATGGTTACAGTGTCAGAGGACAAAAGGGGGCACGTAGGAGAGTTGTTATAAAGGTAAAATTAACAGGATTTGAAAAATAGATTGGATAAGGGAGGAGGGGAATGACAGAAACTGAGGATTCAAAGATCATACCTAGGTTGTGAATCTGAGTGACTAGGAGGGTAGTGCTATCTTCAACTATAACAGAGAAGTCTAGAAAGGGAGGTGGCTTCAGGGGAGAAGATAATGAGCTCCTTTTGGACATGCCGAGTTTAAGTTTTCCACGGAACATGCAGTTTGAGATATCCGGGAAATAACTGGTGATACAAGCCTGAGAGTTAGGAAAGAAATTAAGGTTGAAAGAGTAAATCTGAGAATTATCAGCATGGAGATGATAATTCAACCCGTGCAAGCTGACAAGATCACCAAGTGAAACAGTACACAAGAAGAAATGAAGATTGAACTTTAGGGGACATATGCATTCATGTGGTTTAAGGGGTTCAGGGACCCCTTCAAGGACTGAAGTACGAGAAAGGGTTGTCTGGAAAGAAGTTATAGATTCAAGTATTCTTTAAGTCAAGGTGGCAAAGGTTTATTATAACACCAATATGGCGGGCAGAGCTCCTTAGGGAACTTGCATTCCTTGAGGAACTTGAAACTTAATAGAAATGACGCTAAAGCTTATATAGGAATATATAGTGGATTATCTGGCAGATATGCTAATTAGTTGATAACTTACAACCTTGGTCACAGGAGCCATTCACTACTGGAAACTAGGGGAAGGGGCTTTTCAGGGGAGTATTTTTTACCTGTTACATCTTTAGCAAGATAGCTTTGAGAGGTGATGTGTATAGCTTGACCTCTGGGTTGAATATAACTTTGGGAATCAATATATGATAATTCTGTGGTTACAAGATAGTCCTGTTTTTTTTAACAAGAGAATTTCTTCAGAGGTCAGTTTGCTCTTATGATGGGAAAAGATAGTTTATTTTACTGGGTGTCTACTCATTAGTAATTGAAGGGAAAGACAATTTGTCTAACTGGGCCCACTCATGAGTAATATTGCTAGTTTCCTTGGGCTGGGGAGAAAACTGTCAGGGATAGTGTTTTGAGGCTAGGGAGAAATATGATCTTAGAATTAGAGTCCAAGCACAAACACCCAAGCACCCCATCAGCATCAGTGGGCATAAATGGATAGAAATATAGCAAAGAAAACTGAAAAATGATCTGACAGTTAGGAAAAAGAACAAGAATAGAAAGGTGTCACAGAAATCTATTGGCAGGATCAAGGAAAAGAGGGTGATCAACAGTGTCAAAGGCTGCAGACAGGGCAAAAATAATGATTGAAAGAAGCTCTTTAGATTTGACATCAAGAGATCATTGGTAACTTTGGACAAAAGTTTCTGTTGAATGAAGTCATAAGCTAGACTGTTGAAAGTTAAGAAAGGAATGAGAGGAAAGGAAATTGGAATCAATTATGGATGGCTTTCTCAAGGAGTTTAGCCAAGAAAGGGAGGATATATAAAAAGGCTGCCTTGCTAGAGCCCCATTGAGATTACCTATCATAAAGCTATAGTGGAGAGAACTGTACTCAACACAGTTTTGTGATCTTCTTAGCACAAGAGTAGGAGCAAAGGCAGTAAATTGCGAGAATAATCCAAGCCTCAGCCTTGGCAGGGCAAGATCGGCAATAGGGTAAGGGGGGCAAGGGACCTGGGAGAAGAGGGCAGTGGTAAGTCAAACTGGCTCACCAAGAGCTTAAGATGGGGAAAAGAAAAGAGTATTTGGGGATGAAAAAGAACTGAGAAGTCAAGGGACTGGAGGCCACAGTGAGAATGAAAAACAGGGCTTGCAAGCATAGGGAGAATGGGGAATGACAACATATTATGACCAGATAAGGGAATTTCAGAGTTCATGAACATTGAAATGATGTGTATATGATGGTGGTAGGAAGATCAAGGCTATGACCATCTTTGTGTGTACCTGAGGTAGGATAGAAGAGTAGGTTATATGAAATGAATAAATTGGGGAACTGTAAAGTTAGGGTTCTTGCTGGAGTTTCAATATGTATGCTGAAGTGCTCTACTGGGAGGGAAGACAGTGGAGAGAAGACTGTGAGCCAGTCACTGAAGTTACTAAGGGAAAAAAGGGAGTCTCCTGGAGCTCAGAACATAACCACCATAATTTTGACTGGATATACCTAGAAACCAAACATCTGGTGACTCCCTAAATCAATACTGATCATTATCAACATCTTACAAATGGAGAAACTGAGGCAGAGTTTTGTTGATTTTCTGGAGGATACATGAAAGATATAAGTAATCTGATTAAATATACTGATTTCTCGGACTCCAGCTCAACAATAAATCAACTCAAAGAAATTCTTTCAAGGAGGAAGTGAGGAATAGTAAAAAGAACACTGAGCTCAAAAGCTGGCTAGCTGCATGACCTCAGTTTCCTCATCTGTAAAAGTGAGAGGTTAGACTAGATGATCTTTAAGGTCCCTTCCAGCTCTAACTTTCTGTAATTCTTGGATTCAGCCAATGAATTTTTTTTCCCCCAGCACTGGTCTAGGCCTTGAATTCCTGGCTAGCTCATGACTTTTTGGCAAAAGAAGAGACTGTGGTTTCAAAAATCTTCCTTCAAAGACCCAGACCAAGCCCCATTTTCTCCCTGAAGACTTCCCTGACTAACCCTGTTCACAATAACAATTCTTTTTTCTTAATCCTATAGAACTTAGTCTGTAACAAAATAATTTAGTATTTGATTGCAAATCCTCTTAGCAACCTCTTCCCCCACTTTATTTTTCTTCTTTAATTTTCCTGATTTATTCATCCTGCCTATCTACAAAGCCTATATTTTGGTTTTCACAGCCATGATCCTGCTCATTTGTCAGTTTCCATCAGGCTTCTGGAAAAACTGTCCCCAGTAACCCAGCATTTTCTCATACTAATGATGTAAGGGTAGCCTCCAGTGGTGAAAAAGGTAACTGCAGGGGGTGGGGAGGATATGGTTTTTTGTTTGTTTATTTTGTTTTGTTTTTAAGCACCAGGCCTTCTGGAAATGGTTTGTCAAACCTCGCAGTTGCGAAAAAGTAGGAACTGCTATATTTGTCTTTCCTTGTATCACCAATGCTTGGCACAGTGACTGGAGCAGACTACCCGCTTTACCAATGCTTGTCAACTGCCCACCTGCCTGTGTATCCATCCTTCTACTGCTCTTTCTGGTTGTTTGTGAAAACAGTGTATGGGCAAGGTCCAGAATTTTTATTTATTTTGTGTCTGTCATACTGAAATTAGGTCTGTGCATGCAAGAGGGGCTCATCCCTATGGTACATAGAAATGAACACCTAGCTAACGCCAAGGGCAAACACAAATGCTAAAATTAGCCCAGAAAAATGATTTTATCTTTTCTTTAGTAAGGCTGAGCCACTAGGTTTACCTTAGTCTGAACCTGGTCACCAGAGCACAGCTAAGCTGGCAAAAAACTGGGGTTGATGGTAGGGAAAACAATGAGCCTTTTCCTCAATGTCACAAATACGAGAAACCAATACTTGGGGAAGACTGTCTTTAATTTCATATAACTAAACTGACTTAATAATGTATTTTCCTTTTATTTTTTTCTTCATATTTTCCTTTAAAAAAATCACTCTGTAAATCTTTCAGCTCTATATAAACAGGAGCTATCACTAATATTGCTATTCCAATAGAGTATTCCTCAGAGGTGGCTAGTATTTCAGCACAGAAGAAAAGTAAAAGGCCCCACCCAAAACCTAACTTCTCCCTGAAGGCTTCCTTGCCATGCCAAACCAGTCGCGTCTACCTCTAAACTCTCACAGCACCATAGTGGTATCTGTTATCACTCATCTGACTTCTATCTCATAAACCACCTGTTACCCTTAAATTTACTGTATGTATTGTCACATAACAATAATAATAATAGCATTTATCAAGTGTTCTAAGTTTTGCAAAGTGCTTCCCAAGTTACCTCTTTGGATATAAAAATGTCAAAAGTTTGACTCTCCAACAAGATTGTGGCCTCCCTCAGGACAGAAGTCATTTAATTCAATAAACATTTACTAGGGTCTATTAATATGAGTCATAGTACTAGGGTTCAGGCGTTTTAAAACAACAACCAAAAAACCCAACAGCCCACCCCTTCAAGGAGCATCCATGATGAGGAGATGTCATTCATCCTTCATTTTCGAAGAGGATCAGTGACATCAAGGGGTGATGTCTTGACTTAAACATGAACTGAACTTAAGTAAAGCAAAGTTGCACAAAGTCAGCCTCACTCTCGAGTCATCAAAGTCCAGTGGCAAGACCAAAATCAGGATGACTGCAATGGCCTGAATGACCTTCCATGTCTGACCAAGTTCTAAGCCCTCCTCAGTGCCCACTTCAGTCACCTTCATGGCTATTGGAATAAACTGTCCTCATCAACCCATTCTTCCAGGGTAAGTCTTCACATGCTTGAAGTACACATCCCCCTAACTCACCAATGGGTTTGAAGCCTCTCAGTTACCCTCAAACTGGTTTAGCTTATCTGAGATGGTTTTATCAGGGTGTGCAAGTTACAGCCTCTTGGAGTTACATGTGAGAGTCAGGTGAAAAGTGGATGAGCATTCCTGAAAAGGGCTTAGCCAATCCTCATACCAGAGGTGCTAGTCCTCCTCAACACCCCCATAATCCATACACAAAAGAAATCCCCCTTTCCCCCATGCCATCCCCAACAAGTGGACAACCAGTCTCTGCCTGAAGACCTGAAAGCAAGGAGAGTCTACCACCACTCCATACAGTCCATTCTACTTCTAGACAGCTCTAATTGTTAAGAAAATGTTTTTTAAACTCAAGTTCAAACCTGCTTCTGCAATTTCTACTCACAGCTCCTGGTTCTGACTCCTAAGGTCAAAGAGAAAAAGTATAACCTATCACCTACTTGACAACCCATTCAAATACTTGAAGGTAGTTATTATGGCTCCTAAGACTTCTCTTCTCCAAGGTAAAAAAAACAAACAAAAAAAAAAACCAATTCCTTCAATTTAATCTCAAATGGAATGGACTCCAGGCTAAGAGGATACAATATACACAAATGATAATTAAATACAAGGCAATGTGTGAAGGGAGAGGGCACTGGACAAGTAGGAGATGAGGAAGGAGATGAGAAAAGGCTTCACACTGTGGCAACAACTGAGCCAATGAGGGTAAGAATTCAGAGACAGAGGTAAGAAGGGAATACATTCCAGGCATGAGACAAGAGATGGAATATCAAGTTCAATTGGCTGGTGGTTGTTGTCCTAGGTACTCAGAGAGGACCAAAGTAACATCATAATGTCAATAGGATCAAGGTACAATGTGTCCCACTGTGGCTGATCAGACCAATATAAGTTCAGAAGGCTCTACCACAGGCTGGGCACAAATGCTCCTTGTGGACATGTCTCTAAATTTGGGCATCTCTCTTTTTTGAGCTGTTGCAATTCTACTTTGTTCATAGAGCACAGCACCTTCTTCGATGCAGGCACATCATGCTGAGTGTCTGTGCCAGTGTCTCTCATGCCAAATTTAGAAAATAATTGGTAGTCCCGGTGTGACTAGAACACGGAGTACGTGAAATAAAGCTAGAAAGGGAAGTGGGAGTCTGACAGTGGAGGGCTTTAAATGCTTGGCTAAGAGTTTGTATTTCATCCGAGAGGCACTAGGCAAACCACTGAAATTTCTGATCCAGGATGCTGACATGGTTGGAGCAATACCTCCTGAATGATTTTGGTATTTGAATGGAAGATGGACTGTGGGAGATGGAGGTGGCAGACTGGATAAAGGGAAACCAATTAAGAGGTTCTTGTTCTTTACTTCTGAGATGGAGAAGGATAAAGTGATGAGAGACTGAGCTAGGATGGCCAGATGAGAGGAGGGAAATAGGTGGATATGTTAAGTGTCATGGAAGTAGAACTAGAAAGAACTGGCAATCGTCTGGATATGAGAGGCAACGGAGAGGGAAGAGCAAAGCATGGCACTGTAGCTCTGAACCTGGGTGAATGGAAGGACAATACTGTCCTGAAAAGAAAGGAGGGACAAATTTAGGGGGAAAGATAATGAGTTCTATTTTGGATGAATTAAATTTGAAATGATGCTGAGAACATCAGGTTGGAAAATACCCAGGAAACTGGTGATGTTGAAATAGAAGTCAGGAGAGATTAGTGCTGGATGTGTATATGTGTATGTGCATGCACACACACACACACACACACACACACACACAATCAGTTTCTAGCACAACCATGTTCTAAAAATATTTGCAGATTTAATGAAATGAACCACACTGGTGTATCCAGTACTAACTGGCTCAGCCTATTCACTAATATACCTCAAGTTCTTTTGAGTCATAGATAGAGAATGAATTCAATAGAAATGAACATTTAACCAACTTCTAAGCCACAAAATTCAGCACTGTTTTACAGAACAAGGGAAAAGTTATTGTCCTTAACCAAGCTTTCTACAACAAAAATCTTTCCATTCTGTGGCTCCTCAGGAATTTCAGACTTCATTACTGGTTGCATTTTCATTCCTGCCCCCATCCCACTCACTGGTTGTGATGGAGGAGTCAGAATACTTCTTGTTCCCCTCTGTCACTTCAAGACTCTCCCTCAACCGCCATGACTTGGCAACCTCTCCTCCCACTATTTGAATTTATCAACCAGTCCTGATTCTGGTGGCCATTACCTGTTGAAACCCAAGAAAATTTCCATCCTTAGCCTGGTTTACAGTCTTTTTTCCACCCCAATTCCTGTACTCAAATGAGGTGATTTCAACACATATATTGATGCCTTCTCAAATATCCTAACTTCTCAGTTCCTTCAGTTCCCAAGACCAAATTCTCCACTCTACCCAGGCTACAGAGATCTTGCAATAACCAACAAGTATTCTACTTCCATGGGAAATTCTGAAATTCTATTTGATTATAGCCTCTTATCATTCCATCTGTCCCCATGCCTTATGGCCCCCTAACCTTGTTCCTTGTCCTCACCATAACTGGCAATCCTTCTTCCATCCCTCAGTTCTTTCCCTTCTACTATATATACCTTCTTCCCTTGCCCAGCTTGACCCTTTACTAAACCAGCTACACTGTCCTCTCCTCTTGAATCCCTTACTACTGATCATATCTTGGCAACCTTGGATCACTCTCACAACCTTCCTTCATACCCATTCACATACCACTGAAAAAAAATTGCAAAAAAAAAAATCATGAAACTGCTCATTGGGTTTTGCTACAAATTTATTTTATATAATTTAAGCTGAGCCCTCACTGAAGAAAGGTAATCTCCCTAACTGATGTACTCTCCCACTCACCACAGAAGATACTCAAAACCTTTTCAGGCCTCCTTAAACTACCCCTTCTATCCTTTCCCCACCTCCTCCTCTCAGCCAAGAACCTTCGCTAAAAAGCTGAGGTTATTAGCCAGGTTATTAGCCAAATTCTTCCCTCCTTAGTTTTTGTAATTCAGATGTCCTCCCCCACTACTTGCTACTTCATCTTCTTTTCAGAGGAAGAGGTGGCCCTTCTTGTCAAGGCAAACTCCTCTATATCCATCCCTGATGTTATCTCATCCCATCTTCTCAAGCAGATTGCCCCCTCCATCACCAGCCCCATTCTCTCACTAATCTTCAATCACTTCCTATTTACTAGCTTACCTTACCACACACAAACACGTTCATGTCTTCCACTACCTATCGTCCTTGGCCTTCTTGGCTAAACCGCTTAAGAAAGTTGTGTATACTAGGAGCTTCTAATTCCTCTCCTCTCACTCTCTCCTAATCCCTCTGCAATATGGCTTCTGACCTTATCATTCAACTGAAACTGTTCTCTCTAAAGTCATTAGTGATCTCTTAATTGCCAAATCCAATGGCCCTTTTCTTAATTTTCAGCCTTATTGATCTTTCTGCTGCCTCTGACACTGTCAATCACTCTCTGCTCCTGGATATTTTCCCTGCTCTAGATTTTTATGACACTGCTCTCGCCTGTCCTGTTTGACCGTTCTTGTTCAGTGTCCTTTGCTGGATCTCCAGGTCATGCTCACTAACCATGGCTGTCTTCCAACACTCTGTTCTGGTCCCTCTTCCTCCACCCTACCAGGGGTTCTTAATCTGAGGTCTGTCAACTTTTTAAAAAGTATTTTAAGTACTGTATTTCAATACAATTGGTTTCCTTTGTAATCCTCTGTACTTAATTATGTGAGTTTTAAAATATTACTTTCTGAGAAGGGGTCCATAGAGTTCACTAGACTGTCAAAGGGGTCTATGATACAATAAAAACGTATAGACTCTCATCTCATGCAGTGGTGCTGATCATAAGTACACATACATGTGAACTAATTATAAATACACATATGCACATATTAGTAATCTACTAGCTTTATAACTCAAAACTAATCTAATACTACTTCATTATATATAACCAACAGTCCAGTAAAACTAGACTGTTCCATTCCTAAGTTCACCCTGCTCCAATGAACTGAACTGCCTTAAGTCTGTTCACAACTTGCCCTATGTCTAGACTGTATTCCTTTTTCCTTCTCATCTACTGAAATTTCAGCCATCCTTCAAGGCCCATCTTCAGCATCCATCCGCTGCTTCACAAAAGCCTTCCCAGTAGCTGGAAGTGATCTCTTTCTCCTTAGATCTCTCACAGAACTCTGGTGGTGCTTTATTCACACACTTACATTCTATTCTGCATTATAATTATTTTTATATGCCTTACCTCCCCCTTTGTTGTTGTTTTTGTTTAGTCCCTTTCTGTCTTACCCTTTGTGACCACATTTGGAGTTTTCTTGACAAAGATACTTGAAATGATTTGCCATTTCCTTCTCCAGCTCATTTTACAGATGAGGAAACCAAGGCAAAGAGGGTTAAGTGGTTTGCCCAAGGCCACATAGCTAAGAAGTGTCTGAGGTCACAGATGTTCCTGACTCCAAGCCCAGATTCTATCTGCTACAGCACCCAGTTGTCTTTATCTCCTCTGGGATGCTGTAAATTCCTTGAGGGCAGCATATATTATTCTACATCTCTGTTTCTCCCATAGTGGCTGTGCTATTGTGACCTGGCACATCATAATAAAAAATTACTTACTGGAATTAGAAAAGAGAGTAAACAGGGTACATGTGAATCACAAGGAGAAAAGTAGGACAGATGAATAAATAGAATATTACCATTAACAGAAACCTATCCAGGGTTAGCTTGTTCAAAGTCACGCAGCTACTTAAAAGCAGATATGGGGACATGAGGTAGAGGAGGGGTGTAAGAATAGCTATGGGACTAGAACCCTGATTTGTTAAATTCTTTAGTCCTGTGCCAATTACAGACAAAACTGTTAGGAGAAGGAAAACAAACAGTTATTCCATGTTCTGGGTAAGCCTTTTAAACGTGTACAAGGGATACAATAGGGAAAAATAATTATTTAAATGAAGGGAGGAAAGGCAAAGTAAGGTAAAAGGAGAATGAACAGGTGTTGGTAATCTTAGATATTAGATATATTTTTAAAATAACATACCCTTCCTGTGTTAAATAATGCAAAATCAAAATGAGAAGATTTTTTCGGCGAGCTTCTGCCCTCATCTCACCCTGTAAACAAAGAGGGAAATTTAGATGAGATGGAGGTGAGGCATAACATATTCTTTTTATAGCAATAAGTACTAGAAGGTAAACATAACCTGTCAAAAACAAATAGCATGATTTAAGTGGGGGAAAGCAGTTTACAATCTCAAGGGAGGCATAAAGTTGCTTTCCATTCTGGCTTCCTTCTTCAAGCTGCCTTTTGGATTGTAAACTTAAGGTACAATGATTTAAATTAGGAACACAATTTACTAGCTGAACTTCTTGCTGAAAAGCTAATTGGGCTTTTATCGTGGAGAGTTCATGAAAAAATATGCATACCATTGGGACTGTGTCGCGGTCAGAAGAACAGTGAGAAATGGAGGCATTTACCTGTGCCTGCTTCTTGCATTCACTCGGGACTCTATCTGGTCCCTACATAAGTGTAAGGCAGCATACCAGGAAATCATTTAGGATTCTTAGGGGTTATCTGGGAAGACCCTCAGAGGTTTTCGACCTCTTTTCACAGATGTGGAAACCTCTTTTCATAGAAGAGGTTCCATGACTTGCTAATCACAGGAATAGTAGAAGATGCACAGCTGGAATATAAACCTAGGTCCTCTGCCTCGTTGGAAATGGCATCTAGAATGTTCACAAATATTATAGTAAGTGCCATAAAAGGGAAATTCTTAAACAGAAGACTCCTTTCATTGAATTAATAATTAAATAGTGCACATTTGGAACTTTTATTCACAGTGTTAATGCATAGCTACATTTACTTCATAGACTTAGAGCTGGGATTTTTAAGCTGGGATCCATGGATTTCAAGGGGACCCTGGAGAGATTTCAGGAGGCCTGTGAATTGAATTTTGTAATATTTTCATAACTGAATTTCAAGATAATAGTGAAGTAGTGGGTTTCTTTGTAATTCTATTTTATTTGTGCATTTTAAAACATTTTGAGGTGGGGTCAACAGATTTCACTAGATTGACAGAGGGATTCCATGACACAAAAAGGTTAAGAACCCCTTGATCTGGACTAATCCCCTCATTTTACGGATGAAAAAATATCCCAGGTGACATAGCTAGTAAACAGTATAGGCAGAATTTGAACCCAGTTCCTATGACTCCAAATCTAGGGTTCTTTCCATGTTACCATCCTGCCTCTTTCTGAGGAATGGACTAATTTTATAACCAGTATGCAAAACACATAGGAACTGAGTTCTACTGCTTCATAGTCATGCTTCATTGCTACCCACAAAAGGATCATTTCCCTAGTTCAGTCATCAGTCTTATCATACTTGGCTCTGACTGAGCTAGGGATCATTCAAAAATCAAATAAATCAAATAAACACACCTTCAAGAGATAAAGATTCGCCACTCTCCAGGCCACTCAAAATAATGTGCGTCAGCAATTCATAAAAAGGGATTCCAAAATATGAGCAACAACTTCCCAAAATAACTACTTTGAAAGAATTGGCACTGGTTTGGATGTCTAAATTCCAGCATGCTATTTGTTTTTTAAAGGAGAATTGCTTTGTAATTTTTTAAATGTTTAAATATAATGGTTTTTTTAAAGGAAAATTACATCTGGCACAAGAGGTTTCCAAATAGAATAAAAACCAGGTTACTTAATATAGCGCTCAAATCACAAATCCTCCCTAATCCTTTGTAAACTGTAATTAAACTTTTTTTTCCCTAAGTTTGCCAATACTTATTTGGGGTTCTGATGCTGAAATGAGCAACCCGACTCACCTTCTGATCCCTAAGCCATTTACTAAAAACCAGAAAAGAAAGTTAAAAATAAAAAATAAAATAATTAGCATGCCTCATACATGGTCTTCTGACACTGTCGCAACCACAAAGATGAGCTATGGCAAAACAAACAGGGCTCCAAGTAGAATTTTTGTGGCCAAGGAATGAAATGTGGGTGTAGTAAGGAAATGCAGAATAAGGTAAGAGGTCACTTGGGGTATTGCTGCTGGGGGACAGAACACACCTGCCACAACAATTTATGCCATTACTTGTATGCCAGGAAGGAACTCACTTAAGGAAAGAAGGTATGTGCCATCTGAAAGCTTCTTATTTTAACTATTTTTGCTAACCAAGTGTTAAACTTAGCTGAGTGTAAATGAATGAATGAATAAGCATTTATTATGCACTTATTACTAGGTACTGAGCATTTGGCTAAGTACTGGGATTCAAATACAAAAAAGAAATAATTCCTGCCTGCAAAGAGTTTATATTACAATAGGGAGCCACAACACATATGGTAGATTTGCAGCTGGAAAAGGGTAATGCCCCAAGGATGATGAGTGGCATCTGCGTCAGTATGTAGGTATGTCCCCAGGAAAGTAAGCTCCAACTTAAAGTGCAAAGGTCGTGAGGCACCTGGTTAGGTCAGAGGCAGGAACAGATACATTCTCTCTACCTACTTCTACCATCTCTCATGTGTTAAGAACTGGGGCCATACTAGGCAGTTCCCTTCTCTCATCCCATTACAAAGGTATAAACAAAATTGATTCAAGCTAATTTGGGGGAGAAATACATTAACTGTGGCTGGGACTGTGGTACAGAAAAGGCCTCAAGTAGCACTTGAGCTGAGAATGGGGGGAAAAAAAACCCCAACAAACTAGATATTTCAAGAGGTAGAGGTAAGGAGAGAGTACATTCCAGGCACAGGTGACAGTCAGTGCAAAGGCAGACAGGAGCATTGTATATGAGGACCAGCAAGAAGACCCACAGATTGCAGAATGTGAGAAAGGAAATAATGTATAACAAAGCTGGGGCCAGGTTATAACAAGTTTCCAAATGGAAACATAAGAGTTTTTATTTGATCCTGGAGATGACAGAGCTGCTGGAGTTTAACAAGTAGGAAAGTGCTGAGACCAGACAAGATTTAGGAAAATCACATTGGCAGCTGTGTCTAAAAGGAAGAGAGTGGAGTCAGAGGGATCAGTTAGAAGGCGACAGTCCAGGGGATGGGGGACTGAAGCCAGAGGAGTGCCTTGTGTGAATGTAAAGAGAGGCATAGGTGTGAGAGATGATGGAGAAATGGCAAGACACCTGGGGTGAGAGAGTAGGAGTACTCAAGGGTGATTACCAAGGCTAAACACTGAAGTGACTGGAAGGATTGTATTACCCTCAACAAAAAGGAAATTTAGAGCAGCGGCTAGGGGGCGCAACAGCCCTGGAGTCAGGAGGGCCTGAGTTCAAATGCGGCCTCAGACACTTGACACAAAAACTAGCCGTGTGACCTTGGGCAAGTCGCTTAAGTCCAATTGCCCTCAAAAAAAAAAAAAGGAAATTTAGAAAAAGGGCTAAGAGGGGCAGTTAGGTGGTACTGTGAATAGAGTACTGACCCAGGAGTCAGGAGGACCTGAGTTCAAATTCGGCCTCAGACACTTGACACACTTAGTAGCTGTGTGACCTTGGGTGAGTCACTTAAGCCCAATTGCCCTGCCTTCCCCCCTCAAAATAGAAAAAGCAAGAAAAAGGGGTAAGTAGCTTTAGGGGGCTGAGTTCGTTTTTAGACCCTGCTTCTAACCAGCCTGAAATGTCCAAAAAGCAGCTGGTATCATAGGGCAGTGAGTACTGGCTGACCAGTTTCATCGGGCTGATGCGGAACTGGGCTTCTTCATAGTCCTTCAAGAAGTTGTGGAATGCAACTGGGTAATAAGATATACAGGCACTGGGGTAGGGAGATCCATCTTGCCCTATCAGAAAGTCAGAGGGGTGATGGGGGATGATATAGGAGAGAGCAGATTGGGAGAGGGGGTATACAGTGGGATAGCTGTTTTGGGGTGGTGGGTAGGGGAAAGACAGGGAGAAAATTTTAACTCAAAATCTCATGGAAATGAATGATGTAAACTAAAAATAAACAAAAGTTAATCTAAAAAAGAAGCTGTGGAAACAAATAACTGGCCCTTTCAAACTCTGAAGTTGACCCATGTGTTGATGTTGCTCATGCTGAGCCTGCAAAATATCATCCCCAGTGCAACGCTGATCAGTCAGCTGGTGGAAAGCTTGGTGGTAGGTCCCAGCCAGTCACCTTGGGGAAGGGCTGGCAAATGCCTGGGCAAAATTCCTATATTAGCCTAAGAAATTACTTTACTATGCTTATTGATTGTTACAAGAACTGCAGCAACAAAATATAGACATATTCTATAATAAATATGGAATATAATCTAATAGAATAAAGTATATTTCGTGTCCTGTTGAGTGAATTGCAGATCCGGTTAGTTGTTTCACTTAACACACACACACACACACACACACACACACACACACACATACACACAACACCATGAAGAATCATAATCATTACAAAGATATTAAATTATCAGTACAGCTCAGGATCAGAGACCTAGAACAAGAGCAGACCTCAGAAACCATTTCGTTCTTATCCAACCTCTTCATTTTACAGATGGGAAAGTAATAGGGGTATCATCAGTCCAGCTTGGCAGATAGGTGGTGCCAGAGAGCACATAATGCCTGGCGTGAAGTCAGGAAGACTCATCTTCCTGAGTTCAAATCAGCCTCAGATATTTACTAGCTGTGTGACCCTGGACAAGTCACTTAGTCCCGTTGGCCTCAGTTTCTTCATCTGCAAAATGAGCTGGAGAAGGAAATGGCAAAACCACACCAGTATCTTTGCCATGAGAACCCCACAGGGGGTCACAAAGAATTGGCTACAACTCAAAACAGACTGAACAAATGTTAGTCCTAGATTTTTTACATACTTCAAAGCTAAACGTTTTAATAGAATTCGATTACTAGAGACCTTGACATCCTTCGCATTTCTCATCCTTATGTACACACGTGACGGTATCTGAAGCACCACCCAGATTGCCTTCCTCCCGCTCTGCCCATCTCTTCCATAACAAGGCACTTAAAAGATGGTGATGAAGCACAATGTCAGCACCAATATTCTCTCCTCCCACTCTTTAGCAGATGCAGGGTGATCTTACAGTCGATTCAAAGGGCCTACAGATTTTACATTCTTTCTCACAATGTAAAACAGCTTGCCCATAGTCTCCAATACAGGTAGTCTTATTAAGAGGGGTCTGCAGTTCGTTCTGCGGACCTCCAAATTTTGTCTCAGGGCATTTTGTTTTGAAAAATAGATCATCAGGAATGCAACAGGCATATTTAATAACAAAAAATACCTTAAGCGCATCTGACTGGTAGCTAACATTGATAAATTGGTGCACCAGATTTCAGCCAAATTGAAAATAAAATTGTGAGAATATATAGCACGTGAAATTAATAGCCCAACATGTAACATTTCTTCCCCACTGTTATTCCTAACAGAAACACAGTATGGTGTTAGTACAATTCTGGCCTCTGGTTCTGGGCCCCATACCCTATGGGCATACTTTCAATCCTTTCTCTGCTGTCATAACATGGAAGAGAACAAGCCCTGTATAGCTAGCAGGAAAATACCACGGCCAAAAAAAAAAATTATATGGGAGAGGCCTGCAGCAGAGTAGAAGTCTGACTCCAGATAAATGGAAGGAGGACTGTACTGTCTACAGTAATAGGGAAATTAGGAAGAAGGGTGGGTTTGGGAGAAAAGACAGTGAATTCTGTTTTGGATGTGCTGCGTTTGTGATGCCCAAGCCACATCCAGCCTGAAATGTCTACTAGGTAGTTGGTGATGTAGGTCTGGAGCTCAGTGGAATAGTAATCTAAAACCCTAACTGATAAAGAAACTAAAGTTTAAAGAGGTTATGAAGTAAGTCACAAAGGTGGTAACAATAGCAGAGGCATGATTTTGAACCCAGTTTCCTTAAATCCCAAATCTTACACTCTATCCTATCATGGATGAAGGCACCACCATCCTCCCAGTACCCCAGCTGCGTAACCTACGAGTCATCCTTGACTCCGCATTCTCTCACCCCCATATCCAATCTGTCATCAAATTCTGTCCATTTTACCTTCACAGCGTCTCTTGCTTTTATCTCCCCCCTTCTCTCTGATGTTGCTGCCCTCCTGGTCCAGACTCTCATCACATCACCCCTGGATTACTACGAGAGCCTACTAATTGGTCTGCCTGCCATAAGTCTCTCCCCACTGTAGTCCATTCTCCAGTCAGCTGTCAAATTCATCTGACCATGCTTTCCCCCCTTTTCAATAAACTACTTATTACCTCCAGGATCAAATACTAAATCCTCCATTTGGCATTCAAAACCCTTCACAACCTGGCCCCCTCCCACCATTCCAATCTTTTTACACCTTACTCCCTACCACATACTGTGTGTCCCTGTGACACTGGCCTCTTCCTTGCACCAGACACATCTCCCAACTTTGGTCATTTTGACTAGTCATCTCCAGTACAAGGAATTTTCTCTGTATCTGTCTCCAGACCTCTCTGGCTTCCTTCAGGTCCCAGCTAAAATTCTACCTTTTACAAGAACCCAGAGTTAAAATGAACCTGCAACAAACACTTATCACATTTTATATTGTTGGCTTCAGTGATTTTCTTCTTTTGTGAAAGGATCTAAGTCCCAAAGTAGCTGCAAAGGACTGGGACATTCTCATAGGTTTCTAGTGCACTGTATAATGAAAGGAAACATCTTCGGCTCCTAGTGAGGGGAGGTCAAAGGAAGCATTTTTTTCCTCACCCTGGTCCTGCAGTAGGCCTCTCTCTGGGTTCTTATACATGCTACAAACAAGATATGGGCCAGAGTCAGAGGGTGGGGCCAGCTACCTGGGGGCTTTTCTGCCCCCCTCCTCTACTTCCTATCAGCTTTCTGCTGGTTATAGATCTACAAGAACACTTGTGACTATTTATTGATTTCTTCCTCACTGATCTCATTGGAGGTATACTTTTGACTCTTTTTTTTTTTTTTTATTAGCAGGGTGCCTGGTCCTATTTGCATTTGAATTCCGGTGACAGGATTGATATCCAGGAGTGGCAAAGCAAGAGGAATCAAACCAACTCACTTGGCCACTTTAGGTACTCCCAGATACCCCTATTCCATTTCTCAGGGATACCTAAGTTCCTTTCCAATTAAGACTCAAACTTTTGAGTATAGATATTTGGCATGGCAGTATATTAACTTTTTTTGCATTGCACTTTCTACAATAAGCAGGGTTTGAGGCACTCTGTGCTCCCTTAGCCCATTTCTGGCACTCCTCCAAGATATTCTTCCAAAATTAACTTAGGTACATCTGGTTCCTACTTGCCTAGATCATACTAATCCCACTTCCTCTGCAGTTCATTTAAATTTGTTCTTTTTCCAGGGCTGTGGCAGATATTACACCCTGTCCCTCCTCATCTCTGGATGCCATCAACAGGGGTTAAGCAGATAAAATACTGCTTTTCACTTTGAGACTGGAGGCACCCCTTGTTATTTTCTATTTCAGAAACCCCACTTGTACCAATTTGTCTCGGTTCATTAACTCATTTCATTTCCTGATAACAAAAGTAATTAGGGGTCTTATCTTTGAATCCTAAAAGTAAATGCTTATTAGGGACCCAAGCATAAGCAATCTATCTATCATCCTATATCTAGATATTTTATATATAATGATATATTGATATATATCATATATATCAATATCAAGGAGCATTTATTAGGTTTCTGCTATGTAACACTATGCTAGACACTGGGGATACAAAGATAAAAGTGAAGGCATTCCTTGTCCCCAAAGTGCTTGCTTATATTATATAAAGAAAGATAGGTTCATAGTAAAAACAAATATGCTGCCCATCTGATGCTGGAAA
The DNA here is from genome assembly GCA_028646575.1 of Pseudocheirus occidentalis. NCBI lineage: Eukaryota > Metazoa > Chordata > Mammalia > Diprotodontia > Pseudocheiridae > Pseudocheirus > Pseudocheirus occidentalis. Next base: position 282,184,956 of record CM053594.1, on the reverse strand, counting down.
CCTATTACTACAGTAAATATGGAATAAAATAGAATAGCCCAAGTAGTGTTGAGAGAGCTTCTAGTGGCTTTGTTTGCTGGTTTTGTTTTGTTTTTTTTGGGGGGGGGTGTTGGGAGGCAATTAGGGTTGAGTGACTTGCCTGGGGTCATACAGCTAGTAAGTAGCAAGTGTCTCAGGCTGCACTTGAATTCAGATCCTCCTTGACTCATCTAGTGTTGTGAGGTGGGTGCTCTTTAATCTAGGCTGAGCATTTTTCCAGATGATCCTTAGACTAAGAATTCTGTATACCAATTCTAGACTTTCGTTTATCTGTCTTAGATAAGTAATCAATTATTCAATAAACATTTATTGACTACTGTGTGCTAGACACTGTGTTAAGTACTATAAGTACAAAGACAAAAATTCCTTACAATTAAGAATGTCCAAATGTTGGAATATTTTTTCTTTGCTATTTTTTTTTTACTGGCAATTAATTACAAGGAACTACTGACTATGGAACTTCAATGGACTAGTTAATACACTATCTTATAGAAGGCCAATAAATATCATATCTAAAAGGGTTAATGAACCCTAAAAAACTTCAGAGATGGGGACAGCTAGGTGGCACAGTAAATAGAACATGGGCCCTAAAGTCGGGAGGACATGAGTTCAAATCCAGCCTCAGATACTTGACACAACTAGCTGGGTGACATTGGGCAAGTCATTTAACCCCAACTGCCTTGCCTTCCCCCTCTAAAAGAAAATTCTGAGATATCTTTGGAAAATACACACACACACACACACACACACACACACACACACACACCATCAACAGAAGTGTTTGGATTTCATTTATTCAGCAAACATTTCCTTACTATTCCATGCCTCATTGATTTCTTTCTTCTCTCAAATACCATAGGATACCTAGCACTCAATTATACATGTAGCATAAACCATCTCTGGGATATTTGAAAGGTTTGTGTGGGACACGAAATTAGTGAAAAGCTTCTCAGTCTGGAATTACACCCCCCCCCCCAAGTGCTGTACCCTCCCCCTTTCTCCTGTCAATTACTTTTATCTTCCTTTGTCCATTTCTTCCTGCCCTAGTGAGGCCTGTCCCATCTCCCTCTCCTTTCAGTCTCAGTAGCAAAGGGACTGGTAAAGCAAATTTTTCACCAATGAAAGAAGGCAGTTGGCCAGGAGAGGGGACATCCTAATTAGGTCTTTACAATCCTAGACCTGATCTTTTGGAGCTCTCTCTCTCCCAGCCCAGCCTCACGGATCAACATCGGTAAGAAATCCTAGATGGGGCACCCCTTTCTTCCCGGGGGAAAGGGAATAAATTCCTCTTCTTATCTAAGG
>CM053594.1:282139774-282183115 GCA_028646575.1 Pseudocheirus occidentalis | reverse complement strand
AAAAACTAAATAAAAAAAACATTTCCTGTTCCCATCCTTTCCTCTCTATTGCCACAACTCTAAGTATTAAAAGTGTTGTAAAATCACATAGAATTGAAAGGGACTCCAGAAGCCTTTCATTCCAACCTACAGCTTGAAATAGGAGTCCTCTCTACTGGACAACTGGTCTTCTAGCCTTTACTTGGACACCTCTAGTGAGGAGGAACCCTTGTCTCCTGAGGGGGGGCTGTTCCACTTTGGGTTGGTTTAATCCTTTCTTCACATCAGGTCTACATTTGCCTTTTTGAAATTTCCTTGTTCCCATTTCTGCCCTCTGGAGCCAAGCAATCTCAACTGACCTGTCTGGACCTGAAACAGGACAAGGCACTAAGTGGCATGACCTCACAACTAGAGAACGTCTACCATTAAATTGTTGTGATATGAAATGGCATTAACAGTATAACTGAAAAAGTTTAAACTTTATTAAATGGGATCTGAACCCTTCCAAAACAATTTGCTTATTTTGGCCTTGGGTCTAACCTGATTCCCACATTCTTCCCTGTAAAATTCATCTCTACACTTCCTGGGGCACACTTCTTAAAAGAGGCAAGAGGCAGGGGGCTAGGTGGTACAGTGAGTACAGTACCAGCCCTTGAGTCAGGAGGACCTGAATTCAAATCTGACCTCAGACACTTGACATACTTACTAGCTGTGTGACCTTGTGCAAGTCACTTTGGCCCAATTGCCCTCAAATAAAAAAAAAAAGGGGCACCCAAACCAAGGATCATACCTACCCTAAGAGACTTCTAAACTTCACTGAAGCTGAAGAGGTATGGCTTAGGGGAAACAACACAGAAAATAGTCAGAGGATCTGGGTTTGAGCCCTGCTTTGTTGTTAACTCCCTGGGTAACCTTAAGCAAATCAGTCTCTGTACCCGATTCATCTGCCAAATGGAGATAACGGTTGGACTGTCAGCCTCATGGCACTGGAGCACAAAACTACTTTGTAAATCTTGAAGCGAATTATCATTATGATTATTGGATTTGAGATTGCATGTAGAAAAGGCCCTGGACTTAGACCCAGGTTTTACTTCTGGCTCTAAGTAGATCTGCTATCATGGGTAAATCACTTCCTTCTCAGAGACTATTTTCTTATCTGTAAAATGAAGAAGCTACATTAGATAAGGGGTCCTTTTTGTGTCATGGATCCTTACTCAGAATAATGTTTTTTTAAACATGCAAAATGCATGATATAAGATAGCAAAGAAAGGCAGATCCCAGAAAAAAATTTTTTTCCCCCTAATCAAATTCACTGATCCTCTGAAACCTTTACACAGACCTTTTGGGAGTTCTGTGGATCCCAGTTTAAGACCCCTGGTCCAGACGACCTCTAAGGTCCTTACAGTTCTAACATTGTATGTATAGCTATGATTCTTATGAATTAAATGCATGAATTTTATCACATCTGGCTATTACAAGTAGCCAAAGTTGCCTGTTATAACAGGTAAGATATGTTAACCATCATCTCCCACCTCCAGGGAATTATATATGCTGCCCCTACCAAGAATTCCTTCTCCATCCAAGTGTGTTGTTGTGGATAGTGTTAAGACTTACTAATGGTATGGACAAGTCACTTTTACCTCTGACCTTCCTGATGGTAAGATGTCCTAAGGATCAAATGATATGTCTGTGCAGAACTATACAAATGTCTATTATTAGAGAAGTAGTGTGGTGCAAATGCAGAATACTTGATATGGTACCACAGGGCCTGGTTCCTAATTCTGATTTTTATCATTAGTGTTTTTGGGGCAACTAGGTGGCATAGTTTATATAGAGTGCTGGCCCTAGAGTCAGGAGGACCTCTGTTCAAATCAGGCCTCAGATCACACTAGCTGTGTGACCCTGGGTAAATCACTTAATGTTGTTTGCTTCAGTTTCCTCATCTGTAAAATGAGCTGGAGAAGGAAATGGCAAACCACTTCAGCATCTCTGCCAAGAAACCCCAATTGCTATCTCCTGATTCCAAATGCAGTGCACTTACCACTGTATTATGAAGTTTCTCCAACCTCTTGGTCTTCTCTCTCTTAACACCATCAGTGCAATTGATGGTGATGAAGACCCATACAGTATGAAGGCAAATTCTGAAGTATTCAGAATTAGGATTGGTCCTAATTAAAAACTAGCTTAAGTGTTCTGACAGCTTCGATTAAGGCCGATTGTAATCTGTGGGCAGCATGCCTTACATCTGTTAACGCCTACAAAAGTAAAGGAATTGGGGAAACTTAGCCAGCAGATGTTCCTGTTTTCAAAGGTATGAGGAGTTAGATTTGTTCTGTTTTACCTGGGAAAGTGGAACTAGGCTCAAGAGTTTAGGCTTGATGGAGACAAAATTCTTAACAATCAGCTATGGTATATGGTGATACGCTTTCCTTCAGTACAACTCTCCAGCACAGGCCATATGAATCTTCTTGGTAAAGGGAGGGTTTCTTGTTTAGGCATGGGGTGGGCTGTGTGACCTCAGAGGTTCTTCCAACACAGATTCTGCGGAAGTGAGCAGTAGGTTCCCATGTTAAATTTTAAAAATGATTTACAACTTTTGATATGCAAAGTAGAACCCAACTATGCCCTATGCAAATAAATGTTAATATTCAAGTATGTTTTGTTGCTAGAGGCAGTATATTTAGTGAATTAAGTTTAGTGCTCAGACTATCAATAATTTTCTATTGTAGCCGCCCAAGAATTTTAAGACTTGTAAGAAGGCCCAAAGCTGAAACCAAACATTGGAATTAAAATTATTGTTCATACATATTTATTTATTTAATTCCATTTTATTTTCAGTTCTAAATTCTCTCCTCTATTCCCCCAGCACTGAGAAGGCCCCCCCCCCAAAAACCCATTGTAAATTGGTATAATAATGCAAAACAAATCCCTTTATTAGTCATATTCAAGGAAAAGGGACAAAGGAGAAGAAAAAATGTTTCTATCTGTGCAGACATTTTTAAGCATCTTGACCAACCTTCAGTCTCACTTTGAGGAAATAATAGTAAAAAAATCCCCAGAAGGGCTACACAAGAGGAGTAAGCTCCTAACACTTGCTTGGTAGAACTATAACCTTAACGAATAAAGTAAATAGTCTTAAACCTACTTCTTATTTTAATTTCCTCTAGCTTTTTAGAGGGAGAATGGTGTGTGTGTGTGTGTGTGTGTGTGTGTGTGTGTGTGTGTTTGTGTAGCCACACGCCCAAAAGCTGTGGAGTTTATTTTGATTTGAGATACATATGTACATATATATATATGTATATGTATATATGTACATATAAGCTCAAAGTAAAGAGGGAACAGCACAGCAACTTAAGGATTTGAAAATCATTGCTTTTAATGATACCTACATGATGACAAAATTTCCTATCAATTCTCAGGTTCTCAGCAGCCATGTATTCTTGGCACATTAAAGACGTGGGTGGCAAAACCTCTGAGCTCAAGAAAGGACCTCAAAATTCAATTTCATTTAACAAAAGGATATCAAGCACCCACTGGTCTCAGAAGATAAATGTAAAAAAATTGTACAACTGCCATCAAGTTCATAATCTCATGAAACTGCCATCCAGTGGCTCTCACTTTCTCGTGCTGGCAGGATTATACAAAAACGAATAAAGACCATAATCCATGGTTTCTGTCACCGGACAGGCCCCAAGACAGACTGTGTACTAAATCCCTTTCTAAAGGAAACCGTTATGGGCAAGTGTCAACATCCCAGTTGATTCAAACCTTAGGAGTCCTCCTTTTGTATCTCCTCACCAAAATATTTTTCTAGTTTGTATTTTCTCGTATCTGGCTTTTTCTTCAGCAGGTGTGGCAGTTAGCTGCTCTGAATACAATTCATACTTGAATGTGCAGGTTATATAGCTCAGATGTGGCAGCTTTTCATAAAAGTGTAAGAATAAGCTCTTCAAAAACCAACAGAGATGTCGACGTCATGCCTAGCCTTCCCCTTACAAGAGGTGCAATTTAATCAGTGCTTCTTGCAAGAAACAGATCTTAACCACCCAACCCACACTTTTACCCTTCTTTGAACATATAGAATTATTTGTTGTCCAGACTGCAAAATTCATCACTTATGCTGACTTATGTTGTAATCTAATTATTTTGTGTTAGTCTTGCTTTGCCATCCCAGAGAGCAGGATGCTTTTCTGTATTCCTTAAAGTATTTAGCACAGAGTTGGGTCTTTAACAGGTATTCAACTACTTAATTGGGGTTAAAAAGCCAGGCTGTAAGAACCAGGTTCTTATAGGCACACGGCCAAAGTAGCAAATCTTGCAGGAACCTATGCTTGAATGCACCTAAAAGCAGTTGCAATCGTTAGAAGTTCACCCAGAATGACTTACCCTTAGAGAAGTTTGGGGGCTTTTGTGCCCCACCCCGCAAATTGCCAAAATAAACACAAATCCTCCTTGCCTGTTTATTCTAAATATTCAGAGATTATGAACAAGATTCCCTCTCTCCACCCCCTAATTGTAGGGGGCCTGATGCAGACACACACTATGGGAAATTCAGGATGAGCTCAGAGCTTTTCCCTCTCTGAGCAGCATTTCTCCTACTTTTAAAGCAGAGTGAAACCAGGCTAAAGGGCACAGCAACCACACTGGTAGTTCCAAAAACATGGAAGATCTAGGCAGCTCTGATTACCATCTGTGTCTGTGGTCTGTGATAGTCAAACTGTGTTTGGTGGCCTGTGGAAAAAGACCAAAAGGAGTGACAACGACCATTTCAACACAGCCTTATCCAAGCCCACACTCACTGAAGTACCAAAACACACAGCTCATTAACACCAATGAGTTTCAATAAGGTGAATGCTATGATGATGTACAATTACATTCTAATAATTTAATGCCCAAGAGTCCTGTACAACAACTGCAAAGGACCAGGATTATCACAGTATGCAAATGTGCTAGGGAAATCATTACCAGCTTAGGCCCCTTCATTTTGGTGGATTTAACATGAGAAGAATGATCCATGCTAAATGACAGGATTTCATTTTACAGCTGTACTAACCAAGTACATAAAAGCTTGAATATGTCCCAGTAGCTTCTCAAAGATTTTTCCCATAGTGTTAGAAGGAAAAATAATGAAATCTTACAAATGTACAGTTAATAGGACTCTGGTGGACAGTAACTTCAAAAATGCATGGTCTATAAGACATTAAAGGCTTGATTTTAGTTTCTGCACTGTTCCTGTTAATAACAATGTCTAATTAAAACATCTGTAAAATACTGATAGTTTTAATTTTACATAAAATTTCCAAAACAACTGTTACACAGTATAATAGGTATCTGCAATGAATAGGTTATTAATGGTAATATTATTTTAAATTAAAATCAGGCTCTAAATTTAAATTAGTCGTTTCTGGCTAATGAAGAGAAAAAAAAGTCACCCGTGATGGGAATAATATAGCAGATAATCTAGTTTTCATCATTCGTTAAAGCAAATTCACTTGATTGCTTGGTCTAAAGGATAATTCATTTTACTTCTTACAAGTTTCATTCACTTAAAATATTTGATGGATTTCACAGTTGCAATCAATACTAAAACTACAGGCTGATGCGCCTTTTAACACAGTGTTTTATAATGTAAAAAAACTAATTCAACTTTATTCACACACTGTATACTCCCCCCTCCCAGAGTATTAGTTAAAAGACAAGCAGAACACCATCCCTATGGTGGATTTTCTCTCCTAGGACAGTCTAATCTGATGAATATTTTTAAAAGAATGGTAGGAAATTTCAGCTTTTGTTTCTTTAGGTTTTATCAAGTTTATAAAATAAAAGAAGAGGGATTAGGATTAGTAAGGTTTAGTAACTGGCTAAAAGTCCGATACCTTTCCCTCTAATTAATTCATAACAAAAGAGGGTTACAAGGTGGTAAGAGCCTGTTTCTGTGTAATCTGACCCAATGAGTTTTCAAAGATGCATTCTGGGAAATACAAAGTTACATTTCAAAGTTGTTTCATGTTGCTCTCCTTTCTTATAGTAAATGTTGTAGGATGTGGTCCACAGCATGTGGGAAACTCTCACAGGTTAAGTAAGGAGCTGGATTAATTTTCTCTTCATCTGCTGTTCGATATTTCCCTGAAATGAAAGTAAACAGAGCAAACAAAGGCAGTTGCTTTGGATGTTAAATTAATCTTGGTCCTAGAGCACCTGGGTCATCAGAGACCCTTCCCCCAACCACTGGAGAACCAGAAGGTAGCCATCTCCTACAGAAGCTTTTAGGGGACCAGGAGATAGTTCAAAAAAGCCTCACATTCCAGATTCTCAGAGCCACAGAACCATGCCAAAAGACACCACTACTGGATTGCTTTATGGCAATTAAAAATTTCTGTAGCTGCCAAAACCTCCCCTCCAGACACTGTAAGGACAAGAATGAACGTTAAATGAATACTTTTAAATTGAGATCAAGAAAAGTCACACTGTTTCCCCCCTGTAAAAATGGGAATAATTTTTTACCACCTGCCTTTAGGGGCTGTGGGACAAGAGACTGTATATAAAATATTATGTGAATGGGAGCTGTTCTCTTGTCTCTTTGTTCTTGTTCTCACTTCCCAACCTGCCTTTCCCCATAATTCCTTGCTCTTTTACCATCAATGTTATGATATAGTAAGAGAGAGGAAGACGGAGACAGAAGGGGAGAGGGAAAGAGAGGGAGAGAGGGAGAAAGAGTGAAAGAGAGGAAGAGGGAGAGAGGAAGGGAGAGGAGAGAGAGACAGGGAGGGAAGGAAGGAGGGAAAGGGAGAAGGAGAGAGGGAAAGAGGGAGAGAGAGAGGGAAAGAGAGAGAGAGAGAGAGAGAGAGAGAGAGAGAGAGAGAGAGAGAGAGAGGGAGAGCCTGAGAGAATGCAATCTGAAGTGACATTAAGAGACAAGACCCCAGTTGGGCTGTAGCCTACCCTGGTTAGACTACATCTGAATATTATGTTTGGTTCAGGAGAGACAATGAGAAGTTGGGGAGAGTCCAGTGAAAGGTGACCAAGACAGTGAAGGTCTGAAGGTTCATCCCTATAAGGTTAGGATCTTAATAATCAGGGTTGTCCAAAAGCAGGACAGGTTACTTTGGGAAGTAGTGGGTTCTCTCTCACTCAAAGTCTCCAAGCATGGCCTGGGAAGCCACTGACTGATAAGGTGTAGTTAGAATTTCTTTTTCATGTATAGTCTGAACTAAATGATCAATGAGGTCTCTTATTTTCAAAATCTTTCAGATTTGTTTTCATGTGCAGTAGTTAAATTTCTTCAATCCTTAAACAGGAAGCCTTTCAGAGTATTTTGCTTCTCTGCTGGCTAACCTTTGAACTTCTCTGTAGAAAGCCACAAGTAACAGAATGTTTATTTCAATTTAGGTGATAATCCAGGGCTCCACTTAGGAAGCTTGGCCAGTGAAGAACTGCAATAGGGTCATCTCAGGCCCTTTCAGTCAATCCTCCATTACAGGATGAGTCGATTTAGAGCTGGAAGGAACCTCAGAGGTCACCGGGTCCAACCCAAAGCTATTGGATAGGAACATCTAGGCACATAGTGCAAAACAGCAGATGTAACATTTGAGGATGTCCTAAGTTACAGAGAAATAAAACAGCAAGAAGCAAGAATGTATAAAGGATAGCAATATCATGAATTTTAGACATTTTACTTCATCCTCTTTGATGAAGTTAAAGAAGAGGCAGAGGTGGCAAGAGTGCCATTGCTGGAAAGGTACATATAATCTGGATTAACAAAAAAATAAATAAGCCAGAGCAATTGTGATATCAACCAATAGTTCCTAACACAGGAAGCAAGGAAGACCTTGGGGGAAAATCCAGGGTTACTGTCATGAATAATCTGCAAATCAAACAGATTATTGAACAGCAGAGCAAAAATACAAGCTACAAACTTCAAACCTTGGCAGAAGAGTGATTCTGAATACTGCGGTGTATATGTACTGTCTTGGACAAAACTCATTTTCCTCACATTGGGGCCAATGTGGTTTCCCTAGGTAGGTTAATTCTTAGATTCTCTTTCCAAATTTGAAGGACTTGGGGCATCTAGGTGGTGCAGTGAATAAAGCACCAGCCCTGGAGTCAGGAGGACCTGAGTTCAAATATGCCCTCAGACACTTAACACTTGCTAATCATGTGGCCTTGGGCAAGTCACTTAACCCCAATTGCCCTGCCTCCCCCCCCTGAAAAAAAAAGCAAAAAAAAGAATCTGAAGAACTTGTATATTTTAAATCTTCTTTCATTTGACCAGTCATATGAAGTTAAAGAAGAGGCAGAAGTGGCAAGAGTGCCATTGCTGGAAATAATATTTATTTACATGTTTTATTATTACTTCATGTAACTAAATAAATAGTAATGGAAACATTAACACACAGTCTGGTTTCGATGACAATTCTTTGATAAGATTTTCTGGTTACTTTCTGCTAAATTAATTAATTCTCAATAAAACAGGATATAAGATGAATTACTGGGCCCTTCTCTACTGCCTGTTTTTTCTTCACCCAAATGACTTTTAGTCAGTTATGTTCTATCAAGGAAAAATGTATTTGAGAAACCAAATCATTTGAGTTCCCTTGGTCTCAAGCATCTGAATTCCTACTGCTTCCCAAACTTTTCTTTACTAATTATAAATAGGCTAAAAGGCAAAAAAAAAGACCTAAGAAATGCTAATATTAGGAATGCTGAATATTATGTATTAGACTGTTTAAAAGCCAGCTGCTGAATGGGATGGCTTCATTGTGCGTGCATGTGTGTGCGTGTGTGTACATGCGTGTGCGTGTGTGTGTGTACATGTGTGTGCACACAAAGGAATAATGATGCTGTCACTATACATTACAAAACACTGTAACCAGTGGTGAACTTATCTAATCAACCTAAGACAGCACTGGAGATGTCCAGGAAGCACATGCCCAGGTCTGTATGTAAATGAGTGAATGTAGATCTCATGATTACCCTTAGAAGGAAGTTCCTAATGCTCTGCAGAACCCAAGTGATAAATGCAGGCCTTCTCCCTATCAGCTTCAGGACACGGGGAACTTCGGTGCATCTTACTTCTAACTGGAGGTATGAGACAAATGAAGGGGTCCAGAGGCCTTTGCCATTGTTGCTGTTTTCCCTATGGTACGGCATAGGAGGGTAGGCAGAAGTAAAAGATACATACCAGTCTTCACCAAGATACCTCGCATGCCAATGCTCTGAGCTCCACCAACATCATCTCGGCAGTCCTGGGAAATACTACACAGAATTAATGTTGTCACCCAGGCAAAAAGTCAGCATAGGGACAGCTAGATGGCACTGACCCTGGAGTCAGGAGGACCTGAGTTCAAATCCGACCTCAGACACTTAACACTTACTAGTTGTGTGACCTCGGGCAAGTCACTTAACCCCAACTGCCCTGCCTTCTACCCTCCAAAAGGACACCCCCCCCAAAAGCATGTTGTATGTAAATGCATATTAAATAAATATATACACATAGACATATATGTATATATGTGCTTCACCTTCTTTGGAACTAGTTGGAACCTTCAGAATTTAGGTTCCAAAAACCACGTGTCAATAAGACAAAAATTACTTTGGGTCAACAAATATTTTACCTGAGTTTAATTCTGCCAACAAGCTGAATTACTGCCATATGCATAAGGCCAGTGGTAACATTTGCTTTCCTAAAGTAGTTCTTCTGAACCAGTTCACTAGGTGTGATGGCATAACCATGGGACATTTACTTACATCTCCAATCATGATGACTTCTTCTGGTGTACAATCAATGCCACGCAAAGCTTCCAAGAAAAATTTTCCCTCTGGTTTCCCTACAACTATGGCTTTGGTGTCTGTAGCATATTCCAAACCAGTAACAAACGGTCCAGGTCCCAAGGCTAAACCATCTTTCCTCTTATAATATCTGGCTTTGTGTATTGCTATAAGAGGAGCACCATTCAGTAACAGCCTAGAAAAAGAAGGAAAAAAAAATGCAAACTGACTTTAAGAAGAGTTTTACAATGCTAGAGAGGGACATTAGCTTTAAACAGAGATTTTTTTTAAACTTAGAGAAATATTAATTCCTTATTAACATTTAACATCCTGCTGTCCATTAATGAATACACAAAGGTTTCAAGAGAAAAGATTGCTATGGATGACACTGCCATGGATGCTTTGAAGAAAGGTGATAGGTTATTAATCTGGGGACTGCTTCAACCTTTACCTTTAGTGGCTTCAGACAACTGAGTTACATCACCAAAGAAAGAGAGTTGGGAAAATTGGAACTCAAAAAAGATTACTCAAGGAAGAAAGCTTAACTTAGTTAACAAGATGGGCAATTTCAGTCTTTGCTGAGTGGTATGTGCAGAAGAATATGAACTTTTTATAAGTTAATATAATTTTTCTTGCTTTAATAAACCCCCTTGACTAATACCTAAAGCACTTGTGAACTGAGTTTTTCTTTTATATGATTCAGCATTTCTTCTTATTCAGAAATATTTTTAAAATTTTTTTTAAAAGATCTTGTTTTCTGATTCCAAGCTTAATCCTTATTTCTTCCCACATCTTTTTAATGTCTTTTAATCCTATAGCTAACTGTTAACATTATAGCAGTAACATTATATGCCGGCTGTATTTTTTTCTAGGGCTGAGTTTGCAATTTAAAGTTACAATCCTCTGCCCAGAGGGGACCTCCCCCACCAAGTCTGACAGTCAAATTCTATATTCAATCACAGAGCCTACCTACCAATACTGAGATGAAAAACTTCAAACCAGTCATGTGCACTCAGATATTGTCCCCCGAACCCCCGAATGGTAGTGACAGTAGCAGCCTCTTAACAATCACATTCATATAGTATATGGGGGTGGGGGGAGAGAATTTGATTTCTTAACTAGCTTTTAACCAGTATGATCTTACTAGTTTGTTATTTTGAGTAGTTTAATTAAGTTATTTAGTATGCTCACCATTTTAAGAACTCATCACATCTTTTCCTTAACAATTTCTAGTAATTAAGCACTCAACTACCAAACTGCTAAATTATTTTTGTCAGTGGTCTCAAGACTACCTTCCTGTGGGAGATGCAGAATTCGGACCTTTGTGATTAAATATTTCATTAAGTAAAAACCAATACTGAGCTATTACCATGCCCAAGTGTTAGTTACAATGCACCACATTACTACAAATGACTCAGAGTACAAGAAAGATCCTTTCCTACTATTCAAATTCAATCACTGATATTTACAGAAATTTATTTCTTAGGAGAGGTTCTATGATCCAGTCGTTTAAAAGTCTAGCAAAGCCACTGTGCTTGCCTTAAAGAACCACAGCTAATGGATAAATCACCTCCTAGTGTCCTTCACTAGCTGTTCCCCCCACCCTACCCCCATTTCCCATTCATTTGCTCCTCTGCTGGGGAACTGGATTTCTTTATGCAACAGACCTCAAAATTGCATTCCACTTATACAGCTAAACTAAAAACATTTGATTTAGCTTTGTAAATATTTTATTATATATTAACTGGGGAAAGGGCTTGTAAGTTTGATTGATGTGTGTACTTAATTCCCAGACAGTATTTCAGTGCCTTCCCTGGAAGGGGTGAAGCTGTGGGTTGCTCCACACTACTCTAAATGGGAACTGGGCCCCCCTAGACTGCAGGATGTACAAATCTCTCAGTGAAGTGGTTCCTGCTCCTATCAATCTTTCTTACAGTATATATTTTGTTAGATTTACACAGAGCCAGTACAGAGTTAGAATGGATTAGAAATTAAACCCTATCCAAGCTATTCATGAACAGATCTTTGATACAAAGCAAATATCCTCATGTCCATCACAGTACTTACAGTGCTTCTAAGGCAATATTAAAGTTGCTCTTGCAATTGGAAAGAATCTACCAGAGAAAGCCTGAGATTTTTCTCCCTAATTGAAATCCCTTTTGGAACACAAAGAGAAAAACGAACAAAGCAGCCCTAGTTTGAACGTCTGCAGCAGAAGCTGGCATGTAAAAAACCCAGCAAAAATTTTTTGTCATGGTCTACAAGAAATTAAAAAAACCCAAACACACTTAAGGATTTAGAGCAGGGTCATTTGCTTTTCTACCAGGACTGAGAGCTAAGCATGTTGAGTTTTTAAAATATATTTTAAATAATATTTTACTGTATTTAAAAATGTAAAAACTGTTCTTGGCTCATGAGCAGAAACCCTGATTTAGATGAAAAAGGAACTAAAATTTAAAAGGAAGGTCACAAAAAATAAGATCCTTAAAAATGAAAAAAAAAGTTAAGGGGAAATAGAGGCTCATACTAATTTTAGAGCTTGGAAGGAACCTTAGATACAAGACAGATAATCTTAGTTCAATTCTTTAACTTAAAAAACAAAGCAGCCTAAGGAAGTTAGGAGACACATTAACTAACTGTTCTAGAACTGGCTAAGGGCCAAGGCAGAACTAGAACATGCAGGTCTCAACACCTAGTCCTCAGTTCTTTTCACTATGGTGGCAAATGGGGCTGGGTTGGAAATATGAGAAGAGGTCTGAACCTAAACGCTACTAGAGTTTACTGAGCAGGGGAGCAATATGGTGAGATGTATGCCTAAGAAAATATACTCCTGCAGCTGTGTGGATCAGAAGGGAGAAGAGACGTAAGGCAAGACTACCAATTAAGAGAATACTGCCATTGTCAGATTGAAGAGTGATGAGGGCCTGAGTCAGGATGGTGGCCATGTGAGTAGCAAGAAAGGGATGGATGCAAAAAATGCTAAGGAAGTAGAAACTATGAGAGTTAGCAACGGACTAAATTATGTGCAGTGAGGGAGAGTGAGTTAAATGTCAAGGATGATGGAGAAGTTGGAAACCAGAGACACCAGAAGGATGACCTCACCCTAAACAGAAACAAGTTAAGTCTGGAAGAGGTGTGGATTTGGGGGAGGGCAATAATGAGCTGATTTTAGGGCCCTCAGGGATTGAATTTAAAGAACATGGTACCATAATTCCCAGCACTGTTTTTTGTTAAGTTTATGTTTCAAAATGCTTGGTAAAGGTGACTAAAGATTGAACCTAGCTACTGAATTGGGAGTTCAGCTTCTGTAACTGGAAGTTCTTCTGCATCTTTACTTAAAGATTATTAACTGCAAAGATGAATCAGTTCATCCTTATATAGTCAGCAAAAGAAATTATAGCTATCAAACAGATGTACAAGCTTCTGTCTTTTGTTAACTTCCCCCCCCCCCTTTCTCAGAAAGTTCCTTTACACTCTCAACTTTTCATCTCCTAATATAGCATTTTAGTATAATACAAAGTTGCCCTAACTATATCTCAGTGTATCTCACTGTTCACGTTTGGGTTTTCTCCCCCACCAGTTTTCGGCCACATTTCTGCCTTTCAACATTTTTGTCAGAACCAAGTTTGCAGACTGTAAAAAGGTTATCTGTATGGTACTTTAAAAAAAAAAAAGAAAGAAAAAAGAAAAAATTCTTACAGCAAATATATGTAGTCGAGGAAATAAATCCCCCAACTGGCGATGCCCAATTACTTTGAGTTTATCAGCTTCTCTGTCAAGAGGTGGGTGGCCATGCTTCATCTTTGGTACAGCTAATTCATGAACTGACCAGCCTTCTCAAGTCTTTTAAAGGTTTTTTTCTTTATACATACATATTATACATATATGCATACATATGTGTACATATACTCGAATAAATTAATTCTTCTTACTTTATTCCACATTTGTTCATAAAATTCTTCCCAGTTTTTTTCTGAAACCATTCATTTTAACATTTTTTATGGCACAGTAACATTCCATTCCATTCCATTCACATACTATAATTTGAGATATTTCTCAATAGGTGGGTACCCCCTCAGTATCCATTTCCATTCTTTTTGGTACTTTGAAAAAAGCTGCTACATTTTTGTGTGCTTTAATTTTCATTTCTCCAATTACATGTGATTTGGAGCATTTTTTCATATAGATTTTCTTTTGAAAATTGCCTGTTCACGTCCTTTGACCATTTAATTATAGAGAAATGGCAATTAGTCTCATAAATTTTAATCAGTTCTTTCTATATCCTGGATCAGAGACACTTGCTGCAAAGACTTTTTTCTAATTGTTTCTAATGTTAAAATTAGAATTTTAACTATATGTGCTGTTTGTACAGAAACTTTTAAGTTTTATACAATTAAAACTGTCCATTTTAACGGTCTGTGGGCCTCTATCCCTTGTTTGGTCAAGAACTTTTCCCCTCTCCATAAATCCAAAAGATAATTTCTTCCTTACTCTCCTAATTTGCTTATGTCACCTTTTATGGCTAAGTCATGTATTAATTTGGAATTTATCTTGTAATATGCTGTGAGATGCTAGCCCATACCTAATTTCTGCCAGACTGATGTGCAATTTTCCTAGTAGCGTTTTGTCAAATATTGAGTCATTTGCTACTTGGACAATGTTTTGTTAACTTTTTTTTTCTTTTTGGAGGGGGGAGGGCAAGGCAGTTGGGGTTAAGTGACTTGCCCAAGGTCATACAGCTAGTAAGTGGTGAGTGTCTGAGGCCGAATTTGAACTCAGGTCCTCCTGACTCCAGGGCCAGTGCTCTACTCAGTGCCACCTAGCCACCCTGATGTTTTGCTACTTTTAAGTATATGCCTCACCCTAAAACTTTATTAGTTATTTTGTTTCAAAAGAGTAGTGTGAACCACAAATTGAACTTTTTAACTTGGGCAATTGTTAAAACTGTGAAATAACAATTTTTTAGGGGCATACTCTAATTAAAATCAAAGAGACAAACACAAAATATCAAACAGTCAAACTGACCCGACATAATAGATAAAGCTGAAAAACATGAAGGGAGGATCACACGATTATTTAAACATAATTTTGTGGCAACATTTTCTCAAGGAATATGATACAAGAATGTTCCCATTATCACACTGCCATCCAACTGTGGGCCTGGGTGGGGGCCTAAAGTTAAGACTCAGGCCCATTGGTGGAAGTGGCCTGACTCTAAGGAATGTGTGATCAAACAAAGGGTGGGGAGATAGGTTGCATCATACTTTTTTTTTTTTTTTACAATAGTCAATTTTGGGGCTTTTCCAACACAATCATACACTACCCTAAGCCTTTACCATGCCCCCATTCCACTACCTTCCTCTGGGCAGGCTCTCCACTCTTCCAACCCCCTACTGTTTAACCAGGGCGTTGGTTTCTTGGGATAGATATAAGAAGTGGAAAACATTCTATCCTACCCTAATGTATGGGATGACTGAAAACTTCTCAATTTGGGGTTAACTTTCCCTCCCCCCTTCTCAAAGCTGCTGTCAATCACTTTCATCTTCCTTTGTCTGTTTTCCTGCCTTGGTGGGACCCTCCTCCCCCTCTTTTCTTGCTGTTCCAGTTGGGTAAGAATTTGGTGAAGTCTGCCTCTCTACCAATGAGAGAGGAGACAGTTAGGAAGGGGGCTTGACTAAGTCAAGTTATAAATTCTTGCACTGCCTTTTGTAACACGCCTCTTCTCCATGATGAGTAATGGGGAAGACTGCCCTCATCTCCTAGGGAAGAGAATAAACTCCTGTTCTTATCCTAAGAGATCTCTGTGTTTATTTTTTCACTAAATTAAGGATGAAGGGTATTTTTTATATAATTATTAGTAGAACAGTACAATAAATATACATATATCAGAGATGTGCATTTAAAAAAATTTTTGCTGATGGTTAAAACTTTTTTTTGAAAAATCTTTGCCAGACTACCGTCATTTATGAGTGAAAGCAACTCTTTACTGAGAAGCCTGTTGACTATATTTTCAATTTTCAGTGAAGATAAAGATCAGCTAAAAAGAGATTCAAAGAGAATCTGCCTTTAGTTGTAAACAAGTAGTTTTGTCTTCGTGTGCAAATCATTCTGACATTAGTCCTGGTTACTATCTGAGATGCCTATTAGGTAACAACAAACAAAATTTCTTTTATCTAACTCAGATCTTAGATTTTATCTAAGTCAGATCTATTCACTAGAACATTAATTTGGGGAAGCAAGTGTTGCCTTAATAGTGTACCAAAATAATTTCAAAAGTTGAAGTCAGAGCAATAAATCTCCTGGAAATCTGACTCAGTTCTATCTAGTATATGATATTTCAATCTGCACATCAAGTTCTTCTAAATGTACAAACTGATGGGATACTTACGAAGCTCAAGCTCTTTATAATGTTAAACACATTTCCCATCTTTAAAGTGTTTTATTTTCATGATATGGGCTTTAATTAAGAAGAAACTATTTCAAAGACTGAGTGGCATTTTGCACTTAGAAAAAGCCAAAGCAAAAAATGTTGCTCATTTGTGTACTGCTACCAAGTTTTCTGGAAATCCTAAAGCCCAGGGCCTTCGATGTGTAGAAGGAAAGAGTAAGCAGCCTCCTTCAGAAATTCAATAATAGCTGTAACCCAAATTGTTGCTTTGTTCCAGCTCCCTTTCTTTCCTTTTCTTCAGGGAGTACATTAGAGCAATTTAACTCCCTACCTATGTCCTGATCCCCAGGGAAGGGTAGCAGAGAATGGCTTCCACACTTATTCAAAATGGACTTTAATAAATTAGCACATTTCTAAAAATGAATTTTTACACATTAAAATGTGTAATCACTGTCTGATGACATCATGATGAAGACCCCTATAATTAAGAAAAAAAATTCAAGTATTTTTCTATAAACTATTTTCACAACTCTAAAAAAAAAAGCCTCTAAGGTTTTTTTTTCCCTTATAGAGTCTGTTTTTGTGAGTTTGATTTTTTTTTTAAATTTTAGAAACATGCTACAATTTGAAGTCGTTTATTTTCAAGGGTGGTCTCTCTTCTAATGTTCCAAAACCCACTCATTTACATACCTGATCTATCAAAGAAGTTTTTGCTTTTGTCTGCAAACTTGGTTCTAACAAGACTGTTGAAAGGCAGAAATGTGGCAGGAAATGGGAGGTGGGGAGAAAAATCCCCAAACGTGAACAAAGAGATATACTTAGGATGACTTTGTATTGTATCAAAATACTATATTAGAAGATGAAGAGTTGAGAGTGTAAAGGAACAGAAAGGGAGAAAAAGTTAACAAAAGAAGGCCAGATTTTTCCTAAAGAGAAGCTTATACATCTATTTTATAGCTATTATTTCTTTTGCTGACTACATAAGAATGAGATGAAACATCTTTACAGCTAGTAACCTTTCCTTTAAGTAAAGATGCAGAAGAGCTTCCAATTATAGAAGCTGAACTCCCAATTCAGTAGCTAGGTTCACTCTTTAGTCAACTTTACCAAGGATTTTGAAACATAAAATTAACACAACAGAGAATAATGCTGGGAATTATGGTCCCATGTCCTTAAATTCAATCCCTGAAGGTCCTCAAATTGAGAATTTAGGGCTACATAAACCCATTTTTATTCAGAAATGACCAAAATCTAGATGGAGTTTATTGTTATTAGGTTTTAATTAATTAATTTTTATTTTTTAAAAATTCTTTCTCCCAGAAAGAATTATTTTGAGGCTCAAGACAGTGAGTTGCTCAGACAAACCTTCTCACTTCTTTAAAAAAAAAAAAAAGAAAACTCGCCTCTTTTGAAATATTAAATAGGAAAAGCTGGATGGATTGGAAACTCACAATCCATTAAGAATAGCTCTCTATGACTTTTATGTAGTATTTGGAAGTTTATGTAACAAATATTGAATCAAATCCCTTCTTTAGAACTGGCTCACCTCCTTCCCTCTGACTTCCAGCTACCTAAAAGCTTATAGTTTTAATTCTTTAAGAATAATTAATTGCTCTTAATTCTATTTAAGTACCTAAGACAAATATCCAGCAATTTGCAAATACATTTTTAAATGCAGAGAGAGGCCTACCCACTAAATACACAGTAAATAATATCTAATATAATTTATAAGTCTAGAGCATGTGCCCAAAGGTAATATCCCTCCAGGGCTAGTTTTTAAGGCAGAAAAGCAATGAGATTCAGCACCTAATTCGGATTCTCATAATCAACCTGAATAGTAATTTAACTAATCAGCAGCTCATTTCAAGTGTCTGTATTTGCCACACACCATTCAAATAACTGCAGTCATTTGTAGGGAGGCATATTCTCTATGGAAACATCAATATGCAAAGAAGGGCAAGACCTCCGATCCTTGCTGTTAACTCTCCACACAGCTGTTAAGTGCATTTGTGAAATTCGAGTTGACCTATAAGTGCACTGTAATGCTTTAAAATGTAGCGTTTTAAAAATCAATATGGTTGGGAAAGTGTACTAATTAGACAGCATCCGAGCAATTAGAAAGTCAGTATTAAGTCAAGATACATTTTTATTACCAGGAGGCTACTATGCAGCTAAGACACCGACCACCCATTTCCTATTAAAGATGTCCTTCCCAAGTTGCAGGCTAAATTCAATCAATACCTTCTCCTTGAATTTAGTGGTTAAAGAGGTGAATAAAAAATAGCTGGGCTAAGTCTGATTCTGAAGTAAGAAATAAAGTGCTAAGGCCCAGGTTAGTGTAGTTAGAGATGTCTGGAAGTAAATGGTAGGTAGGGTAATCTTCCCCAAGGAGCTGAAGCAGAGTAACCCTTGAGGAAGGCCAGCAGAAGGACATTCAGAATGGGCTAAAGCCAGCTTCACACAATGTGGGGTGTGACCAGAATAGGCAAGTGGCAAACAAGGAACCCTGGCCTATTCTTTTTTAGCAAAGGGTCCTTCACGTAGTAGGAAAATGACAAACTGTGAGCGGATGCAGCATGGCAAAGACATTGAGGCCAACTCTTCTTTCTCCTTCACACAATTAGAATCACTGTGAGCTTTGGAGTCTCCAAAAACCAAGGACAGCAATGGGGGCAGAGACTACCTAGGCAATTCCCCATTTTCCTGAGTCTGGGACGATGAAGGCGTCAGCAAATAAGCAAGCGTTTATCAAACACCTACTGTGTGTCAAGCTTTGGGTGCTAGGAATACAGACACAAATCAAACAGTCCAACTTTGAGGTTCTGACAGTATAGTCAGGGAAGACAACAGGCATGTATAAAGTAGATACAGAAAGACAACTGGGGGAGTGGGAGACACTGGCAGCTGGGGGACTTGGCTAAGCCTCTTGATCTGGGTCTTGAAGCACTTTAAAAGGGAAGTGGAGAGGAAAGGCGGGAGGGCATTCCAGGAGGGATGACCAGAGGCAGGAGGTGGAGGGTCATGTTTGAGGAACAGTAAAAAGGCCAGGGTGGCTGTACCCCACTGTTCATGAAGCAGGACTGTCAAGGGAGGCTGGGGCTAAGCTGTGAAGGGCTTTAAGTGACTGAGTAGTTTAGTCAGTCAGCCAACACACACTTAAGTGTTTATAATGCACACACTCCGAAGCATTGGGGATACAAAGGGAGGTAAAGAAGAGCCCCTGCCCTGCAGGGGCTTTTATTTGCTCTCAGAGTTGTCGGAGAACCACTGGAGTTTATTGATTAGGAGGGTGACATGGTGACATCTGCTCTTAAGGAAAATCACTTTGGAAACTGTGTGGAAGGAATGGACTGGAGCTGGACTTGAGGCAGGAAGCCCAGTTACTTACTAGTAGGCTGTTACAGTTCCTCAGGCAAAAGGTGGTAAGGGTATGGGGTGGGGGGAGAAGGGAGGATACTTGTGCAAATGGAGAGAATGAGATGAGATGAGAGCAACCAGGAATGCTATAAAATGCAGGAATACTAATGATTTTCAAAGTATTTTGCTTATTAGTAATATGATGTTTTTTATAGCAGTAGATAAAGATGAAAAATTTACTGTTCCATTCTTGGACTTTCATTATTAAATTAGTTCACTTTCTCCCCATAAGCACTCTTTACAACTTGTGTAAAATAAATTAAAAACTTTGATTATTGACTTGCCAAATGAAGTAAGGACAAGATAAAAATGAATATCATTTCTATATCTCCTATATGGATAAATGGAAGTTGATAATAAATACTAAAAGGTCAAAAATTAATTCTGAAGCATCCGCAGGCTCAATATTTTTCTAAGAGAGAGTTCAGTATGCGGAAACAACTCTGGACACAGATCGAGCAAAAACCTGGGTTTGAATCCTACCTCTGACACCGCCCAGCTGTGCATGTGACCACAGGCAAGCTGGTTAACCTTTCTCAGCCTGTTTCCTCCCTCATAAAACGGAGAAAGTATCTGTAGTCTCTTCAGCACAGGACTGCTGTAAGAATCAAATGATTCTATGTCTAGCACTCTGAATATTTTAAAGTGCTATATTAATAATGCCAGCTAATTATTATTATCATACAGATGGTCTAGGAAACCACACGAATGTCCATTTTTCCTTTCAGAAGGAACACACAGAGTAGGAAATAAACAAAACACCCCCTCCCCCAACCATAGCCCCCATACAATAACAAAGACTTGCAACATAAATCATTATCTCCATTTCTACTTCCAGAAGGCTTCTAAGGTTCCAATGTGCTGGTATCAGGAAGATGAGATCCAGGCATCTCATGGGCACAGGGAACGCTGCCCAAATGTCTTCTTTGCATTTACCCATTGCACACCTGAAGCCCTGCGCTGGCCAGGGTGACTGCTACATACAATGAAAGTCTTTAATAAATGCCAAATGATTCTGATGTCACACAGAACATTGGCCTCTAGGAATAAGCTAAATGCTCACAAAAAGTAAATTCAATTCTCAGGATTCTTAGCTCCAAAGACCAGTTACTGAGGTTACAAAGAAATTCATCTAAAGCACAGCCAAACATATCTATTGCTTCCTAATGTGGATTCCATTTGGGGAAAAAAACTTTTATTCAGCCCTGTCTGTTGTCAGTCCATTACATTGGGTGCTGTTCATCCCAAGAAATTAGCCCAGTAACTAGAGAATCACAGGAGGGTAAGAATAAAGCCTTAAAGTATCTGGCTGGTAGTTAATTTTACCCAAAGCTGTGATTTCATTGGATCCTATGAAATAAAGAAGAAGAATGAACTTAGCCTACCTAGCTCTGGCACACTGCCTGATTTGAAGAACTCACATCAGGAAACCCACCCCCACAATGAGCACTTAATAATATGCAGAATATTCTTTTTTTTTTTTTTTTTTGCAGGGGGGAAGGCAGGGCAATTGGGATTAAGTGACTTCCCCGAGGTTACGTGGCTAGTAAGTGTGAAATGTCTGAGGTTGTTTTTGAACTCAGGTCTTCCTGACTCCAAGGTGGGTGCTCCACTCACTGCACCATCTAGCCACCCCCAGAATATTCTTAACAAATGCAAGGCTGTGCAAAGAAGCTGTCAATGAAAATTCAATCACTGGATTACTGTTATAAGAAAAAGAAAAAAAAGTCCAGTAATTCCTGAGATGACTTTCTACAAAAGCTGAAAAGGAAAACAGCTTAAGAATTTTTAAACTACAGACTCACCGGAATGCTTGATTTAGAACTTGATAATTAAAACGTTCTGGTGCCAATCCTATGACTACAGCATTAGGATCATTTACTGGTATTCCTGGGAGGGGGGAAAAATAGAATTGCTGAAATTAGCACTGAAAAATGAATTGCATATTTTCTCCTTTTATAACCACTTTGTTTCAAACATATATAAATTCCCATTTTAGCCATATAATGACTGGAAGTGAAATGGACTTAAGAAGTATAGATCCTGATACTCTACTTTATTAATTCATTCATTTTCTGATGCTATGCTTTAGAAACACAAGAGTTCATTGTTATTTTTTTTTATGTCAAAAAAGGGAGATTTTTTTAAAAAGTGACTAAAAAGTACAATAAACTCTTTCCTGCTCTTTCAGAAACACAGAATCCAGGAAAACAAAGCTGGAAGTAACAACCTGCTGCTATGAAACAAGTAATTTCTAACTCCAAAAAACTTTACCGATTATAAGAAACAAGAACAGTCAAGACTTAGCTACCAGATCAATATCAACTGATGAGAAACTGAAAATTCAAAAGGCAAGCTAAATTGGACTCTCTAATTGACACAGTGAAGGCTCACCCATTCTCAGCAAGCATGCAGTAATACACTGTAGCCTGCACACACAATTTTTTGCATAAGCCCAAACAGTTTTGGTTCTTGAAGTATGACATCCACTGCAAGCCGTCTACCTAGGATTTCTACATCTAGTCTATTCTAATTTTACCTGCATAATACTGTCAGATTAATCTTCCTAATACATGAATTTGGTCATATCCTTTTTCTGCTCAAAAACCTTACTGACTCCCTCCTTCCCCACTGACAACTATTACAATTACCACTACTACTACTGCTACTGCTACTGCTACTGCTACTGCTATTGCTACTACTACTACTACTACTACTACTACTACTACTACTACTACTACTACTGATTAAACCATGCCAAAGCTTTAGTCCTCATAATCTGGCTCTATCCAGCCTTATTACTCTTCCTTCAATCTATAGTCTGGCAATTCATGAAGGCAAAGAGGTTTTACATCACTGGAGAGAATACCAACCCTGATGAAAATCATGAATCCTTGCTGATTTTATATATTCCAGATGATTCCTTTTGGGGGGGGGGCACCCAGTTATTCACACACATGTACTTTCTCTCTTAGTATGTTATAAGGCTTTGAAGCAGGAGTTCTGAGGTCTTCTTTCCTTCTGTCCCTCTGCCATGGCTCCTCAGAGACTGGCTGCCTGCTGGTGAGCTCTCCTGCCATGGCCACTCCATGGTTTGTTTCCATGGAGTAAAACTCACACTCGTGAATCCTGAGGGACTAAAACCAGTCCCTTGGGGTTTAGCTTGTAGGATGTTCTTGAGAGAGTTTATGGAAAGAGTTGTCTCTTTGGCACCAGAATTTCAGAACATCCTCTCAGGTCACTACTAACTCACTCCTTGTAAGGCTGGGGATCCAGATATGTTATGAGGAAGATATACTATTCACTTCCATGAAATCTTGAGATTACAGAGCAGGGATAGAGAGGCAAAGGAAGGAGGCTGAGGTGCTGTGATCAAAACCTCTGCTATGTGGAAGAGGAGAGAACATCACTATAGGTCACATTTCTTTAGCTATGGGGAACCCTAAGAAGCCACAGAAAAGAATGTCATGGGGCAGCAGGATCCGCCCTAGAAATCCACCAATTCTACTTAACTGGTTGGCAATGTCCACCATTTTTTTTCCTTCCCAAATTTTTAATTCATCCATTTCTATTCATCTTTGGTATTCACTGAGGCACAGGAGCAAGATTTGGCTGAATTGCAAAATTATTGCACAAGTATGGCCAGTTTAATTATTCAGAGTTTCATAAGCAAAGTGTGGATTATCTCGAATCCTGGCTGTTCTGCCTCTCTGCAGCTGTCTTGTCACTAACTTTTCACATGAAGCACTGGGTAAGAGAACTAGAGTAAACAGAATTCAACATATATTTATTAAGCCCCTACCTACTACGTGCAAGACACCAGGGAAGGCTCTGGGAATATAAAAATTAAAGAGTTCTTGCTGGAAAATATGAGCTTACTTTTTAGTAGGGGATAAAACATACCATGATAAGCATAACACAGGGTAGAGTAAAAGGATGCAAAGAAGAGATAAAAAACAAAAGATTTTAATAATGAGAGAGTACTAACACCTGGTGGGATCAAGGAAGGCTCCTCTGAAGAGGAAGCAGCCCCTGGATCAGAAGTTCTAGGTTTCCTATTCGTTCAGAGTACTACCTCCACTAAGTCCTCGCATGCTGCTTTATATGAGCATGGAGGTGACCCTGGCCAAAGCTATGCCAGTGGAGTACCTGTTGGCCAGAGAGGCTCAGAGAACAGGCCTGGCAAAGGAGCACATGTCAGCTCCCCAGAGACCAGCCCGGCCAAGCTCACAGAGGTCCTATCACTGGCTGGCTGAGAGGAACAAAGTTTTTAGGGACAGCAATTCCTGAAGACCATCTGTTATTGATGTTGTTTGTCCTTCATTTCAGAGGGGGCCAATGACATCACAGAGTGACGTCCTGACTTGTGTGTGAATTAAGTGAAGCAGGGTTACACAGAGCCGTCAGCCTCACTCTTACTTCCAGAGTCACTGAAGTGGTAAGACACAAGTCAAGATGACTGGCTGGGATGCAGGGGATGGCCTTGGCATCTTCAATGTCTGACCCAGTTCTTAACGCGCTCCAAAAGGCCACTGAAAGAACTGTTCTCATCTGCCTATTCTCCCAGGGGAAGTCTTCGCATGCTTGGGGTAGACATCCCCCTAACTTACCGACAGGCTTGAGGCCTGCTGGTTACCCTCAACCTGGTTTAACCTGTTGCCAAGATGGTCTTACCAGAGTGTGGCCGCTGCACATGCCACAGCTTCTGGAGTCCCAGCTGAGAGCTGGGTGATGGATAGACACCAAAGGTAAATGGGCAGCCCTGAAAAGGGCTCAGCAAGCACTCACACCAGAGGTGCTAGCCTTCCCTCAATACCCCAGACAGCCCTGAAGATCATCTACTAAGATGAGGGAAGAAGACCCAGACCTATGAAATCATGGATCCCTAAACTGGTCGCTTGTTTAGTAGTGTCATTTGTATCATCACAAATAATGATTAAAATTTCAGCAAGCAAGCAGCTAAAGCCTTTGGCCAAGTTTGGGATTACTGTGCATGAATTATCTATATCATCCACATACTCTATTAGCAGAGATACCTGGGCATTTTCCACATTCCTATGGTAGTATCTTAATAAAGCAAGGCCATCTTCAGCATTATTATCCATCTAGGATAATTCAGCATAGTGACGGACCAGAAAATATCTTAAGGTTTGTTCCAGACCTAGGACTAATATGAACATATTTCAATACCAGCTCCATACTGGAATAAAACTTCCAACTTCCATCAGATAAAATCAAAAAGGAAACATCTAATAAAAATGAAATACATTTTCTGGTCTTTTGATGAAACCAGAAGAGTAAATACATGACTGTATTCCCTGCTAATATAGAGATGCTTTATGCAAAAATATGCCCATTTCAAATGATTTTTAAAGACTGTCCACATTTTGTAACTTGATTTTCCATTTCTTTCTGTATGGTACCATTTTGCCTCATACATATATATAAAAGGAAACAAGGATTCAAGGTCATCAATATAAAAATAAGGTTCTGCATCCAAAGCAAAAGTGTCTAAAAAACAGAGGAGATGCTTTAAAGGTGACAAAAAGACAAACAAGCTAAAGTCCTATGTAAGAGTACAAGAGGAAGTGGCACAGAGACTGCAATCTAGGTATTGGATCAACATGAAAAGCTTATGAAAGAAGATCAGACTAAACCACCACCAGTAATGCCAGCTATTTGGATGTTAAATTGTGAGAGGAAAATCAGGATGAACTCATCTTTTTTTTTTTCCAGCAGAAAAGAAAAGATTTCTAAATTTCTCATACCTTGAAAGTCCGGTAGTGCCCGGTCATCAATCAGCAACATCGGCCTTACTTGCTTCTCCTGCACTAGGTTTCTAGCTGCTGTCAGAGAGGTGAATATCTCATGCTCGGCCACATCAAAATTCATTTTTCTCAGCCTCTCTAACAATTCTGCCTTGCTCTCCTTGGTTGTATTTGTCACAAACCTAATGGCAACAGAAGCAGTACGTAACCTAAAGAAAGGAAAATGCAGGTGTTAATGGGGTACTTTCCTAAAGAAGAAAAAAACAGCTTCACAAATAGAACAGGGCTTCTATAATAATAAGCATTCAGTTCTTCATACAACAAGCCCCTAAGGTACATGTTTTTAGAACCAAAAGGCTCACTTTATCACTGCTTAGACAGTTACCCATTCTCTGCTTTGGCCCTCAACTTCAAGGACAAGCAAAATGATGCCCTACAAAGCTGTATCCATCTATCAGTGCTCAGTGGTGTTCTCATCTTTATCTGAACTCCATCTTACTTACTGCAGGGTTTAAGGGGTTTTTTTGGGGGGGAAAAAAAGAAAGAAAAAAATACAAATTTGACAATTAAACTAAAAAAATGCCACCACAGGTGACTTCTGAAAGAAAAGAGAATGAGAATCAGAGGCATAAGGAAAGACCCTTGAAGGTTACCTAGCTCAGTTCCTCATTTTACAGGTAAGGAAACTGAGGCCCAGAGTAGATAAGTGACTTGCTCAAAGTCATAAAGCTAACGAAGAGCAGGACGTGGAATGCGATGCTTCTGCTTCGTAAGGCAGGACTTTTGCTGTGAAACCTTAAAAACACGAGATTTTCTCCCCATTTACTATTAATTTTCCTTAGGCACTGAGACCGGTTTAACAACAGAAATAACAGCAGTCAAAACAACAACAGATGCGAGCATCAGCATCAGGCTTTTAGGTTCACAAAGTACTTTATATGTTATCTCATTAGGTAGATCATTCTGTTTTTAGAGGTCAAAATGGCTACACTATGCTGATTTGGGTGATGCGATGTCATGGTCTATACTGTCCTGGAGACAGCACGGTAAGAATCTAAGCTTCTTCATGGCTTTAAGTTTGAGAGTCAAAGTGATTTTCTGGTTCCTGTTAAAAGAAAAATTTAAATGTATTTTTAAAATAATTATACTTTTAGATATAATTAATTCACATACTTTTTAAAAGTCTCAGAGACTTAAAATGTTGGGGGGTAGGGAAGAGAAAGAGAAACTTGGAAATGGAGAGAATGAGTGGGGAGGGGGAAAAGAGTGAGAGAATTTACCCAAAGGACACTACACCAAATTTATTTTATTAAATAATTCACTCTTTCTTGGAAATATAATTGTCCATGCAGCAGATTTTCTGCAAAACACATTAACTTTGGTGTTTTTCCTCTCAAAAAAATTGATTACTTCAACAAAACTATTATCCTAAAAATGAACATGTGTAAGTATTGAAATAGTCAACATCATTTTTAATGAGTTTTCACTTTTATTTTTACTACTCCCCCACCTTCCCTCTGCCTATTTGTTACTATAGAAACGAAAACTGGCAGTGCTGCTATTGAGGATTTTTCTCTTTGGAATGGAAATATGCCAGTCCCTGGTGTCAGAATGATCTGCAGGTCCCTGAGCCTCTGGGATCAAAGACTTACCTATTTAGAGAAGTTATTATTTAGCTAAATGCATTAATACAATTTTCTTTTTCTTCTCACCTGCAATCCTAAAAATTAAATCTAGCTTAGAAATAAACAAAGGTTCTATTCAGAGGCAGAAGAGCCTGCTAATCAGAAGAACCTGTTTTCATTACACAGTTGGGAGGCTGTCTCCATAATCAGAAGTTTCATCTCTTCTGCTATTTCTCCTCGTGGTTTTGAACAAGATGATCTATTCTCAATTCCCCATCTGTGAAGTGGAAAAGCTAATACTTAGCTTACCTTGACCTATCCCTTCCTCTGCATTTCTATAGCACTTTATTTTCCTGACCTATATCAAAGAATGAAAATGATATTACTTTAACAGTGGTTCCCAAACATTTCAAATTATGAGTAACCCTTTTTAGAAGCCTTTGCAGATTCTCAAGAGATTATTAGCCACTGATTGACACAATAAATAATGGCAAGAATCTGCTATGAATTCAAGCAATGCTTTGAAATGAATTTGTATTTCATTAATGACAACAGTAATCTAGATAAAATAGAAAGATACTACATATATATGTATACAAGTATACACATATAAACCACATTTGTGTATATATAAAACATATGTATTATGCTTTGTATGCCTATCTGATATGTGTATACACAAATACATATATAGTGAAAGGCAGTGCGGTTCAGTGGAAAGAACACGGACTTGAAGTCTAAGGGACCCGAGTTCAAACACCACCTGTCACTACTTGTGTAACCTGGTGAAGCAACAAGCACAGTAACACCCCCAGGATGGCTGCTAGCATAGGTTCTTAACTCTGCTTTACTAGGAAATACAGCTGTTCAAGGGGCCAACAATCTTTTTAAATCACATTCACTAGTTCAGGGGAAAAGTCAGCACTGTGAACTTCAGAAAAAAGAAAATACAGGGAAAATACAAGTAGAGAAATAGAGACTAACAGACAGGGCTCTGACTGCCTCAATCAACTATACACTTTACATACATCCCTGGATGGAGAGAGCCTTTACATCTGAGCAGTCGGGAGCTCTGAACATAAGGCCACTCAGAATCTCGACCAGGGGATCACAAGATCCTTCTCATAAGTGAGCCCCCAAAGCAAAATACCAACTCAGAGTATATATACACTTCTCAGAGCCAGAGGGCATCACAACCCTCTGTGACTCAGTGCCTACTTAGAAATTAGCAAAAGGTGTGAAAGCCTTCCTACAAGCAAGCCTCCCCTAAGCCAACTTCACTTAATGGGCTCCAGGTGAGGCCTGTTAATGGTGGGGAAGATTTTAAGTCCCATTAACAGCATTACACTTGGGCAAGTCACCTAACGTTTCTGGGCCTCACTTTCTTCATGGATAAAATGAGGATGCTGGATTAGATGACCTGATGTCCCTTCCAGCTCAAAACAGCATTCTATACAATTTATGGTTCAAATATCATTTATGGACGCTTTCTATTTGCAGCCCATCAGTCTAAGGCCCACAGGTCGTAAACCATTACATTAGACAATTGAGTACCTGATGACAGCCTCTGAAGTGGTCTCACTGTGTAATATGCTCAAGTCTTAAACCCTCCATAGGCCTATAATCTCAAAGGAAAGGACCATATTTTTATATTATTTTGTACTCACAGTACTTAGTACCTATCTGTGAATTGGCTGACTACCTCACGAGCATTGTAAGCATCTTTTAAACTTAAAAAACAAACAAACAACAATGTTGGGGGGTGGGTAGGTGTCACAGGAATAGAGCACCAGCCCTGGAGTCAGAAGGACCTGAGTTCAAATCCAGCCACAGATACTTAACACTTACAAGCTGTGTGATCTTGGGCAAGTCACATAACCCCAATTTGTCCTGATTTCCCCCTCCAAAAAAAGCAACCCCCCCAAAAAACAAAAAAAGACAACAGTGTTAATTAAGCATTAAGAATTTTTTTTAAAGAATTTTTCAAATTTAACTTTTCAAAATAAGAAAATGTATCAGACTGACCCAAGTAATCACATGGACTCACAATATCTGGCCTGTACTTGCTGAACTTTTTATTAACCAAACTCTGCGCCTGACATTAAGCTAAGCATTGAGAAGTATTAGGTGGGCCCTGCCTGGAGGCTTACTTACTCATTCAGTTCACCAAAGCCACAACCGCCAGTCTTTTTGTTTCAACTCTATTTAAACAAATTTAACACTTTTGCTAGGCTAAAAATATAAAGAAAATAAAGCTCATTTCCAAAGAGCTTTTCTTATCAACTGGAATTTCTAGTCTTCAATTTCTGTTATTCCTCGTTGGACATTCTATATTTAAGAAAGCTGA
The DNA here is from genome assembly GCA_028646575.1 of Pseudocheirus occidentalis. Taxonomy (NCBI): domain Eukaryota; kingdom Metazoa; phylum Chordata; class Mammalia; order Diprotodontia; family Pseudocheiridae; genus Pseudocheirus; species Pseudocheirus occidentalis. Next base: position 282,153,823 of record CM053594.1, on the reverse strand, counting down.
TATTTTTTTCTCATTACACGGCAGAAGTGAAAGGGAAAATAATGCTAATTAAATCAAACAGTCAAAATACAATAATCAAAGTACCCTTTCTGAGCAAGGTATTTTGCTGGTGCTGAAAAAACACACCATCCCATACTGCTTTAATGTTTATAACGTGTTTTCCTCCTGTACTGTCTATCTCCCCTGTGAGATAGACAGTACAGGGGTTATCAACCCTGTTTTACAAATGAGGAGCTTAAGTGATACAGCTAGTGCCCTGACCATTCTGCTATTTAAAGCCATATAAGCTTAGAGAAAATTGTTTAAAAATATCACAATATGCGTGTCTTAGAGTTAAACCCAAAGCATTCGCCTAGGGTCTAGAGGGTAAGCTTCTGAAGCATCACCTCTGGACCATCCATTTAGCTAATGACCTGCCTGGGTAAAATGACACCCACAAATGTATCTGTCAGCTGAACCTGGAGGAAAGCTTGCCTTTTAAGAGCGTCCTGTGCGCCGGGTACAGCTGCATCTTCAACGTGAAGTGTGCCACTGAGATCCACCAAAACAGCTTTTAATGCGCGGCGTGCTGCCATCCTTCATTCCCTAGGAAGAAGAAAATGAAATTAAAAATACTATTTAGAAGACAATGGAAAATAAAAACTGGTAAATATGCAAACGGTATCACTCAGACAGAGAAGGATCTCACTCAGTGCTAAGATCATTTTCATGGAAAAAAACAAATTTTTGAAAAACAAAGACTCAAAACAAATAGTAGCACTTCTTTCTAATCCTACTTTTCTTACAAAACAAGGATGAAAAATATAAGAGGACGTGAAAAAATGAAAGCCAGATACCATGACATTATACCAGGACATGTACACCGTCTTTCACGCAGATTAATATGCAACCACATATTAAATGTAGAAACTAGTAGATCTAAGAGGAAAGGGAAAACACTAAGGGTTTATCAAATTCCTATTACGTTTGCTAAATCATAATGAGAATGAATGTTTTTTTAGATCATATCCTGATCCTGTACATTTGCCACTTTCTGATAACATATTTAGGTCACTAAAGGAAAATTAGATAGGTTACAAATACTGCATAAATCACATGATATTTCCCTTACTTTACCAATGTTATTCTCAACCCCCGGCCCCCTTTAAATGAATGTGCAAATTAGGACACTTGTCTTTGATTCAGACCAACCACCCTCTTATGCTTCAAGGGTAGGTTACAAACTGGGCAGACGATTTTATGGGCCATCTAAATCCTTTATAGCGTATAACATGAAGAGATAAATTTGATGCTATGGCAACCAAGGTCAAATTTCTACTCTAAATTAAAAGGCAGGTATAGAATTACATTTATAAAACCTAGATCTTGTTTTTCTTGTATATTTTCAAAAACTTCAAATGTGGAGAGAGAATTCTTATATGAAACATTTTGGATGGAAAACATGAGACTGAGGACCCTGTTGTCTATCTAGGCTCTTTCAAAAGCTAACCAAATAAATAAGCTGGATAATAATATCCTGCAAAATTTTTATAAAACACTTTCCCAAGTAACACAGACTTAGTATAGTTATTATGTTTAAATCAAAACATCTTTCCTCCTTTCTACTGTGCTTCTCCATATAAATGGCTCAGTTCTGTCATAATAACAGACACATCAGAGAGGTACAGGTAGAACTTGAGTTTTAAGAACAATTATTATGTGCCACAGGAACAGTGCAAAGGCTGGACTAAGAGTTTCAGGATGTAAGTTCAAATTCCAACTCTTCTACCAACTGGCTGTGTGACCTTGGACAAGTCATTGACCCTCATCTCAGTTTCCCTACTAATAACATGAGTGGGTTGGACTAGGTTATTATTAAGATCTCTTCCAGCTCTCAAAATCCTATAATTCTATGAATAGGGACCATTTATAATTGTTGCCCTCCTACAAGCATGTTGGCAGGGCAAAGAGAAAAGACAAATATTTGCCTTTATTACGACACAACTTTCATCCGTGACAAACAATACGTTATGTTTATGAAACTCACTCTTGTCCACTAACATTCAGTTCTGGTCTTGCACTTAGCATATTTATGGACCACCTACAGGAGAAATTCATAAATGCACCACACCCCAATCCAATGGAAGAATCTATCCCAACTATATTCTCTCGTTTAAATATTTTTCACTTACAAGTTACTGGTGCCTAGGATTATTTCCCCAACTCCCAAGATCCCCTGCAGAAGAACCATAAACACTAAGGAAACCACTTCCTTGCCAAACCCCCCAGTCATCACAACTCTTCCCTGTTTGATGCTGGAGGCAGGCAACTGGCTGATGGTCAGAACTCACTATCAGAGAAACTATGCATAAATGGTTGGAAGGTTTAAGTGAAATAGTATTAAAAATGGTTCTTCTACATTATAAGTTAAAGGTGGAAACCAATCCAACCACAAGCATTTAATAAGCACTTACCACATGCCAGGCTCTAAGGATAACTATATGTGTATGTGTATATGTACATACATACACACACGTATGAAACTGTCTCTACCCTCAAGAAGCTTATATTCCACTGGGGTTGATAACATGCACACATTTGGGTGTATAGAAAATAAAACAAGATGACTTTTTTGGGTAAAGCATAGCAGCTGAGAGAATCAGGAAAAGCTTCACACAGAAAAATGTCAATTGAGTTAAGTCTTTAAGAAAACCAGAGATTCTAAAGAAGGAGAATATTCAAGGCATGGGGAAAAGACACTACAAAACCATGGAAATAAGAAACAGCACTGAGTGTGAAGTCCACCGAGATGGCTTAAACAGGCCTCAGAAGGGAACTAAAAGAGCAAGGAGGGAAGTAATACACAATAAACATGGAAAGGTTGAAGCCAAGTTGTGAAGGGCTTTAAAAACCAAACAGAGAAGTTTGTATTTAGCCCTAGAGACAAGAGCCAGCCACCAGAATTTTTCGAGTGATACAGTCAGATCTTTTTGAAAAACCCTTTGACAGCAGTATAGAGATCTGATAGACTGGGATGGAGGAGAAATCTGTGGCAAGGAGACCAGTTAGGAAGCTACTGCAATAGTCCTGGCAAGACGTGATGATGGCCTGAACTGGGCAGTGGCCAAGTGAGAAGAGAAGGGGTTAGACTCAAGAGACGTAGAGGTAGAATGGACAGTCTCTGGCAAGTGACTGATTATGTGGCAGGAGGGAGAGGTGAAGATGAACTAGAAGAACCGGGGTGACTAGAAGGACGGTGGATTCCTTGACAGGAGTAGAAGTATCAGACAGTTCAGAAGAAGGGTGGGTTTAGGGGAAAATATGAGTTTTGCATTATATCTGTCAAGTGAGAGAAGTCTACTGGTCATCCAGTTTGAGCGTCCAGTAGACTACTGGTGACACAAGACTGGAAGTCAAGAAAGAAATAAGAAAAAGATCAGTGAGCCATATGGAGAGATAATAAATAATTAAGCCTGCAGCAGCTGATGAGATAACAAAGACTTAGAAAGAGAACAGCGTGTATACCCACTGTAGAGTGTACACAGGGGCCAGGATATACATGAAGAGCAAGCAAAGGACATAGAGATATAGTCAGATAGCGAGGAGACCCAGGAGAGGGGCAGGCAGCGTGAAGAACCAACAAAGAGCGAACACCCAGGAAAGACTGGCCAGCAACGTAAAATACCGCAGGAAGGTGAAGAATAAGAACTGAGATAAGGCCAGGAGGTTTGATCATTAAGAGATCACTGGCAACTTTGGAGAGAGCAGCTTTAATCAAGTGATAAGAGGAGAAGTCAGGCTGCCAAGTCCTGAGACATAGCTAGGGAAGGAAGGGAGGAGGAGAGGGAGGGAGTGGCGTGGGAGGCTGGAAGGAAAAGAAGGACGTCTGGAAAAGCTTCTGTGAAGGGTAAAAAAAGTCAAGAAGGGAGCCATGAAAAGATGGCCTTACTACAGTGAGGGCCCCATGGAGATTGGATAACCAACAGTGGAGTGATCCACCGGCAGCAGTTCTCAACCTGTGGGTCACAACCCCTTTGGGGGTCAAATGACCTATTCACAAGGGTCACAGGGGTCACCTTAAGACCATGGGAAAACATATTTCCGATGGTCTTAGGAACCAAGACACCATGCTCCTGTATTGTCTTCAGGCGAGTCTGCCAACATGCAGATATGCCCACGTACGAATATTAAAGGGTCGTGGCATTAGGAAGGTTGAGAACCACTGAGGAGCTGGCAAAGCATATGCAGTAAAAGAATAAGGAGGTGATGGGTCTGAGAGTAAGGGCTGATTAACTATAGGGTCACTATTGATAAGGGAAGAAAACCAGGTGAAAGTAAGTGTGACAGCTTGAGAAGACACTGAGGGATTTTACAGCCTGGCAGTTTCACATGCCCAATCTCTAGCTAAAGCCTTGTGATTTCACTTCTGTAGCATCTCTTCCCCATGTCCCCTTCTCTCCTCTGACACCACAACCACCCTGGTGCAGGCTCTCCTTAGCTTATGCCTGGACTACCAGGCCAGAGCCAGAGGCACCTGGTGGGTCTCCCTGCCCCACTCCAGTCTACTTTCCTAGACTGCAGGTGCGACCAGGCCACTCCTCCGTGCAAACTCCATGGTTCTCTTATCACTTTCAAGATCCAATGTAAAATCTTCTGTCATTTCAAAGCCCTTCATAACCTGTATCTGGTCCCCCCATTCCACATACTCCATGATCTAGTGACGCTCACCTCCTTGTTAGTCCTCAAACAAGAAACTTCATCTCTGGAGTCCAAGCATATTCACTGGCTGCCTCCCACAGGTGAAAACTCTCCCTCCTCATCCTGGCCTTGCGGCTTCCTTGAAGTCCCACCTGCTATAGGCAGCCTTTCCCCATCCCCCTCCACTCCAGCACCTTTCCTCTTGATCATTTCCAATTTATCCTGGATATAATTTGTATGTGGTTGTTTATAAGCCTGTCTCTCCCATGAGCTTGTGAGCTCCTCAAGGGCTGTCTTTTGCCTTTCTTTGCATTTCTAGTGTTTAGTCCAGTTCCTGGCATGCTGTGGGTGCCTAATAAATGTTTACTGACTGATGTGAGGACAAAGGGGTTTGGGGAAGAGTTAAGGTACAGGGAGAGATGAAAATGGAAGGTTATAAGCAGATAAAAGGATTTCAGACATTCTGATCATGGACACAGAACACTTAGACATCCTGATCATGGAAGTAGAACACTTATAGATGAACACTTATAAAATGGTCCAAACAACTAATTTCGGATCTTTTGGCATTTAGGATTTTGTTATCTTCTCATACAGACAGTGAGGGCACCAGATGAAGAAATTATAGCTTAGAGGTTGAACCAGATACATATGACTTTTTCTAAATGGACAATGCATTTGTCATGATGTAAGACTGAATTTGGCTTCATCACAATGTATCAGACCCTATCCCACAAATATTATTAAATGGATTTTTGACACAATAACTTGTAATGTACCAATCACATCAAGGCAAAGTATTATGCTATTAATACTGCATGAATTTATATATAAAAAGGAATAAAAATTTAATGAAATATTTTAATGCACATGCTCAAGGAGCTACTTTTTCATTCTAAAAGGTGGCTAAGTGTTTTAAAAAATGAAGTAGTTGTGACTGAAATTTTTTCTCAACTACAATGTAAGGTCTATTAGCCAGAATCATCAGAAAATGTAGTTTTTTGGTTAAATGAAAATTAACCAGAATTTTCTTTTTATTTATGACAATGCAGTCAATTTGAAATGGGCAGATTTTTTTACTGCCTTACTAAATTAAGCAAGGAAAGAGACATGGGGTTGGAATCAGAGAACCAGGATTCAAATCTAAGACTTATCAGCATAACTATGGGTAAGTAAATTAGTCACTGGGGCTCAATTTCCTTATCTTTAAAATTAGGGGATTGGATCAATCCTTAATTCTATAATCCTGTGATAATCATATTTTGACTCTTCTATCACGACTCTACATTTTCCAATGCCTTAGGGTCATTCAAAAAACAGTCTTATTATTCTTTTTTCTATCAAAAATGATATTGCCTAGATTGATCACCCACCTGATTCACAAGAATTCATTAAAATGAATTTTGGCTTTCTAAATCAAATCACCCTAAAAGGATAAGTATTTGCTATCATTGAACATATTCAAAAGAATATACCATAACTCTAAAAACAAATTTAAATGAGTTCTAAAACTGGTATGAAAAGTGAATGATGGTGTAAGTAAAATAAATGTATAGGACCCACATTGATTACTCTGAAGAGGGTAGCACTCACTTTGAAGTGTAAATTAGGATATGTTTGATTTGTTTTGTTTTTCTAAATTTAGTCTCCAAATTACTTCAGTCACTTTATAGACAAAAAAGATACAGGATATTGGTAGGAATTGCCAATGACCCCAGGTTATCTTCTGGAGGTTGTATTTCTAAAAATTTCCTGATTTAGCCTTTTTCTTATTTAACTTTTTTTTTTTTTTTTTTTTTGCTTTTTTGTAGGTAGGAATGCAGGGCAATTGGGGTTAAGTGACTTGCCCAAGGTCACATAGCTAGTTTTTGTGTTAAGTGTCTGAGGCTACATTTGAACTCATGTCCTGACTCCAGGGCCAGTGCTCTAGTCACTGTGCCACCTAGCTGCCCCATATTATTAAACTTCTTTTTCCTAAAAGTGCAGAAAAAAATCTGGTTAATTGAGAGTTCTAGATAATCAATATTTCTAAATAATTCAGGTTTAACTATGCAATTTTCCCCTCTTTTGAAATTAAAACATTTAAAAGCAGAATCTCCAAGTTAGATTGAACTCCTGAGGCTCCTGGTCCAACTCATCATACCTGAACAAGAATCCTCTCTAAAATCTATCTGACAAGCAGTCATTTAATATTCATTCTTAACATTATCCTGAGAAGGAACAATAATCATTAGTGATTAGAATACCCAACCATTACTTTTCCAAAAAGAGAATAGCTAATAGGCTCCAAGGACTATGGATACTCCTAGAGATTCCATTTAAATGCTCCGTCATGTTAAGATGTTTAAATGGTCCATAAAAGTATTCAGATACTACCTTTGGGGCTAAATTTAATAACTATCACATAAAAGATAAGACTACTTAAAACAGAATTATGTCCTTCATTAGATACATAGATACACTTATTTTGCCTTTACAAATAAAATTAATTTTCAGTTTGTTGTAGTCAACCCTTCAGGGTATAAAACTGAGTTACTGGTCAACAGTAAATATCATTTCAGCATAGGTAGGCAAAAGACCAGGAATCAAAATTAAAGATTTTCTTTACCATATTCCTCATAATAGTTAAATCTTTAATTAAAGAAAAATGAATACTAAAAATTTGTACTCTATGGGGCAGCTAGGTGGCGCAGTGAAAAGAGCACTGGCCCTGGAGTCAGGAGGACTTGAGTTCAAATCCAGCCTCAGATACTTAATACAGACTAGCCGTGTGACCCTGGGCAAGTCACTTAACCCCAACTGCTCTGCCTTCCCCTCCCCCCAAAAAAAAAGCAAAAAAAAAAACTAACAAAAAAAATTTTCTACTTTAAAATTTTTTATTCTGAGGGTCAACTAAATTTAAATAAAAGCACTAACTATAAAAATTATTTAAAAAATTAACTGAAGAATCAATGAAAATAAAAAAGAAGATGCTAGCTTCACTGTCAAGGCATACTACAATCATTCCTATCTTCAAAAATCCAAGGTCACTTTCACACAAAGACAAATCATCAGAATAGGAATTTCAAATATACCTTTACTGAAGAGACTATGACTATAGCATTTAATGACAACTACTAATAGCAATTTAAAGTGTTATTAATTACACAGATAAGAAGGAGGAAGTAAGTAGACCACAATCATAAAGTCAGTTTTTGAGATTACAGCTGAAGTTTTCTGACTCCAATTCCAATGTGATCTTTCAACAAAACTCCAATTGTTTGCACTGGAGAAAACTGCTAACCCTAGGGCCCCAGGCTCCTCACCTGGAGACCTGACAGTCACCAAAGGCTGAGACATCTACATACTGGGAAACAAAACCAACCACCTCAAGAAACAACTAAGGACAGGACCCAATCAAAGACTCCAGTCAGAAAGGAAGAAGGAACAAAGCAGATGGCCCAGAAAGGGACGGGGAGCAGCTGATAAACACCTCCCTTACTCTGCTCCACCACTACATAAAGGTCCCCCTATACCATAAACTGTGCTTCTTTTTTTTTTTTTTTCTTTTTTTTGCTTTTTGGAGGGGGGAAGGCTGGGCAGTTGGGGTTAAGTGACTTGCCCAAGGTCACACAGCTAGTAAGTGTTAAGTGTCGGACGCCAAATTTGAACTCAGGTTTTCCTAACTCCAGGGCCGGTGTTCTATCTACTGCACCACAAAGCTTCTCCTAAACTGTACTTTAAACTCATATTTCTAAGACACAGAATTTGTTCCAACAGGTTTGACACATTGGGAAACATTTTGAGCATAACCTGAATTCTGAGTTTTCTCCTGAAAAACTGAGAATGCAGGAAAACTGTACCACCTCAATAACCCACAAGCTGCCAGTCTTCTAAATCCCATTTCAACAAGACCATTTCAGGTTTTTTTCAAGGTGAAGTGCCATATTTATTGTATATCTTTTGATATGGTACAAGATGTGAACAGAAAAGGCCAGTCTGAACCACCTACCCCGCCTCCCCCCACTCCTTTCTGCTGTGGTCTCCCTTTTGGATCTCACAGGCTTTAAAAGATAGCTTGCCCAACTTGCCCCACTGAGGAGACGCTGATTGTATTTATATATTTCTTAATTAACATGTATAGAACTGTGCTACCAATTTTTAATTAGGCTCCTATCTTTTTTGTGTGTGTCACTGACAAAGGTTTTAAGCATTGTACCCCTATCCCATTTTCCCCATAAGCTCCCTTACTTTTTACTGTTTGATTTTACACAGCCCAGTCCTGTTTGGGAATGCATATGTCACATTACAGCAGAATGGACTGTATTGTGTAGCTGTCCAAGCCATTATTGGATTGTGCAACTGGAGCTTCGCTCAAAGAAACCAGAAATTACAGGATGATGTCCTTTTTTGTGGGCATAAGGATGTGTGTAGTGTGTTCTGCCCATGTAGGTTATACGTGTCCACATGGGTCTGTCTACATGTGGGCTCAAAGGCGGTATGAATATCCCAGGGGTCTACTCCACCCATCCTTTTCCAAAGGAAACTTTGATTCCTGAAGGAGGTTTGGGCCAGAGGCTCTACAGAGAGAGACAAAGTGGGTCATAGTCTAGGACTTATATCTCTCTGCCCCTCTCAAGGCTGTTGTCTAGAGAAAATAATTTTTACTGTGCTCCTAATTACTATTCCTAAGGAATAGTGTGTCCCCAAGCTATACATCCAAAGCTTAATTCCCTTCCCACCAAATGCCAGTTTCATAATAACACATGCAGCAAATGAACCAACCCATTTATCCAAGTTGATTGCAAAACAGCAATCAGAGTAGGTGTACATATAAGAATGTACCAGACAATACAGAGCAAATGAGCTCTCCTACTGGAAGCTAGATAGCTCAGTTTAACCAAGAGAAAGAGACCCAGATCCCAAGGGGAAATTCCCCTAAATCTCTACTATGATAAGCTGGGGATAGGGAAATGATCAAAATGCTGATTCCTCTACAAGTCTGCTTCTAAGACTGTTCACAACCCACAACCGCAAAGAATTGTAAGCTTTTCAGGTGTATGGTTGAAACTTAAAAACCTATTGTTCTAAATCTTTTATTAAAGTAAAAGAAAAATGAATTCTCTACTTTTCTCACTCCAGGGTAGTCTTCTAGACTCAAAAAGTTGAATTGTCAAGGAATAATAGCAAAAACAGATAGCAAAAATGAGCATTTTATAGACATTCCAAGGTAGATAATACAATAATAAAGGCTTCTGTAAAGTAGGGTTGAGGGGTTAGCTAAGTGGTATGGTGGATAAAGCACCAACTGTGAAGTTAGGAAGACCTGAATTCAAATCCAGCCTCAGATACTTACTAGCTGTGTGACTCTGGGAAAGTCTCTCAACCCCGATTGCCTCTCCCTCCCCCCAAAAAGGTAAAATAGGGGTGAGAAATTAAGTGATTTGTTCATACACTGATTGCCAGGACTCTAACCCAGGTCACAATTCTTTCCAATGCAACCCAGTGTCTTTCAACAGGATTTAGCATCCTACCTCTTTGTATCTGCAGAACTCTAATTGGCCAAATCAAAAAATATTTGAGCACCTATTGTGCACAAATATTTAGTAACTGCTTGTTAATGAAAAAGGTAAACCATATACTCCCCAGTAAAATTAGATGGATTAACCAGGAACCAGTGAAACAGTGGACACCCAGGACCCCATTAGAATCTCTTGACTCTCATTTTCAGCTCCAAAGGGTCAGAATTCAAAGGCCATTTGGACTAGAGATTCCCCTAGTGATATGTGTTTTGGTCCACTGAATTTTGAGTTAGAGGAAGACGTTTAAAATTCAAGTTCTGGTTCTTTACTACCTGTGTGACACTGTGTCCTTTAACCTCTCTGGGTCCCTGCTCCCTTTGCTGTAAATGACTGGACTACATGAGGGCCAGGGTCACCTCCAGCTCTATGATTTTCCAAAAAATCACCTCCAAATCTATGATTTTCTAAATCATAGATGCAAATGGAAAAGGTATTAGAAGGCAGCGCTGGATTCTTGGTTCAAATCCCTGCTCTTCTACTTAATGAGTGAGCTTGGGCAAGTCAGTCTCTGTTAAGTCAATTTCCATGAAAATCATGAAATAATGGAGGACAGTGACAGGAGATAACCTCGAGGGTCCCTTCCAATTCTAGGTCATATGAAAGCAACTTGGGTTTGCTTCTAAACATACAAAGACCCCACAAAAAGCACCAGATCCTGCTTCAAGGGGTGATCTTTCAGTTCACTCCCATTCTGGGCATGGATAGCAGCAAATCAGTCCCTTCTCAGCCTCTCAGCAATGATTTAAGAGCCGAAAAAAGACCTTACTGGTCATTTAGTACACGCTCCCAACTTACACATAAGGAAGCAGAAGCCTCAAGGGCCGAGGCAACTTTCCAAGGTCCAATGCATAAGTAATGCATTAGCAGTGCATGTAATACACATGTAATGTAATTCATGCAATGCATAATGCAATGCAGTGGCAATATTTGAACCTAGGACCCTTAACCTCTGACTGCGAACCAGTTTTGCAAAGGGCTTTGCTGGCTATAAGTCTGGGAATGAGCTACTACTGGACGGGATCCGCTTATTTTATGGAGGAGGCCTGGGCTCACAGATGTTGGGTGGCCCGCCCACTGTCACACATCAAGTGAACCACAGTCCCAGGATTCACACGCAGGAGGCAGGTCTTTCCCAGGATTCCAAGCCTAGGGTTCGCTACGGCACCCCCCCTCCCCTCCCCACGAGGATGGTACCGTCCGCGCCGCCCTGGCAGAGAGACCGGCGGACCGATCCATTTACGGAATGGGGGGGAAGGAGGAGCTGGCACCAGCCCCTAGTCGGGAAAAGAAAGCTCCGGAAAACACACCCCTTCAAAAATAAAGCAACAAGCCGAACCCTGGGCCAACCGCTACCGCCTCCGCTCTTCCTTCCGTCCCGATGCGGCCCAAGGAGAACACGCCAGCCGCTGGCCTCGGAGCAAAAGAAGCGACCGACCCCGCAGAGGCCGCACTTTCTGCGCAGCCCCGGAAGCTCCAGAGCGGCAAAGGAAGTCCCGCCTTCCTCCTAGAGAAGTCCCACATTCGCCGGCATTCTACCCTTTAAGCGTTAGAGTTTTGCGAAAATTGGACGCCTTTTAATCAGTTAATCAGCCAGTCAATTAAATTGAGTAAATTAACGTGTGACCTCTAGACCCCAGGTTCCCCACCATTTTCCCGAGCTAAGCTCCTGGGGTACAAAAAGAGACAAAAGACACTCCCTGCCCGCAAGGTGCTTACAATCAATGGGAGAGAAGAGATGCAAAAATTAAGGATTCCCCTTTTAATCTAGTCTACGATATAGGCGGTATGGGGTCAAGGAAGACTAGCGTCTCTCGAGCGAGGGCTTGTTAGCACTTTTCAGGACCTTTCATCCACTTTTGGTGTCCACCTCTCACCTGTGGTGCCAAGAAACTATAAAAAGTGTAAATACCCCTGCAAAACCACCTTGGCAGATGGGCTAAACCAGGTTGAGAATAATCAACAGACCTCAAACCTTTCACTGGATTAGGGGTATGTCTACCTCCAGCTAGCATGTGAAGATTTCCACCCAGTGGAATGGACAGATGAGAACAATTTATTGCAGCTGCCATGAAAGCGACTGAAGCTATGGAGAGCTTAGAGCATGGTCAGACATTGAAGATTCCAAGGTTACCCACTACATCCTGGGCTATGGACAGTTGTCTTGACTTTTGTCTGGCCACTGGACTTAAATGACTGGGAGAGAGAGTGAAGCTAATGACTTTGTGCAACTCTGCCTCACTTAAATCCAGTTCATGTGCCAGTCAAGAACTGGTGCTCCTTGAAAATGAAGGATAACTTTAGTTCTTGCTCTTTTTTCACAACATGACTAATGTGGAAATATGTTCAATATGATTGTACAGGTATAGCCTATATCAGATTGCATGTCTTCTTGGGGAGAGAAGAGGGAAAGGAGGGGGAAAATTTAGAACTCAAAATCTTATAAAAGTGAATGTTGAAAACCAAAAATAAATAAATTTTTAAAAAGGACAAACAACAGCCTTAGTGAGAAACAAGGATATTGCTCTTTTCTTTTACCAGAAATAGTTGAGAATCAGTGAATATGTTGAAAAATTTTGAGGAACAGAGGGAACTGATATCAGACATCCTCAGTCTTCTCAGTGAAGTCGGAGTTCTAAGTCATATGCTAGACAATTAGGTTTGAGAGAAAGGAAAAGGTTTGGAACAAATGCTTTGGGAAAACAGAGGGCAGACAGTGGGTAGCGTGCCAGGGCTACAGTCAAGAAGATCTGAGTTAAAATAACTCCAGACACTTAATAGCTGGGTGACCATAGGCAAGTCACTTAACCTCTGTCTACCTCAGTTTCCTCACATCTGTAAACTAATGTTAATACCACCTACCTCATAGGGCTGTTGTGAGGATCAAATGAATTAACATATGCCAGGCACTTTGCAAACCTTAAAGCACTGTATAAATGTTAACCATTATTAACTTTTATTATAGGCTGTGTGAAAGATGATGATGGCTGAACTGGGGTGATGAGTTTGTGAATGGAGAAGAAGGACATAGGAAAAGATGTGGAGGTAAAATTGGCTACACTTGGCAACTGGTTAGATGTGGTATGTGAGGGAGAGAGGAGTCAAATATGACTCCAGGGTTTCAAATGGGTGGCTGAGAGGATGGTGGCACCTTTAACAGAAATACTTCACCCCACTGTCATCTCACCGTCCTCTTTGTGATGGGGTCAACCTTAACTGATACAATGTTTTCCACAATGTATGGTCTCTGTAGTTCTATGCACTTTCTAATTTATAGGTATAAGGCTACTGTTTTACTTCTTAGAATTGTGAAAATGCAAGTGCTATTCTTCCTCACTCTGAGGAATGTAAATGAATCAATATTGCTTGCTATGGAATATATACACGCATACATACATTTACATATAGCTATATATAGCCTAATTGTTCTGACATGTGGATCATTCATGCTAACCAGTGGCCTTGAAGTCCCTCAGACAGATCATTAGATCTTCTTAGTTTCCTAACCAGTCTGCTTGGGAACCGAGCACAAAACATCTTGGGTGTAGAACATGGAGCACAAAACCTTTTAAAATTCAGCTTGTTTGAGGACAAACAAAATAACAAACCACTTGTGCAAAGATATTAAAAGAATGGAAGCAACAGATATTGCAAAAATCTGAGGTAGTGATGGTAGAGTGTATCAATAATGAGATATTCACAACACCCATGATGGTTATGAATATGCTGGTATAGTTTTGGATCACAAAATGTAGCAAACTCTCCACATGGAAGGCAGAACCAAGGTCTTTATTCAGAAACCATAACACTGAGT
>CM053594.1:282115043-282139274 GCA_028646575.1 Pseudocheirus occidentalis | reverse complement strand
CCTTTAGTAGGTGCCAATAGAAAGGGGCATGGAAGATCTTCTGATTTCATTAACATTACATATAGCTAATGCCCCAAAGCGGCTGAGGCCAATGTGAGAAAAAGAGAAACAACTATATAGCACTAAACATAGTACTAAATAGTATTTATATATATACACACACACACACATATACACACATATATGTACATATATATATATTACCAAATAGTACTATAATAATAAAGTGTGCTAAAAGGTGGTTCATAAAGTTGGAAGAGACAAGAATCCTGTCTGAAACACTCATGAACAATGGTCATCTAATCTCTGCTTGATAGAAAACTACCACCTAAAGCACCTTTCTTCCATTTTCAGACAACATTAATTGTTGAACAAGTCAACAAACATTCATCATTAACGAATTTTTCCTTTTATTAAGCATAAAATTCCTTTTATTGCTGCTACTCCCACTCTTTGCTCTTCATTCTGCTTTGGGGCAAGGTTCTCTTCCATGTGATGACCCTTCAAAGTCTCGAAGACCTGTAGTCTGATCCTCTCCTCCCTGGTTCTTCCTTCTCCCCTCAGTAATCTCTTCTCCAGGCTAAATATATAGAGTTCCTTCAACCAATTTTTGGATGAATGAGTGTTGAAATTAATAAAAAAAAAGTATTTATTAAGTGTCATGGTGTCCTTTTGCTTTATGGTAAATAAAGACCTCTCCAGCAAGTCTGTCCACCCTGTAACTCTTTCTGAAGTTTTCTTTCTCCTTTTACTTTGCAGAAGTATCCAGGAAAGAGAGGTTTATTTAATTTACTTTGAGCCGATTATCTTCTGAGTATTGTCATTATGCATAACTTAATCATATAGGCCTGAATTCTTTTTAAGGTTGTTCCCCAAGAGGCTCAAATGGATCCAACCTCATATTACTTCCTGTTTTCCCCCTGTAAGACCTAGAGATCGAATTGAAAATCAACACTGAGTTATCTACTAAAATGAGGCAGACAATCCAGTCCACTCTCCCATTAGCAGTGTCATGTCCTTTGACACTCAAAAAATCCATTGCTTCTTAAAAAGTAAAATATTCAAAGTAGGTGCCAGGAAAGAGGAAGTACAGTTAGAAGCGTAATGGGGTTAGGGACAAAGAGGTTAGATTCTTGAATAGAAGCAAAAAAGAGAACAAGGCTGGATCTGCAAGCCTAGAATTGAACCAATTTTTATTGAATGAAAACCCTAGGCAAAGTGCCTATCCACATTCCCATCCCCTTACACGGAGAGAATATTTTTTATTGTGTAACATCTAGCTACTTATTAATGTCCAGATAAGTACTTTAGTTAGGATCAGTTTAATAAAAAAATTTTAGAACACATCCCTGAAATTATAGTAATGAGAAAATATAATTTGCATTTTGAAATTTGCTTTAAAAGTTTTTATTAGCCCATTTCGTTAAGATGTGAGTTAAAATTCTAACTCCTATATTTATTAGCTTTGTGATTATGGACAAGTGACTTAACTTCTCTGATTCCTTTCCTTTACCTATAAAATGGATTTTATATTTGTACCATTTACCTCACAGTTATGATGAAAGTTATTTGCAAACTTTAAATTATATAGATATAATTATATAGATATAGATACACACATGTGAATTATTGAGATACATCTATGTATCATTTTATACAAATTTAAATTATAGAAATATATACTATATACATATGCACATATATACACACATATGTATAGGCATACATATGTTTATGTATATTTATACACATGGAAGACTTGTGATATTTTATATGTTTAGTACAGTTTACCCAGGGCAGTCCTATTAGAATCATATTTTAGCAGATAGCAACTTAAATGTTCATCCACATCCTTCCCTATCCCTTTATAGATTATGAATGAAAACCTTAGGGACAATACCTATCCTCATATATGTATACAGAAACATAGATATATGTATATATTAGAGCTGGAAGGATCCTCAAGAAATCATCTGGACCAAGCCCTTGCCTTTAGACAGAGACTCAATTATGTGACTACATAGTTCAATATTTCAAGCACATGTGATTTCATTGGTGTGTATACTCCCTTCATCAATTCACATTGTAATGTAAAATTACACACATTGTGTGTAATCACAACGTAATCAATTCACATTGTAATTATTACACATGTAATACACATGTGTAATCAATACACATTGTAACTCTACAATTTAGTAGTTGTCATGAGTTGTTGCTGAAAAAAATTCACCTGTGAATGAATGTTATGAAAATAATTCATTCTGTGGACTCCATGATGATCACTGTTTCCAAATTTGGCTAGGCTAGTCTTCAGACTGTCAACAGGCCTAGACTAAAAGTCTTGCCACCTTACTATGTCCTACCAGAGCTTGTATTCTTCGGGGTTCTTGAGAATTCAGGATCACTTATATGCTATGAGACTTTAAAGAAGAGCCTTAGTAGAGTGAATGTATATACTTTATGTGTGTGTGTGTAAAAATACATATACACAATATATTTATTACATCAATTCCAGAAGCGTGTTCCCTAAATAGGCTGCATATACCTATAAATCAGGGAATTATTTCTTATTTAATCCATGCATAGCACCTAGTACAGGGTTCTTCTAGGCTGAGTTCTAAAAAAAAAAAAGCTAGACTAGGTTAACAATTATAGGAGCAGGTCAAAGTCTGTAGTAGCCAGAAAGACTAGGCACAGGTTCAGAGTCCTGTAGAAGTCCTAGCAGCTCATGAACATTTGGAGTCCAGGATGACCACACACTGTTAATCCCTGGAATGGATCATTAGGGAAGGATGTGGGCAGGCACTTAAGTTACTGTCTGCTAAAATAAGATTCTATGGTTCCTGAGTCAGGACTACCCTGGGAAAACTGGGGCCAACCTATAAAAGCTTACAGGTCTCCCATCAGGCGATGTTATAATTTAGATTAAGTGGCAGCCATGGAGAGGAAATATTTCAACAGTTATTGCCGTGCATCCTAACAAAGTTGTCTGACTGAAGCACATTTTGATACTGCACTTGAGTCTGTAGATTATAGAGCCCTTGTTCCTAAAATGTCATAAAACAAATGTCATAAACTTATATATAGGTTTAAACTATGTATATATACACCTATATATACATGTATATGTTTGTATATGTATGTGTATATATGTGTACATATATCTATATATGCATATATCACCAGACCAAGATTGTCATTTGTATATTCTGTACAATTGATTATACATAATGAATAAGGGAATTTCTTCAAACTTGGAAGCTTTTTCTCTTGAATCTGCTTAGAAGAACAAACTCAGTTACCCTGTATATATTATGCCAACTCTGGAAGAACATATTTGATTATTTCAAAATATTTTTGTACTAAAGTCATCAAGAAATTTAAAAAACTGAAATTATTTTCTGTATTTCATCTCATTGCAAGCCCCGGGCCAAGAGAAGTGGCCTTTTCACTTTATACATGGAAACATTCAGGATTTTTACAATGATTTGTAAACTTCTCATGTAAGGAAAAGGAAGAAATATAAAGGGCTAAAACTGCCTAGAAAACAAGGAAATTTTATACTGTTGTGATCTGAATTTCAATTTCTACCACTGCTCACATTCAATCTACTTTGATGTAATAAAGTTAGTTCTTTTCTAAACTAAAGAAAAGCAGTCCAGATTCTTCACCCTTCTTGACCTCCTATGCCATGTTATCTCTTTTTGAAGTTGGTTTGAAAATATTAGCAATTTCTTTTCTTTGTAATAGTTTTTAGAAAGAATAACCTGTTATGATAATTCTGTTTACCATCCAGTGACACTGGGCAGATGGTTTCGCTTCTCAGGACCTGTTTCATATGTAAAATGAGGGGATTGGAAAAGAACTGAGACTCCTTCTGAAGAGGTGTGGGTAGTGAGGGTGTATGAGGGATGTCATATAATCCCTGGTGGGTTCTTTGTCTAGAAAAGAATTTCAAATAGGACCCAAGCTGTCTTTTGGCAAAGTTATAAAGTTTATTGATATGCTGGCTTAGTAGCTGGCAAGAGAAATAGGGGCCCTGCAAAGTGCAGGGATATAAGGTAGAGTTATAATGTTTTACGCTCTGCAGTGGGCAGGAAAAGGTTAAGGAGAGAGCCTACAAAGAGCAGGGAGTTGATGGGCAGTACTTATAACCCTAAAACTGTCAGTCAAAGGCTAATTATGCTAACTAGGTGGGCAAAGGTGGAGTTTTAGGGAGGAGTTGGGGAACGGTTTAGGAGTGGTCAGTGCTTACAGGGACGTGCACTTTTTTATCAACTGTGCCTGCGGATTACCCATGATTCACTGGTAAATTCCTGAGGGTGGGCTAGAGGGAGGTGTGATTTTGAGCTTGACACCTCAGTAGGTCACTAATGTCAAGGATGAATGACATACAGCAATTATGGAAGGATAGGTTTCAAGTCTGGGAACTAGACTGATTAGGGATTCAGGAGGTACCATATTGAGATGGAGTTATCTTGTCCGATAATGTTCAAGGCTTTTGGGTGCAGCTGGCCACTTAGAACAAAGGGGCTATGCATTTCTCTAAGGGTTTGTTTATAGTACACTATTGAAAACTTTCCCAGGTGCTTGTCTCTAGGCAGACTTTCTAGCTAAGGGAAAATTTTCAGGCTGGGGGAAGGGGAGAAGCAGGGTTTATGCCTTTATGACAGGGGGAAAGTGTGACTTTTACAACTTAATTGCACAGGCTTGTTACAAACTGATGTTACATACATAGGTACCCAAGCATAAGGGAGATTTTTACAAATTGGGGTTACAGACAAAAGCATCCCAAACAGCATCACTTCCAGCTCTAAATTATGCTTTTTCTTTCTTCTTTCGCTTTTTGGAGGGGGGAAGGCAGGGTGATTGGGGTTAAGTGACTTGCCCAAGGTCACAGGGCTAGTAAGTGCTAAGTGTTTAAGGCTAGATTTGAACTCTGGTCCTCTTGACTCCAGGGCTGGTGCACTATTCACTGCACCACCTAGCTGCCCCTATACTTTCTTTTTTTAAAAAAAGGTTATCTTTCATTTTTGCATCACTATGGTTTCCAAATACATCCCTCACTCTCCTCTTGGAACAAAGAATTTTAAAAAGAGGAAAAAAACCCCAGTTCAGCAAAGCTAACAAATGTATCAAACTAAATCTGACAGTATATGCCATATTCCTCACCCAGACACCACCACCATCTCTTCATAGAAAGGAGGGAGGTGCATTTTCTCATCTCTCCTAGATCAAGCTTGGTCTTTTAGAATTACACAGTATTGTGTCTTTTATGTTTTTCTACTTATATCATTTAGTCATTGTGAAGTTTTTTTTTTTTTTTTGGTTTTGCTTACTTCACTTTTACACTGGTTTCTCTAAGTCTTCCTGTGATTCCCTGAATTCATCACATTTATGTTTTCTTACTGTGCAGTTACATTTTGCACCTACTACATGCTAAGCACTGTGATACAAAGGGATAATAATGATAGATCCTGGCGTTGAGGTGCTCACAGTCTAATGGTGGGGGATGGGGAGGAAACACAACACATAAAAATAGACTGGAAAGGATGAGGAAGAGGAACGACCCAGGGGAGTGAGGCATGGTGAATTCTGTAGCCAAAGTGGACAATGATCTGAGCAGGTATGAATTTCCAAGTTGACTTCATTTTGCAGAATGAGGATTTCTAGAGATGATGAAGTCCAGAAAAGTAGTCATATAGGAAATGTTGAGAATTCCCTGTGTGATTCTTAAATAGTTGAGAATCAGGGAGAAGACCTCCAATAAGAATGAGAGAGGAGCCCCTGCGGCAGGCACTGCCTGAGTTCCACAATATTCATGTACAATTTGTTTAGTGATTTAGTCAATGGGCATATAGCGTCTACTACTTGGTTTCCAATTCCTAGCTACTACAAATAGTGCCACTATGAATATGTTGGTATATATAAGACTTTTCTTTCATTTTTCCAGTCTTAAGGTATATTCCATGTAATAGGATCTCTAGATAAAAGGATGTTTGGATAAATGGACATTTTAGTTACTCTCTCAGAATTACTTCAAATTGTTCTTTAAAATGGCTGGACGGGTCTATCAACCATATAGCAGTGTACCTGTTTTTCTACATCTCCAACACAGAGAATTTCCATTTCTGTCATCTTTGCTAATTTGCTAGATATAAGGTGAAGCCATTCTTTCATATGGTTAATAGTTTGTAATTCTTTTGAGAATTGTTGGAATATCCTTGATCAAACCCATTTAGAGATGGCCTTTGGTTATGTTTGTGCATGCATTCATTATAATACAGCAGCTTTAAACACACACACACACACACACACACGTGTATATTACTGGCTTCCCTTCTTATCCAAGCTGCAGATTTTGTACAAAAGCTTTTCAATATCGTCCTGCCCAAATTATCTATATTTTGTGAATGCCTCTTTCTCTTGTTAATGGCTCTCCCCCTAGCCATAGCTGTGGAAAGGTAATAGATCTCACTCTCCTAATTTTTTTTTTATGATGTTGCAGCTAGTTTCACAAAATGGGTGCCCTCCAGTTTTAGAGTAAAAGACAAAGCAATTGTTATATACAACTTTGGAGGTTTCTTCATCAACAGTACTGTTAAAAACTCCAAGAAAAGGCCATCCACACTTTTGCCTTACCTTCCTCAATTACTTGCAATTTTCCTCTGACTTCACTACCCAACTAAAACCGCCTTCTCCAAGATTACCAGTGATGGATATCTCCATAACTTATTTCCCTTCTCAAACTCACCTGTCCTCTAGATTTCCCTATTTCTGCTGAAGGAATCACTATTTTTCTATTCACTGAGGTTTGCAACCTGTCATTCTCACCTCTTCCCCAACCCCCCACCCATTCAATCATTTGTCAAGTGCTGCTAATTCTACCTCCTAAGTCCATGTTCCTGCCAAAGTGATTTAATGTTCTCTGACCTTGACACCCCATCTCTCATTTCTGCTTTTGCAAAGTCTGTCCCCCATGTCTTGAATGTACTTCTTCACCTCTTTCTCTTTGAATTCCTAGCTTTATCTAAGCATCAGTTCATGTACTACCTTCTACGAAAGCCTTTCCTATATGCCTAAGTATTATTATTAGTGCTCTCTCCCTCCTCAAATTACCATATTTCTGTTTCCATATGACATTCCCCAAGAGAATGTAAGCTTCTTGAGGGCAGGGACTGTTTTTCATTTTGTCTTTGCCTTGAACTTAATAAGTCCTTAACAAATGTCTGTTGGATTGGATCAGCATATACTAAGTTGAAAAAACAAGTGCTTAACTTAGAAATTCAAATTTATTTACAAAATTTCTCCAAAAACAAAGAAATTCTATTTCTTTAAAATACTGCAACTGATAATTTCCCCCCCAATCATTCATACATAATTTCTACCTGTTGTATAAAACTGTTTTTGGTATAAAACTCCCCAGGAGAAGCAGAAGTGTATTTTGGGTTGAGTCAATGACTTCAGAAGATGGTACAAGAAATAATGCAAAAACATTTTTGTCCCCCCCCCAAAAAACTCTTTATCCAGAAGAAGTCTACTCTTACTCAAGAGGAAGAGTTAAGGATATCTTAGTATACTGCTTAAGTATAAAACAGAAAAGTGACATAAGCTGGGTTTTTAGACAGCCCTTAATTCATAATAAATCTGGCCTTTATATTGTAATAGGATCCAGAATTGATTGCTTAGGATACAAGTAATGTGTTAAGTTCTGTCAGAATGAAAATTATTATTTTTTAAACAAAGCACTACTATTGTAAAAAGGGTACAGTATTTTTCTCACAGTGAAAAAAAATACAAACTCTGTTCTGATTTCGCCAACCTGGTAAAATATTACACAAAAACAAGCTTGGAGACATATATGCAAGAAAATTGGACAAATGAGGTTATTTGCTTCTTTAACTGGAATACTCACTGATGTCAAAATGGTTGGATTCACTTAGATGTTACATATGTGAGATTTTTAAGAAATTGCTGTGACAATAGAAACAATACACAATCAAAACGACTATTTAAAACTCTTTCTTTGACTAAAAATAAAGTTCTTCCAAATCTGCCAAATGAATTAAAAACAAAAGATCCAAATTACAGGGGCATAATTTAAGATGCTATAATTATAAAAATATTTTGAAATTTAGCTGGGGTGAAGGACCCTTTTCTCCATAATAGCTTTATCAATGGGAAATATACTAGAAAGAAATTCATCCCTGAGAAGTGAGAAATTGAAACCAAAACAAAAGGAACAATTCAGTGCCCTTTTAACAATCATTAAGATATCATGGATTATTATTAACAATCAGCGAAAAAACCTCAACCAGTCCTGCTCCAAAGATCTGGTCTTTTGTAATGAAACAGCAAGTGGAACAATAAAGTATCAGATAAATAGCAACTGTTGTTTTATTGTCAGCTTTGTAGTTTACTCCAACTGCAAGCTTGGCCAGCTAAGCTACGCATCCCAATAACGACTGAAGTGATGGCTTCTGCTGGTTTCTCCACTTCTGATTCTCCACTTTTTCCCCCTACCACTGAAGTTCACCCAAATAGTAAAAGTAACACAATTGCAATCGAATTTACTATTATCAAGGGCACTGCAAAACAAACAAAAACAAACACTTGTTAATATAAACAAAGGATGTTTGGAAATTAAGAAAGAATATTCTTCACTGAATATTGTGAAAACAGTGAAACAGAAATATCTGACTTTACATGTGAATTATTTGGAGGGAAAAGAAGTTGACTGACACCCGCTGGTGTGTGGAACTCAAAAATCTTGCACTAAATGTAAGATTTAACAGTTCAACACTTAAGTTCTTAACAAACTTATCTGCCCACCAGACATCATTACAAGAGTAACTCTAAAGGCTCTGGTTTGCAAAATATTTAAATCTGGAGCTTCTGAGCTTATTTTTCCTACAGTTTTCAATAGAACTAGAGGTCTGTGCAAATTACGATGCCTCTAGATTGATTCTAAAAATTTTTAAAAACCCAATAAGAATATTAAGTGCTAAGTTTTGGCCTAAGTCTCTAGAAGAAGCATAGCAAGATCTGAAGAATAACTTGCTTACATTAAATGTCTTTTAAGACAAGAGAAAAACCAGCAAATAAATAATACTTTAAAATAGCACTTAAAACAGTTTATAAAGCAGTTTCCTCACAAGAATCTAAGGACTAGGTAATGCAAGTATATCTTTACTGTAAAGATGAGGAAATTGTTTCTAAGAGATAAAGTGGCTTGCCCAAGGACACAGTGATAGAGCAAGGCATGGATACCAAATACAGTGATTCCTCAGATTGTAAAGGTTCAGAGGTGACACAGAAGGCCCCACTATAAAAAGGAAGCTGGGGTTCATCATACGAATTAAGAAGCCTATGCTCCTCAAACCAAAACACAGAATTAATACTTTATAGGACAGGATATAATAAAATAGCTAAACTGTTTCTTCTTCTTACCTCTCATAACTGTTCGTACAGATCGAATAAGGTTCATTAGCTGTGATTTAATTCCTGGCTCCTCTCCAAATCCTCCAATTCCCTGGTCTGTTCCCCAGCCAACTGCACAATACAAAGATGATTAGCTGTGTTAAAATTTATTACGCACTCACCTTACTACATTAGCAACAGAGCCATCCTTCTTGAAAAAGATTAATTCAAGCTACTGTTAAAGATTCCAAACTCTCAGGAAATTGGATTACCTCTTAGATAAAACAATAACAAGTTAAATATTTCAGGTCAAATATCTTATACTTTTGATTGAAAACAGAAATAAAAATAATTCATTTATAATGCACTTTTTATTTTACAAAGTAAACTGAAATATCCAATGGTTCTCAATTCAGAGAAGTAATAATATGACACTCTATCCTCTTTACAAAAAGAAATGAACTTTTATTTCTCAGATTAAAACTAAAGTCAAGTCAAATTAGGGGGTTGAATAATTACTCAGCTAGCTCAGAATAGTAACAAACAATTTTTATATATAATTGGAGTTAGGAATAAGTTTTGTTGTTTGCTTTACTTGAAAGAATTGTTGTGTTGACCTGGAATTAATCTAGTTAAGATTCTACAATTTAAATAGCATTTTCTCCATCTAATAAAAATGATAATGTCTGCTCCTTGATCTAAAATCTGTGAACTTATATTCCAGCAAAATCTGTGGTCAGTTGCTTTCCCTTATTCTTTCCAAATGATTTTCTCAGCTTCTCTGTTTTATTTCTCTTATATTACAGATCTTCGTGGGCAGGTAGGTAGCACAGTGAATAAAAGCACTGGGCCTGGAGTCAGGAAGACCCGAGTTCAGATCCAGCCTCAGACACTTACTAGCTGTGTTACCCTGGGCTGGCCTCAGTTTCCTCATCTGTAAAATGAGCTGGAGAACGAAATGGTGAACATTCCAGGATGTTTGCCAAGAAAATTCCCAGTGGGGTCACTAAGAGTTAGGAGGGTTGAGAAGTGAAAAATTAAGGATGACGCATAGGTTGTGAGCCTGGATCACTGGGAGGACGGTCGTATATTGCATAGTAACAGGGAAGTCAGGAGGAAGAGAGGATTTCAAGGGAAAAATAATGAGTTTGGTTTTCGATACAGATTTAAGAAGTCTATGATCCAATTTAGGAAGTCCAATAGGCAGTTTAATTTATACTTCTCTACAATTCAACTTTTAGATAGTTTCTTTCAAACCACAGACCTATGGATCTATAATATTCTAAGTACTAAAATGGTTCACTGATGACCTCACTGATTTGGAATGATTATAGAGTGATGAAAATTTTTGCCTCATTAACCCTTTAAGATTAATATTTTATTAATAGTACAAACCTCTTTTTGCTCCCACTACAATATCATTAATAATTACATTTCAGTGAGAATAAACAGATTGAATATGTTTCATTCTTTCAATATTTACTGTTATAAGATTGTGTTCCAAATTTTTTCTCCTTCCTTTCCCTGCCCCCTTCCTAAGATGGCATACAACGTGATATAGGCTATACTTATACAACTATTTTAAACATACTTCACATTAGTTATGTTGTTAAAGAAGAATTAGAACCAAAGGGGAAAACCAAAAAAAAAAAAAGGGAGAAAATAGTATGCTTTGATCTGCATTCAAACTTTAGTTCTTTCTCTGGATGTGGATACCATTTTCCATCATGAGTCCCTTGGAATTGTCTTAGATCATTGTATTGCTGAAAAGAGTGGTCTTATCAAAGTTGATCCGTGTACAATGTTGCTATGTTTCTGCTCACTTCACTCAGCATCAGTTCATGTAAGTTTTTTCAGGTTTTTCTGAAATTCACCTGCTCATCATTTCTTAGAGCATAATAGTATTCCATTACATTCATATACCACAACTTGTTCAGTCATTCCTCAAAGTCCAATTCTTGGTCACCACAAAAAGAGCTGCTATAAATATCTTTGTATATGTGAGTCCTTTTCCTTCTTTTATGATCCGCTGGGATACAGACCTAGCAGTGCTATTGCTGAATCAAAAAGCATGCAGTTTTTTATAGCCCTTTGGGCATAGTTCCAAATTTCAATATGCTTCATTAAAAAAAATCTTAGTTTAATACTCTGTGATACAGGTTTGTTTGCTAAATTCAATTCTTGTAAAAAACAAGTTCTTATTGATATCTTGTATTTCTTATATCACCATAATTATCCCATGTACCCTCTCCTTCCCAGAAAACCATCTTATACAACAAAGAATATTTTTTAGAGGGGAAAAAAAGTCAGTACAACTGATTGATGCACTAAGAATGTCCAAAAGCATGCATAATGTGTTAACACCTGTGGACCTCCCACCTCCACAAAGGGTAGGTTAGAGGTGTGTTTTCATATCTCTTCATTCAAGCTCTGCTTAATATATTTTTAAACATTTACTTTTGATTTTTTTGGGTGGGGTGTCATTCTTTCCATTTACATTGACACACTTAGTATGTGTATTGTTATCTTGGCTCTGCTTACTTTACTCTGCCTTATTTCATATGAATATTTCCATGCTTTTCTGTATTCATCGCATACATCATTTCTCGCAGCAGAATAATACTCCGTCACATTCATATACCACAATTTGTTTAGCCATTCTGTAAGTGATGGGCATCTACTTCCTTCCAATTCTGAGCTATCAAAAAAATGCTGCTATATTTTGTAGTATAAAGGGACTTTCTCTTTATTGATAGGATCTAATTCCAGTTAATAGTTCAAAGGGTATGGACATTTTAGTAATTTTATTTGTATAATTCCAAACTGCTTTCCAAAGTGGTCATACCATTTTACAGGTCCCCCAACAATGTATTAACATGCCTATCTTTCCACAATGTCGCCAACCTTGTTGCCATTTTTTGTCATTTTTATCAGTTTGCAAAGTATAAGGTGAAACCTCAGCGTTGTTTTGATTTACATTTCTCTTATCATCAGTAATTTGGAGCAATTTTTTCATGTCACTGTGAATACTTTGCAGTTCTTTGGAGAATTGTTTGTTCATATCCTCTGACCATTTATCTATTGGGGAAGTTCCATTAACTCTTAAAAGACTATCTAACCAAGTCATGGAGGATTTATGATCTGTAAGTAGAGAATGTACCATGCTCACACACACACAAAATAAATATCAAAGGATTAAATAGTATTTAAACTCAATAGGGGGCAAAAATATTATGGATATCAGAATCTTCCAAATTTAAGCAAAGCATAGAACATAATCACACTTCAATGCCATAGTAAAAGTTTCTCTCCACCTCTTTCTTCTCTTCTCTATTCATTTCCTTCACTCTTCCTTTTCTTCTATCAAAACATAACAAAATAACTCCTAGGCCTTTTACCTTATTCAACTCCATCTACAACCTCTGAAGACACTAGGTTTTAAGGAGACACTTGTTCCTTGTCCTACTAGAATGTTATTTCTTGTATAGTACCTTCTAATTGCTCATATGTATTTACTTTTTTAAATGTTACTTCTGATTCCTGTTTTTATATTTCAAAATTTCTACTAAGTTTTAGTATTTTCATCAACAATACTTGGGAGTCCTCTATTTCATGAATAGAACATTCCCTCCCTTTCCAAGAATTCTTGGAAGAAATGAAGTTAGTTTTAAAAATGATATTACAAATGAAATGAGAGCCCTACAGGAAAGAATTGGAAAATAACTGAGAAATCTGAATACAAGACTTGAGAATTAACTGCTCAAGGTCTAAAACCTTGCCTAGGTAATAGACCCCTTCAAAAATAGAATGGAACAAAGAGAAGTTAAGGTAAGATAAAACAAAAATCAATAAGATAAAATAAGAAATATTGCAACAAAGGGGTCTATTACCTAGGGCTCTCATTTGATTTGTAATATCATTTTAAAAACTGACTTTATTTCTTCCACGAATTCTAGTTGACTTTCTCCAAGCTGTGTTTTACTTCGAGGCTTGCTTATAGATGCTGCATTTTCTTTTCTTGGTTTGTGTCTTGTTCATTACAGCCTTCGGAATAGTTCTTTAGCATCAGTATATTTTGGACTTCAGGGTCACTCCTCTCCCTGCTCTTTGTTCAGCTCTAATTCAGCTCCCTTGCTAGAATGCTCTGTTCCTGGCCAAACTTCCTCCCAAGTGCCTGCAGGTCTTTACGGTATTAACATTACAACATAGTCTCTGAGTGACAACCAGGACATTTTTAGCCAGCACAAGACACCAAAATTTTAAAGTTTAGGTCAGTAAGAACATTATTACAGCATGGGTTTCTTGTTAGTTTTTCAACATAAAAAAATTACTTTGCTCTTAGCAGAATATGAAACCTTGTTTTGCCCTTATATGAGACAGAAGAAAAAACCACCACTTAATCATTCCAGTTACTTCTTGATCCACTACGACCTACACTGTTGTATGGAAGGTCACTAATAACCAGTTTCTAACCAAATCCAATGGCCTTTTTTTCAGTTCTTATTTTACTTGACTTTGTTGTAGCATTTGATGCTGGTGACCAACTTTGGTTCTTGAAACTTTCTCCTTTCTAGGTTTCTATTTCTAAACTAGAATCACTACCCTGGCTTTCCTGCTTCAACTAGCTTTTCTGTCTTATTTCTTCTTTTTTTCATTCTTGTGACTCCATACATGTTTCCTAGGACTCTGTTCTTGATACTCTACTTTCTTCCCTAATCCACTTAATTCCATGGAGTGTTCCTTATGACTTCTTTAGGTTATACAGATGATTCCCCCATGGAATTTTATTCCATTCCCTTATTCAGCAAGCATGTATTAAGCACCTACTCTGTGAAAAGAACTGTTTTAAGCTCTTGGGATATAAGGATATGTACATCACAGACCTTATTCTCAAGCAATTTTCAATCTAACTGGGGGTGGGTGAGGAGAGGGACATGGACAACACATTATAAGGGAGACTAAGGTATGTTCAAATGACAGGTCCTGACTGTAGAGGACTGAAAAGGCTGCCTTGAGATAACACAAGAACTGGGTCTTGACAAGAAGGATTTCAATAAAGCAGAAGGGATTCCATTAAAGGAAAAGATAACAATACATCATTAAGCATTTATTAAGTGCCTGAAGACAGCTTTTAGGATAAGAGTCAGGATCATTTATACTTCGTTCTTTGGGCAATGATGACTCACTGAAAGTTACTGAAATAGTGAAATGATTAGAGAGGTTACTGGAAGCTAGTTTGGGCAATAATACAGTAGGCACTTAAGTACCTGTTTACTTGACTTGGTATGAAGGAAGGTTCAGACATGTACTAGAGAAGAGAGCGGGCAAGCAGGCAAGTCAGAAGGCTAATCAATAGTCTGTATGAGAATTAGGATGGCTGCAGTGGATATGAGTGGTGAGAATGTATATGAAAGATATGGTAGAGGTGGAAATGACAGAAACTGGCGAATAAATGGACATGAGGTTGAATCTCAGACACTGAGGAATGAGCTTAGGGTATTGGGAGGATAGTAATACCATCAACAAGAATAGAGAAATGAGAGTTTGGGGGTTTTTTTGGCAGCTGGAAGGGAATTAGTGAGTTCAGTATTGGATATGTTAAGTTTGGTTTGACCAAGATATTTATCAAGCAGCTGGAAATACAGAATTAGAATTCTGGAAAAGTCTGGGAGTGAAATCAATGGTCTGGGAGTGCTTCACACAATCATCAATTGGTCTCCTAGCCTCAAGGCTCTCCCCACTTCACTCTGTCTTCCACTCAGGTGCCAAACCATGTCACTCCCTACTCAACAAGCCCAAGCATCAAACATAAATTCCTATGCTTGGAATTTAAAGCTCTTTCTAAGCAGACCCCTCCTTGCCCTTGCAGGCTTCTCGTACTTCTCTCTACACTACAATCCAGCTACCCTGGGCCTACTACTGTTCCTTTCATGGGACACTTTCCCTCTACTTTTGTCTCCAGGGCCACTGTCTTGGCTATTATCCACCTCCTGCTTTGTTCAAGATTCAGCTCAAATCTTACCTTCTGCAAAGGACCTTCCCCTTGAGAGTACTTTTTTTTTTTCTTTTTGGAGGAGGAAAGGAAGGGCAATTGGCATTAAGTGGCTTGCACAAGGTCACACAGCTAGTAAGTATTAAGTGTCTGAGGCGGGATCTCAACTCAGATCCTTCTGACTCCAGGGCTGGTGCTTTATTCACTGCACCACCTAGCCACCCCTTGAGAGTCCTTTCTATCTATCCTTTATGTATTTTGTATGTAGTACCTTGTTATTTAACATGTTGCTCCCCACCCCTCAACCCCCCATTAGAATATATGCTCAAGAGCAGGAACTGGTCTTTACCCCTCTTCTTTGTATCTCCCGTTCCTGGCACACAAGAAGTACTTAATAAATGCTTACTGACTGCCTGGCAGTCAGTGTATGTCATAGTCACAGGCAAGGCTTGAACTCAGACTAGAGGCTAGTATTCTGCTCAAGTATCCATGAAGCCTCTGAAGTAGTATATACTTCAGTATACGTTAACAACTGCTGTTATGTGTGTGTTTGTCTCTTCTGATTAAAGAAGCATCTTGAGATCAGGTGCCAAGTCTCACACACCTACAGTGCCTAAGTGCTGAAAATACGGTAGACATCCAAAACTTTTTGTTCACTAATTTCAGAATTTGCCCAAGCAAATAAAATATCCTTACGTAATATAAACTGCACAACAGTATAGTGCTGGGCATCACATAAAACGTAACATTAGGAACTCACTAACAACGGGAAGACATTTTAGACTATATTTTTCCCTTTATTAAATCAGTGCTTTATTGAGGGCATGCTTAAAATCTAAGCAATATCTTGCAAAACCACAGTGCCAAGCAAGCACATTGGTAAGATTAAAAAACAATAAGTGTATTCAGAATCTGGGCTCTGCATCAATCAACCAATAAGCATTTTTACTGAGCCTGAACTATGTACAATGCACTCTTCCTCATTTACTTGCCCCTTATCAGACACAGTACTTCCTTGCAGAAGCCAAAGGTAGAAAGATAAGATGGTAGATGGAAAATGGATAAAAGGAGTGTTAGGTAGGAATAGCAAACAAGGATAAAAGAAAGGTAACTAACATACTTATTGGAAAGCTGAAGGATACAAAGTGTCACATCTGGCTGTTACCTGCCTTATGGAATTAAGTCCAACCTGAATCCTAACCCTGGAGGGGTTCATAAATTGAGGGGGGGTGTGTGCCAAAAAGGGCAAGAAGAACACAGGAAATACACAGGTTGATCAGTAGCTACGCCTCCCCCTCAATAGGACCCCATTCTACCAAAAAAAAAAACCTCTGGAAATGCATTTTAAAAATATTCCAAATCTATTTTCAGGAAGAGACAGGAGGCAGGCATTTATCTCAGTACCACTGACTTATTCCTTTTAAAAATATTTCTTTATATTCCTAGCACTGAGCACTGTGCCTAGAACACAGCAGGCACTTCATAAATGTTTACTATTTAAAAGAGGGTCAAAGTTCTTGCATCTTTCCCACTGTCAACCTCAACTAACCAATCAACAAGCATTAATTAAGCACCTACTCTATGCATGTCTTTGGTGAATGTTTATATATAGTGATCAGAAAGTCCTGGATTGAAATCACACTGCCGATACTAGCTGAGTCACCACTTTACCTCACAGAGTTTCAATTTCCTCATCTGTGACAGGAGCTGGATCAGTGAGACTCTAAGGTCTCTTCCAGCTAAAAAAAAAAAAATCTATGATCCTCTATGACTCCAAATTCAATGTTCTTTCCACTATGTTACTGTGCATGTGATAGTAAGTGAAACAATGGGTGGTCAAAGAATTTTGAAAACATAATCTTCCTACTATCAGGAAAAAAAATACATACGGAGAGAAGCGTGAGAGAGATTTCCAATAGATATTACACCCACACCCCCTCTATTATATACTAGGGTGTGTATGTGTGTCTATTTATTGGCACTGAGCATATCATGGAATCTATTCACAGCATGTGTCACTAGCATAGTGTCTGGTATAGTCCTACCACCCCCCCCAGTACATTTTGATTATATTTGAAATTATTTCATATGTAAAATACATTTTAGATATTTATTATTTATTGTCATGAGAATACATTTTGTACATATTTTATATAAATTTAAGACAAATATAAGATATGCCATTATATCCATGCACACACACATATATACACACATATACATACAGAGGTGGTGTTGGGTTGTTTCAGTCGCGTCTGACTTTGTGACCCCATTTGGGGATCTCTTGGCAGAGATCCTGCAGAAGTTTGCCATTCCCTTCTCCAGCTTATGTTAGATGAGGAAACTGAGGCAAACAGTGTTAATTGACTTGCCCAGGGTAGTAAGTATCTGAAGCAGCATTTGAATTCTGGTCCTCCTGAATCCAGGACCAGCGCTCTAGCCACTAAGCCACCTAGCTGCCTTACGTACATACGTAGACACACGTATTCATACATCTACAACATATTTGTTATTATATACTGACACACACATATACATATCAGCACTCAACATGTTTTATGTTATGTACGTTTTATATTATATACTGGCGTGTATATACACACATGCGCAGGCAGACGCACAGACACACACACACACACACACACACACACACACAGAAACCAGACACTACGCCAGGCGCCGGGGATCCGTACAGCGCCAAACCTGGTGCCTGCCTTCAAGGAGCTTAAGTTCTCGGGCGCCTTCCCAAGGCTCCTCCATTCATTCGGGGTTTTGGGGCCTCCCCGCCCCCACCCCCGTCCCGCCCTCCCCAGCCAGGCCTCTGGGCCGGGCTCCCTCGCAGGTCTCGCCACACTCACTGTTCTTGAGGAAGCGTTCCTCGTGCAGCACGGCGATGGCGTTGACACAGAGGAGGGCCGCCTGCAGAAGTGAGTACAAGGTGAAGGCCATGGCCACAGCCCCCGCCGCAGCAGCCTCCGCCACCTCCCCGGCCTCCTTCGCTCCGCCTAGGAGACGTGGCGTAGCCGCCACCGCTGCGTTGGGGACGGGAGCCTGCAGGGCCCAAAACGAGCGCTCCGCGAAGCGCTGGCTCCCTGCCCCTGATGGCCTGGGCGGGGCGCTTAGCTCGTCTGGGCTGGACCGAGCGTGGCTAGTGCGCATACCTGAAGGCTGGAAAAGCAATTACTCAAATACGTCTATTTTAAGTATTTATTAATAGCTTCAGGAAACTAAGTTGCACTTTTTTCTTATTAATTAACTAGTTTTCAAAAACTATCTCCATCTTCCCACCTCAATTCTTTCACCCAGTGCCCATAGTGTGCAGAGTAACGTAGTGGAGAAAACACGATTCAAAGGGTGGTAGACTTTTCAGGCAGAGGAGGCCTTAGAGGCCACTTAGTCCAACCCCGATTTTCACAGATGAGGAAATTGAAGCTCAGCGCGGCGAGGTGCTGAGGTGAGGGAGGGAGCGACTCAGCGAGTAAGGATCAGAAGGGTGATTTGAACCCAGGACTTTCTGATCACTGTATCCATTATGCCGTGCTCCCTTTCCTCTACTAGGAAACCTAAGTCAGCAGTGTTCAGAACTTGTTGTCGGTGACCTTCGGTAAGACCTGGAACTTTTCTGAGTCTTGTTAAAAAGAAAAAAAGAAAGTTTCCTCATCTGTAAAATAGGGATATCTTGCCTTAGGTTGTGTGTGTGGAAAAGTGGCCAGGAAGCCTGCCTGGAAGATTTGTATTCAAGTCCAGCTGCAACATATGTTGGCAGGGTAACTATCTCCTTGCTTTTGGCAAACCTCTAAGACCATAAAGCAACAGAATAGGTATGGAGCTATATTGATAGAGGGAACTGCTCACAGGGAGCCCCCTAAACTTGAAATAACAAGTCCAGTTTCTGTCCCTAATCCTTTCTACTTCACAAAATGGGTGTGCAGAAAGTGTTTAAGTTTAAAATCAATATAGTTAACACTTCAAGAACTATGGTTTCATTGGTAGGGTTCTAGTAGACCAAAATCCCTCCATCCATACTACCTCACACCTATCAGATTAGTTAATATGTCAGAAAAAGAAAATGATAAATGTTGGAGATGTGAGAAATTTGGAACACTAATACATTGCTGGTGGAGTTGTGAACTGATCCAACCATTCTAGAGAACAATTTGGAGCTATGCCCAAAGGGCTATAAAATTGCATGCTGATTGATCTAGCAATACCACTTCTAGGTCTGTATTCCAAAGAGATCACAAAAGAGGGACAAAGACCCACATGCTAAAAAAAATATTTATAGCAGCTCTTTTTGTGGTGGCCAAGAATTGGAAATTGAGGGAATGCCATCAATTGGGGAATGGCAGAACAAATTGGGGTATATGAACAAGATGTGGTATATGAACAAGATGTAGTATATGAAACACTATTGTTTCATAAGAAATTATGAGCAGGCAGACTTCAGAAAAACCTGGAAAGACTTACATGAACTGATGCTGAGTGAAGTGAGCAGAACCAGAACATTGTATACAGCAACAGCAACATTGTGGGACAGATGACTAACGTGGAAATACGTTTAATATGATTGTACATGTGTAACCCATATCAGATTGCTTGCTGTCTTAGGGAGGGAAAGGAGGGGGGAGGAAGAAATTTGAAACTCAGAATCTTATGAAAGTGAATGTTGAAAACTATCTTTACATGTAATTGGAAAAAATAAAGTACTAGTGGAAAAACAAAATAAAAATTAAATAATTGAGAGGAAGAAAAGGGGGGGGGGAAATCCCTCCATTTAGCTGGTTTTCCATCTAGAGAGATTGTTTTCCAGAGTTGTAATTTCAGAATTGAAATAGAAATTTTCTTTCATGATCCATGAGACTGAGTAGCAACACAGTCTGGTGGAAAGAATTCTGTTTTTTGTTTTTGAGGGCAGTTGGGGTTAAGTGACTTGCCCAAGGTCACACGGCTAGTTTTTCGTGTTAAGTGTCTGAGGCCGGATTTGAACTCAGGTCCTCCTGACTCCAGGGCCGGTGCTCTACTCACTGCGCCACCTAGCTGCCCTGGTGGAAAGAATTCTGGATCTGTAGTCAGAAGAACTTGGATTTGAATCCTGGCTGCCTCACTTACCTAGTGACCTGAAGCAAAATCATCTCCCACCTTCCCTTCCTGGACCATAATTTCCTCTTCCCTAAGGGGGAGGGGGCGGACTAGATGGTCTCTGGGGTCTCTTCTAGTTCTCTATATATCCTGTGATCTGCAAGATGAGAGTATGTGATTAGGTGAACAGGAAGAAACTTTGCTTTATTATCAGGAATTCATCTGACTTGAACAGATGGACAACTGGACGACTGATTAGGGTTCTTTTAATACTTTCCTTTGCTTTACCCCTTTATGTTTTTGAATTGCCTGGTTTGTACTTAAAGCCAGACATTATAGGTGATACAGATGTGAACAAGAGAAGATACAGTGTTTGCTCTACCTCATTGGATTGTTAACTTCTTGGGATGAGGGACTGACTTTTTTTCTTTCTTTGTATCTCTAGCACAGTACCTGGCATATAATAGGTACTTAATAAATGTTTATTGACTGACTGACCTTCCCTCCCCAGCTAACCTTTGTAACACATATTTTAAAAGGAAAAAAACCCAGTTCAACAAAACCCAACCAATATTTTGACTGTATTTTCCAGTAAGTGCAGTATGCCACACTCAAAGTTCCTATACCTCTGTAAAGAAGAGAAGAGCCCAAGATGTTGGGGTGGTTAATTCAAAGAAAGGAGATGCTATGACTTAAAATTACATTGTATTAAACTCAAGAGGGATCAGAAGTCCTCACTAAAGATATAAAGAGAAAGGATTCCAATGAGAAGTAAAAAGGGGAAACCACTTAAAGAGATTCATGTGGATGCATGGGAGCTCACTGATCAACTTAGATTTTTAGAAGATGTACAGATGACAGAAGCAAGAGGAATCTCTTTTGCTGGATCATGATTCGTGTCTCATCCACTAAACATGAATGTGCTCTAGGACTCTGTCCTGTGTCCTCTTTTCCTCCTCTCCCCACCTTGGTGATCCCATCAGCTCTCATGGTTTCAGTTATCATCCCTTTGCAGAGGACTCCCAGATCTATTGATATCCCATAGGCTTTTCAATCTCCAAATGTCCAAAATCAGGACTTCTTTTTCTGCCCCACTGAACTCAATCCTTTTCCAAACCTTTCTATTTCTGCTGATAACACCATTTAGTTATACAGATTCACAAGCGTGGCATCATCCTCAACTCTTTCCCCTTACTTACCTCTTATATCTAATCAATTGCCAAGTTTTATCTGGTCACAGCATATCTCACATCTTTTTCCTTCTCTCCATTCTAATTCAAACCTTTATCACTTTATACCCAGACTCCATTTTAATTTGATTCCTGGCTTCCAGTCTCCCCCATCTCTCTCCACCAAAATAATCTTAGAGAAGTTTGATCAGGTCACTACCCTTCTCAACAACAGTCTGCAGGTGTCACTCCCCTACTCAATAACAGTTGTCACTATTCTCTATTGTTTCTAGAATAAAATGAAAAGCTAGTCATTTAAAACCCATCACAATTTGGCTCTTTCACATTTTTCAGTCAATCAGTGAACAAGTATTTATTAAGCTCCTACAGTGTACTGGGCACAGTGCCCAACACTTGGGATATAAGTACAAAGAATGAAACAATCCCTGCTCCCCATGAACTTTCATTCTAATGGGGGAGAGGACAAGTACATATAAGTGCACATGTGTATAAGTATAAACTTTACAAATACAAACATTCACAAAACAGGTAGTTTTGGAGGGAAGGCAACCAAACGGAAGAGTTAGGAGGGCAGAAATCAGAGGAGACTTCATGCAGAAGATGGCGCTTGAGCTACGTTTTGAAGAAGGATGGAGATGAGGAGGGAGTGTATGTTCCAGGTCATCCACACATGCTTCACTGGAGTCCAC
Source organism: Pseudocheirus occidentalis (assembly GCA_028646575.1). NCBI lineage: Eukaryota > Metazoa > Chordata > Mammalia > Diprotodontia > Pseudocheiridae > Pseudocheirus > Pseudocheirus occidentalis. The sequence continues at coordinate 282,116,901 of CM053594.1, read as the reverse complement.
CTGGCCCAGAACTGCTCCTTCCCTATCTTTCCTCTGTGTTTATCCCCTATTCCTGGAGTGAACCAACTTCCTTTTTCTCTCTGCTTCAATGAATCATCCCTTTGCTTATGTGCCACCACATATGGAAGCCTTGCTTGATCCCTCTAGATTTGAGAGGATATCCATTCAATCAAATGGGAAGAATTGCATCTTTATTTTCACTACCTATAACTGAAATTTAGCATTTCCTTCAATTATGAATGTAAGCAACAATAGATCTATAGACTTCACCATGCTGCCAAAGGAGCCTATGACACAAACCACCCCCTGCTTTTGTTGTTGGTTATCTATCCCTCCTCAAATGATCATTTATATATTTACACATGTCCCTCCAGTAGACTATAAGCTCTTTGCCAGTAGAGATTGTTTCATATTTGGTGAAATGGATACAAAGCCAACCTCAGAGTCAGGAAGACCTGTTCTCAATTCTTTCCTCCAATATACACTAGGTATTGTAGGGCCCCAGGCAGCTCTTTTAGCCTATACATTTTAGAACAGTTGCTGCTATGCATTGTTTCAGGGATTTTTTATACTGGAAGTTCCCTAGACTCATGAAATCACAGGTCTGGTTGCTTATCACTACCCCTTTCCTCCTTCCTCTCTGAAAAAAACTTACCCATGGCCTATCACAGTGCTTTGAAATCAGTAAGCACTTAAATGTTTCTAGGATTGGATTGGATTATAGTTTCCAGAGGAAGGTGACTAGGATCACGAAGGGTCTTGCCTGTGATGAGAGAAAGATGAAATAACGGAGGAAACAAAGGTTTGATCTGGGCATTTTGATTTATTAAGCAATGCATGCTAGTTGCCTAATAAATGAGGACCAGACCATTTCCTTAGCTTAGGAGTGGAACCGAATGCAAGGAGAGACAGACTTATACATTAAAAACAATCAAATAAACTCAATTAATGAGAAGAAAACAATATAACTTTAGATAATCTGATTTCTAATTGAAGGAAAGATTAGGACTTTTCCAAATTGGGAGGAAGTGAACAGGTAGAATTTTTCAAAAACAGAAAAAGAGGTGTTCGACTCTCCTCAAGTATCTCTGAACAATCAAAGGAATGTGAAGACAACAGTTGATCAATCAGCATGAGGCCAGTTTTTAGATAAGACATAAAGGTTGCTTGAGATGTACAATTGTGAGAACACTCCTTTCATTGATCTTAGGATCTGATTGAGTTTCTGGTCAGCCGGACCTAGGACTTTAGTTAAGGGTGTCTGTGGTTGTTTGTCCTTCATTTTAAATTTTTATTTTTTTGCTTTTTGGAGGGGGGAGGGCAGGGCAATTGTGTTTAAGTGACTTGCCCAAAGTCACAGGGCTAGTTTTGTGTCAAGTGTCTGAGGTCATATTTGAACTCAGGTCCTTCTGACTCCAGGGCCAGTGCTCTATTCACTGCTCCACCTAGCTGCCCCTTTGTCATTCATTTTTGAAGAGCACCAATAACATCAGAGGGTGGGTGATGTCTTGATTTGCTCATGGATTGGATATAAGTGAGACAGAGCTGCACAAAGTTGTCAGCCTCTCTCTCTCTCTTTCTCTCTCTCTCTCTCTCTCTCTCTCTCTCTCTCTCTCTCATCTCTCTGTCTCTGTCCTTCTCTCTCTCTTTCTCTCCCCCTGTTTCTCTTTGTCATTGACAGGACAAAAGTCAGGACGACTGGCAATAGCCTAGGATGCAGTGGATGACTTGCCGCCATTGATGTCTCAGTGCTCCACAGCTCCTGTTTCAGCTGCTTTCATGACACTTGGAACAAATTGTTCTTATTTGCCTCTTCTTCTTCTTCTTCTTCTTCTTCTTCTTCTTCTTCTTCTTCTTC
>CM053594.1:282082484-282114543 GCA_028646575.1 Pseudocheirus occidentalis | reverse complement strand
TTAATTGGTTGGTTTTTTTAGGTCTGTGAAACTCTGCTTCCAAGGAGGGAAGCTCTGTTCCAAATCGCTGGGGTTTTCCCAACTGCCAGAGCTATTAAGGGGGTGTTGCAAGTCCCCCCGGCTTTGGCTTGCTTAAAGTGCACCCCAGGACCACCACCCAAGACCACGATCCAGATCCAGGCTGCTCAATGCAAGAGCACTTGGCCCTGATCAATCGATTCAGCCCCCCTGTGGGGTCCGCAGGCCAGGGGCTCTGAAGCAGCCTGGTGGGAGCCGCCTGGCAGATCCAGTAGTTCCCTTCCCCCACTGCTTCCTTGCCCCGGGGGCAGATTGGCCCGAACTGCTTTACCATCCCCAAATTAATTCTCCAAGTTTCACTTTCACTAACCGTCTCTGACCGAAGCTCCCCTTACGCAGGTGCTTTGGATTTTCTTTGAAGTAGACACAAGCTGCGGCTTAGCTCTGAGTGGCTGCCCTGGGGCCTTGCCTGGCTGGGGCTGTGGTTTTGGGAGGTTTTGGGCTTGGTGGTCTCTGCTCTGGTGTGAGCTGCCCCTCTCCCGTCCCCATTCCTCATGCCTTGGCAGATGTGGAGGTGCTGGAGGCTGTAGAACCTCTGCAGGCTGGCTGCAGGCTCGGCTCAGCTCAGCTCCTTCCCACTGCCCCAGGCCTGGCCATGGTCTCAGCTTCAGGCTGTTCCAGCCTTTGCTCAGGCAGCTGCGCTGAGCCCATGCTGCCAAGCTGCCTTCAGTGAGAGGTGTGTTCTCTGTATTTTTGTGAGTCTGAGAGTCCTAGACTTTCTTAGACTTTGTCTGGGCTCACATTTTATGGGTGTTTAGGGTGGCGGTGTAGGAGCTGTGGGACCTTGCTGCTTCTACACCGCCATCTTGGCTCCGCCCTGAACAGGAAATGTTTTAGATGAGACCTCACCTGTTTGGTGAGACCAAACAGTGACAGACCCAACATGGGGCAGTGGGGGGTGGGGAGGGGGGGGGAAAAGGGGAAAAATGGACCAAGCAAAATGGCTGAAAGAGCCGGTGAGTCAAGAATACTGATACTGTGAGTTCTGGATATCAGACCTTCAGCTTAATCTGTTTGTCACTCAAGTTTGCCCTCTCCTCCATGTTCCGTATCAAGTACTTGTCAAATCCCTATGGATTTTGCCTTTACAACATAGGAGGGATAGGAATTAATTTTTTTTTAATGCTGCCAAGAAAACTCCAAATGGAGTCCCATAGTTTTTGTTTGTTTGTTTGTTTATAAAGTTTTATGGATTTTTACAGTGAAGTGTTTACAGTTGTTTAATAAAAAACTATCTGTATATTTTGTATTGACTTTTATTTTGTGAATCCTTAGATGTCTGCCCTGTTTTGTCTCTTAGACCAGGAGCTCTCACATCATATGTGCAAAATAACTCTGCTTAGATTCCCCCCTATCTTTTTTTAAAGTCCTATTTGGAAGACTCTTCAAACACTGCCAGCCTTAAAGGAGAGTAAACAATAGGGTTTAATAAACTTTACCTCTAATTCTGACAATGCCTTAGTCACAATTGCCCCAATCTTGAACATGGAGAAAGCTTATTGAGACCATCTCTTCAGACTTTTGTCCTAATGTGTGGTTTAATACTTCATTCATCCCATACACTTTCATAGACCAAATCCACCAAATCCCTATGATTCATGGCCACTTGTTTAATTTATATATGACATATTACATACTAACGAACAATTAAGTGACCTTGAAAAAATATATGTAATATCTCTAAAGCCTTCATGTATCTTTCTGAGTCTCTTTTCCCTCAAGGCGCTAAGTGGTTTTTCCCAGATTTCAACCTATACTGAAATTCTAGACTTCCTTTCTAACTATAAATCATACTCTGCACCCCGATTCACCTGTTCCCAGCCTATTAAAAAAGAACTGCTTACATCTCAGATGCCAAGATTTGTTTTATGTCATGAGATCAGTATGTATAACCTAACATGGAGTCCCAGAGTTTAACACAATTGAAAACAACCACACAAAAAAAAACTGATTCATTATCCCACTCGCCATAGCCATTATTCCAAATGATCTTTTCATCTCTCTTGAGGCTTCCCACCGGCATCCTCTCCTCACTCTCTCAGTTTGGGACCCGAATTTAGACTTCACCAAAGATTTTGAGGCCATTGTCAAAAGCTCTCTTTCCTTTCCTTGGCTCATATCACACAGATATATTCGCCCCACTAAATCCTCATTCATTCCTATCTCTGATGAAGAGATAGTCCCTCTCCTTGCCAAAGAAAACTCCTCTTGATGCACTGTAGATCCTGTCCTTTTTTGTCTTTATCAGCAGGTTATACTGCCGTTTACATTCATTATCATTCCTGTTGTGGTTCAGACATTTTCAGTTGTGCCTGACTCTTTGTGATCCCATTTGGGGTTTTCTTGGCAAAGATACTGGAGCGTTTGCCATTTCCTTCTCCAGTTCATTTTACAGATGAGGAAACCGAGGCTGAGTTAAATGGCTTGCCCAGGTGTCACACAGCTGGTACTTCTCTGAGGTCAGATTTGAACTAAGGAAAATGACTCTTCCTGACCCCAGTCCCTGTCCTCTGTGCACTACGGCACCATGTAGCAGCTCTATTATAATCCTTACTCTCTAATCTCCAGTCTCTCCCTATCCACTGGCTCCTTCACTAATGCCTACTAATATGCCCACATCTCTAATAGCCTTAAAAATCTTACTTAAGACCTAAGACAGCTCCAAAAGACTCATGATAGAAAATGCCATCCACATCCAGAAGAAGAACTATGGAGTCTGAATGCAGATTGAAGCATATTATTTGCTTTCTTTTTTTTGTTTGTTGTTTCTTATTTCTCATGGTTCCTACCATTGGTTCTAATTCTTTTTTACAACATGACTAATGTGAAAATATATTTACTATGAATGTATATGTAGAGCCTATATCAGATTGCGCAGTGTCTTGGGGTGGGGGAAGGGGAGAAAAATAAATTAATTATTCATAAAAAATCCTCGCTTACTCCAATCAATATTCACATTTTTCTTCCCCTGCTCAACTAAGCTTAAGAAAGCCATCCATACTAGATGCCCCCACTTCTCTCACTCTCTTCTAAACCCTCTGTAATCTGGCTTCTGACTTCATCCTTCAACTGAAACAGCTCTCTCCAAAGCCACCAATGATCTAATTACTAAATCACACAGCCTTCTCTCAGTTCTCATCCTTTTTAACTTCTCTGAAGCCAGACACCACTGATCACCATGTCCTCTTGGATACTCTCTTCTCCATGTTTTTGTGATACTGCTCTCCCCTAATTTTCCTCTTATCTATTTGAACACTCAAAATTTTTTGCTAGATGTTCATTCATGTCATGTCCACTGATTGTGGGTAACTCTCTACATTCTGTCTTGCACCCTTTCCTCTATATATCTTATTTCTGATTCAATCAACTCCTATGAGTTCAGTGATTGCCTCTATGCCAATGATTCCCATATCTATATATCCGGCCCTAGTCTGTCTCCTGAATTCCAGTCCCACATCAGTCAGTCAATAAATAGTTATTAATCACTTACTATACCAGGAAACTCACAATCTAATGAGGGAGACAACAAGCAAACCACCATTTAAAAGGTGAAGACACTAGAATTAAGACGGTACTCAGAGGAAGACAAAGAGGCCAGTTGGTGAAGATGAAGAAGGTAAGAATTCCAGGCATCAGGGATAGGCTGAGAAAATGCCCAGAGCCAAGAGATAAGAGTGTTCATGACCGGCAAGGAGGTGGGTGTCCCTAGACTGAAGAGTAGTGTTGAGGAGTCATGTGTAAGAAGGCTTTAAGGGGAGAGGGTATGAAGAACTTTGAATGTCAACCAGAGGGCTTTATATTTCATCTTGGAGGCAATAGGGAGCCATTGGATTTTACTGAGGTGGCCATATCAGAGGAGAGGAGGCATATTTGAGAGAAGTTGCAAAGAAGAAATCGGCTGACATTGGCAAAAGATTGGATCTGGAGGGATGAGATAGTGAGAAGTCAAGAATGATGCCAACGTAGCAAGTCTAGGGGTTTTGGAGGATGGTGGTACCCTCAAGCAGTAACAGGGAAATCAGTGGACTAGGCAGAGGAAGGTTTAGAGAAAAAACAACGAATCCAGTTTTGGAAATGCTGAGTTTAAGACATCTAGTTTGAGGTGTCTGAAAGACATTTGGAGATACAAGATTGGAGGTCAACAGAGAGATAAGGGCAGGATGGGTAGATCTGAGAATGGTCAAAATAGAGATGGTAATTAAATCTATGTGAGTTGATGTAATAACCAAGTGAAGTAGCATAGAGGGAGAAGAGGGCCCAGGCCAGAGTTCTGTGGGACACCTCCATTTAGAGGACATAACCTGGCTGAGGCCCCAACAAAGGAGGCTGAGGAGTGGTATGATAAATAGGAGGGGAACCTGGAGACAATATTACAAAAACCTAGAGAAAAGAAAGTATCAAGGAGAAGAAGTGAATCAGCAGTGTCCAAGGCTGCAGAGAAGTCAAGAATGAGGACTGAGAAAAGGCCGGGTGGGATTTGACAATTTAAAAATTATTGGTAACTGGAGAAGTTTCCGTGGAATGATGAGCTCAGACGCCATATTTTAAGGGGTTAAGAAGTGAGAGGAGAGAAAGTAGAAGCACCTATCATGGATGGCCTTTTCAAGAAGTTTGATTACAAAGGGTGGAAGAGATAAGATCATAGCAGAGACGGAAAGATCATATGAGGGTTTTTTACAGGATGGAAGAGATGTAGACAGTAGGAAAGAAATCAAAAGATAGGGTGGGAATAATATAAGTGAGTGGGATAAGATCCTCTGTTGGAGGATATGGGATGGAATCTATTACTTTTGCAGAAGGAAGGGCGGGCCTTGGTAAGGGGCAAGCTTCATGTGAGACGGGTGAAATGGGATACTGGCAGAAGGCATCTGGGTGATAGGAGATGAAGAAGCGGGGAGAAGAGGGAGTTCGTGGCAAATGGTCTCAATTTTTTTTCTGTAAAATATGAAGTAAGGTTCTCAGCTCGGGGGTTGGGGGAAGGAAGAGGCACAGGAGGTTTGAAGAGGTTTGGAAGAACTGCTATGGAGAGAGGGAGAGTGAGCTCATAAGGCAGCTTCAGAAGGCTTGCCTGGCAGCAGTGAGGGCCAGCTAAGGTTGCATATTATACATTTATAGTGAACCCAGTCAGACCAGTTTGTGATTTTCTCCATCTACATTCAGCGGCACATGTGTAGGGGTCAAGGTGGAGGGTGATGGGAGTCCACCCGAGGCTGAAGCCTGGCAGGATGCAATCACTGATATGACAAAGGGGCCAGGGACTCCAGACAAGAGGGCAGAGTTGAACTGGCTTATCTATCTGTCAAGACGGTGGAAAAGAGGAGAGTAGCTAGTGCAGGGGAGGGAGCTTGACCTAGGAGAGAATTGAAGGGTTAAAGGATTGGAGGTCATCACCAAAAGCTTTTAGGACAGCTCGACCTGAATGTGACTAAGGCATTTTAAATTCTATATGACCAGGCGCAGCTAGATAGCACAGTGTTTTGATAAAGCACCAGTTCTGGAGTCAGGAGAGCATGAGTTCAAATATGACCTCAAATACTTGATATTTGCTAGCTGTGTGACCTTGGGCAAGTCACTTAACCCCAACTGCCTTGCAAAAAAAAAATTTTCCTGTATGTCCAAAATAGAACTCATTATCTCCACCCAGACACCCTCCTCCCATTTCCTTCCATCTTCCCAACTTCACTATTACTATCAAGGGCATGACTGCCCTCCCAGTCATCCATTAAAATCTGTATGGCATCTTTAACTCCTCATTCTGATCCCACATTTCTAGCTTGTTGTCAAACTTTGTTGTTTCTACCTTCTCAACATTTCTTATATACATCTCCTCCCTACCCACACAGTCACCTCGGTCAGTTCTAGGGCCTCATCTCACCTGTAGCCTGGATTATTACAATAGCTTTCTACGTTTTCTCCCTGCTTCAAGCCTTCCTCCTTGGCAGCTTAGTGAGGATGGGTTGGAATGGAGAGAGCTGTGATTTTCCTAAAATGGCATTCTTACAGTGTCATCCCATTCCCCTCAACAAGTGATTCCGTTACCTCCAGGATCAAATATAAAGTTGTCTCTTTTCCACATTTAAAGCCTCTGACAGAGGAGTGATGGGGGAGGACATAGGAGAGAGCAGATTGGGGGAAGGGGGTATACAGTGGGATGGCTGTTTTGGGGTGGTGGGTAGGGGAAAGATGGGGAGAAAATGTCTAACTCAAAATCTCATGGAAATGAATGATGTAAACTAAAATAAATAAAAGTTTTAAAATAAATAAATTTTAAAAATAAAAACATTAAAAAAAAAAAAGCCTGACAACTGGTCCCTTCCTATATGCTTCTTATACTTCTCTCTTGTCTTCCCATTCTACAGTCCAGGTACATTGGCTTTCTTGTCAGTCCTTGGGCACAACACTCCAATTCTTAATTCAGTGCTTCTCCACTGGCTGTGCATCTCATGCCTTTTCCATGCTCCTCTGGCTTCCTTCGAAGTTCCACTCAAATGCCATCTTCTGCAATAAGCTTTTCCCTCCCTCCCTTACCTCCCCCACCCCATCCCTCTTCTATAAAATCTGTCTATATTTTATATGTATGTATGTATGTATATATGTAAAATATTTATTTTGTATATATATTACATATATATGTGTTATATACACACACTATATATACACATTTGTATATTTCTATTTTGTATGTATACAGTTATTTATAACCACGTCTTCCCCATTAGGAAGGGATTTTTTGGAGGGCAGGGACAGTGTTTCTACCTTTATTCGTATCCCAGATTTTAGCAGGGGGCCCGGTACATTTTAAGCACTTAATAAATATTTATACTCACTAAAATGTCGAGTGTCAGAGGAGCTCTCAGACTCAGCTTTCAGCAGATTCCTCCTAAAAATCAGCTGTGTGATACCAACATAACTTTTTAATTTGGTCCTTCTCCCCTCAAAAGAAAGATACTGGATCACACTTAAAACTAATATGGGTGTATAACCTGTATCAGATTCCTTGCCATTTTCAGGAAGGAGATGGGGAGGGAGAAAAATTTGAAACTCAAAATCTTTATAAAAATGACTGCTAAAAATTGTCATTATATGTAATTGGGAAAAATAAAATCCCATTAAATTTTTTTAAAAGAAAACTAATGTGGGTAATTATTCATCTAAGTTTTATGCAAAGAAATTGAAAGAACATCTCCGACGTATTGTAGAAGAGAAACAATATTACACACATAGAGTTGAATTTCACAATATCTTGTTGTTTATCATATAAAATGTAAAAGGCATCCTGGATTTCCAATGAAAATACATTAAAGTTAAGTTTTCTAAAATAAAACCTTTTCCAAAAAAAATGAATGAATTATTTTCACTTCTACAGTCAGTCAATGTTTCCCACTTAGTCTCCGGAGATGGAGGGGAAGGGGCAAGGGTAAATTCAGACAGATTCGTAGTCGCTTTGCCAGGCTGAATATTTCTCAATCAAATTCTTGACAGAAGGTTTGGTGTGAGCCATCACATCCAGAAAGTCTTGGGTAGTTACGGTGTCCAGCTGGATGGCATGTAAACTGCTGTTCTCTAGATAAAAACATAGCAACAATAATCGACCCGATGTTGATCAATGCTGTCGAAATGCTAATAGGCCTTCTATCAATGTGATACATACATAATGCAGCACACTTAATGGTTAATGCAGCGAAGCTAAAGTAAATAGAGGAGGAAAGGAGATTCTTAATGTGAGATTGAGTCTAGTATCTGAAATCCCGACCCAAAGGTGACCTAAATGTAGCTTTATCAAAACATTATGTAATATTTATATAGTTCCTTAAATGGACGGCTCAATGTAAAACAGAATTTGCGGAAGAAACAGAACTCTGGGCCTTCGGGTATTTATCATTTGAAAGCAAATAGGATCCCAAACAAGACACTAAAAAAATGTGCAAGAAGCCCAGAGCCCCCGACCTGTTAGCAAGGCCCAAGCTGGCCAGGGACAGGGGCCAGGCTCCACCTGCTGGCCAGTATTAGATTAGGCAACACAAAACACAACCATTGTCTTCATCAAGCTTCTCATCTACCTGATTTGAGATTTTCAAGTGCATTAAAGATTTTTCTCACAGGTCGCATGGCTGCTTCCTTGCAGACTAGCTTGATGTCTGAGCCAGAGTAGCCCTCAGTCTCCTGAAGCAATAACAAAACAAACCATTAGTTCGCCGGCCATTTAAATCCATTTTCCTGAATGTTTTCTGTTTTGAACGGTCCCTGATTTTCCCTCTGTTTATACTTTGTGTGTGTGTACTTAGAGAGCTCCCTGCATCTGGTACTTCTGAGGAGTTCACAAAGCTCTGTAAGAGAATAATGAATGTCACAGTTTGGTAAGTGGATGAATTAAAGCATTAAACAACTTCCTAACATCTCAAGAGAGTTTGTCTCACCCTCACTGGTGGTATAAAGTGCAGGTAAAATCTGGAAGAAGGTGGGGCTCCTAAATCTAATCTGCTGCAGCTACTAAATTGTCTTATTCTGCATAAAACTCTGCTTGACAGGAATTAATACACAAGTAACACCTGTCACGGGTGCTTTCCAAGCCTGGAGAAGAAACCTCTCTGCCCCATCTCTGTGGCTGAAATCCTTCTTTAAGGTCCAGCCCAGGCACAGAGGACCCTGACACTTTCCCTTATCCCTCCAGTGAGGGAAATTACATCCCTTCCTTGGATTTCTCAGACTGCTCTGCTTAACCTCTCTCCCATATACTTGATCATTCACTAAGTCTAATCATAGTTTTTATGCAGAGGTATCCATCCCTGAGAGCGTCTTGAGGATGGGCACCGTCTTATTCCTTGTTCATCCTTTCGTATAGCCCTTCTTACATTAGTGCTAAAGAAATACTGAACTTTGTTTCAATCCCAGGCCCCCAAAGCAAGCTTTGCAAAGAGGATCTCCTAGTCAGCTAATCTACAAACATTTATTAAGTACCCACTGTGTATAAGGCACTGGGCTAAGTATTGGGAATTCAAAGAAAGGCAAAAAACAGTCCCTTCCCTCAAGGTGTTCACAGCCTAATGGGAGATGCAACATGAAAACAAGTATCTACAAATTAAATATATGTAGGATAAATTAATCTTAGAGGACTGGCCCTAAAATTAAGGAAGATTGGGAAAGGCTTCTTGCAGAAGGCAGACTTAGCTGACTTGAAGGAAATTAGAGATGTAGGGGGGAGGAGGGAGAGTGCTCTAGGCACGAGTAACAGCCAGTAAAAATGTTGGGTCCAGAGATGGAGGGACACGTGTGAGGAACAGCCAGGAGGCCAGTGTTGCTAGGTCGTAGAGGGGAGCAAGTTGTAGGAAAGGGTCCAGGTTACAAAAGATTCTAACAATGATTTTATATTTGATCCTGGAGGTAACAGGGAGCCAGCCATGGGAGCTGAACCAATAGAGAAGGGTGATGTAATCAGATCTGTGCTCAAGGAAGAACTCTTGACAGCTGAGTGGGCTATGGACTGGAGTGGGGAAGAGACTCATGGCAGGGGGACCTACTAGCAGCCTATTGCAATAGCTCAGGCTTGAAGTGGTGAGGGTCTGCACCAGAGTGGCAGGGTCAGAGGAGGGAAGAAACAACAGGACTTGGTGGGTGAATGGATATGGAAGGTGAGAGAGAAGGGAGGAGATGAGGGTGATACCTAGGTTTCCAGTCTGGGTAACTGGGTACTCTCCATCGGTAATAGGAAGTTAAGAAAAGGAGAGGGCTTGGCAGGGTGGGGATACTGAGCTGGCAAAAATACTGAGTTCAGTTTGGACATGTTTGTATTTAAGATACTGATGGGATATTCAGTTCAATATATCCAACAGTCGTAGAGGAGGACTGGAGGTCAGGAGAGAGATTAGGAGAGAGGTCAGGGATAGACAAATAATCTAAGAATCATTTACTTAGAGATGATCACAGAACCCATGGGAGCTTATGAGATTACCAAGCAAAACAGTAGAGGGAGAAGAGGGCCCAGGACAAGCTATCATCTCCAGAAATTCCCTTGTCAAGTAACCTGGGACATTCCTACCTCCCATGGGTCCCCAAGCTATGCTGGGAGAGCTTGGACAGGAGCTACACCTATAATATGAATACCTGACCATTTTTTTCATACCCTGATCTGAAAGGGAATCAAATATGGAAGAGATCTTTGCCCTCCCCCTCCCCAACTAAATTAAATCACTCCTTCCTGCTGATTTGAACTCCCTGGAACTGGAAGAAATCATTTCATTCAGCCTTCCACCTATTACAAGAATCCCTCAGAGATGGCAATAATGATTCTGCTTTAATGTTTTCCCCACTTTATTCTTCAAATTTTAACTGGCTATGTTGGCAAGACCCTGGCCAATACAACCCTGTTTACTTAAGCCCCTGAGGAATGGGGGGGGGGCTACCTTATTTCCTTAAGTTCAGGTGCTGACCTAGGACTTGGTGGTTTAGAGAACAGAGCTCTCTGTGTAAGGGTGAGGGTGGGGGGAGTTGACCATCACCTGGCCCAGCAGGCCGTACTCCAGCTCAGCATGGAGCTCTATACCACCGCTGTTGCTCACAGCAGGGAGCCAATGGCGGATCATGGCCTGCCTTGCCTCCTGGCTTGGGAGATCCACCAGAATCCTCTTCTCCAGGCGTCGTAACATAGCGCAGTCTAACTCCCTGGAACATCATCAGAAACAGAAGTAAGATGGGTAGAAGTGGAAATTCTCAGCCAGGTATTATATCTTAAAGGTAGTCTGATACTGCTCTCTTGCAGGGAATTACTTTATATGTTAACAATGATGCTTATTTTCAGGCTGACTGGGGAGAAACAATTGGTGGAAATATGTGTGTATGTTCATGTATGCGTGTATGCGTGTGTGCATGTGTGTGTGTGTGTGTGTGTGTGTGTGTAAAAATAACCTGGGCACTTTGGGGAATTCAATAGCCAAATAGCCATTTCAATACCTAGCAAACTCCTTGGTGAATGGAGAAAACGCTGAATTTGGAATCTGAGGACCTGGTGTCAAATCCCACTTCTGCTACTTGTTTATTGTGTTGTCTTAACCAGATCACTTCCCTGGGTCTCAGCTTCCTCATCTGTAAAATGAGAGGCTTAGATGATCACTAAGGAGGTAGCCAGTCTTCTCAGCAATACAACGATCGAGGACAATTCCAAAAGACTCACGGCAGAAAATGCCATCCACATCCAAAGAAAGAACTATGGAGTCTCAAGGCAGAGCAAAGCGGACTATTTTCTTCATCTTTTTTTCTTTCTCGTGGTTTTTCCCTTTTGTTCTGATTTTTCTTCCATAACATAACTAAGGTGGAAATGAGTTTAATGTGATTGTACATGTATAGCCTATATCTGACTGCTTGTCATCTTGGGGAGGGGGGAGGAGGGACAGGGAGAAAAAAATTTGGAACTTAAAATCTTATAAATGTGAATATTGAAAACAAACAAACAAAAATAATGGTGGGGAAAAACTAAGGAGGTATTTACGTAGTACAGTGGTGAAGACCACTGGGTTTGGAGTCAGGAAGGTCCTAGTTCAAACACTGCTTCGCACACTTGCTAGTGATGTGACCCTAGGCAAATTACTTACCTCTCTCAGTTCAGGTTTCCTCATCAGTAAAACAGGGACAATAATTCCAACTACCCCCACAGGATTGTTATGAGGATCAGATGAGACAACATACATACGGCACTTCGGAAACTTTAAAGCGCTCTGTAAATGTTATTGCTGGTATCGAAAGTCCTTTACAGCTATCGGTGTTAGGTTACTATAAACTGCCAAGCCACCCAACTTTGCCAGGGGACTCTAAAAATTTAATGCCTCCCTAACGAATCCAGTATAAACATGGATTTTTAACCCAGGGTTTTCCTGAAACATAGCTCTCACATTTTCTGCAATTTTAACGCATCAGTACATCTTCTGAAGTGTACATCTGTGTAACCCTGGTCTGTTTTCAACTGTGAGTTCCGGAAGGGCAGGAGCTACCCTTTATTTTTCTTGTACAGTACCTTGGTGCTCAGTATTATTTAATGATGATGAATAATTCAATAGAATACATATCCCTTGAAAATGGCACTGATAGTTCTTTACCTCCATCTCCAAAAGAGTAAGAAATATTTTAAAAGCAAAACTACTATCAAAAGGAAACTCCCTTAAAGTGACCCCTACAGTAAGTTATTATATTTTTGTAAACAAAGAACAAAGGCAAATACTCTATTGCATGCTTCCAACTCCACCCTGCCTTTCACGTTACTGAACTTAGGAAAGTTAGAAGCTAACTGGTGGAGTGTCCTTCAGAATTACCTCAATCTGTTACAATTGCTGGTTTTGTCTGTTTCCCATGTGATTGAGCCTATTGAAGTTTAAAAAAAAAAGGTTTAAACAACTTCAGATAGGATAATCACAGTGAGCCTTCACCAACCACCCATAGGGGAATTCTCCCTTGGCAAAGAGTCAGTAAGAGTCCTCCATCCATCAACAAGGGGAAGTTTAAGAGTTAAGTCACAATGGATATGATGGTGGGGAAACCGGCAGAAAGACTGAGAAGATAACCGAACAAAGGATAACTCCTAATGCCACAAAGAAATACTATAAGTAAATTCCAGGACAAAACTACAAAAGAAGAATAATTCTTTAACAACTAAAACTGGAATCCCAGAAATGACTATAAAATTATTACCAAGCTCCAAAAGAAATAAAATTTCACTAAGAAATAAAGGAAGAGAAAAAAATTGAACAGATAGCTGAAAATAGAAGCTTCTAGAAAACTTTAGCAAAATGTTGGGCATCTTGAAAAAAGAATGACAGAAAACAATCTAAACATTAAACAATATCAAGACATGTCAAAGCAAAGTTAAAATATAGCAAAACCAGAAAAATGTATGATATTAAAAACCTGAAAAGGGCTACAGAAAATTAACTTAGGAATAATTTGGCTTGTCAAAAAACATAATTTAAAAATTTGAATGTTGCATTTTAATAGATCATAAAGTTGCCCAAAAATATCGTAACCAGAGTAGTGACAATATATAGAATCCACAGGTTATCACCAAGGGGAAATCCCATATATGACTTAATGAGAAATGTGATTCTATGTATATATTTCCCAGATCAAAGGAAAATAATGCAAGTGACCAGGAAGGGACAGACCACATACCAAAGAACCCCTTCAAAACTGCAGAGGGCTACTCATTAATTATGAATAGGAGTCCAGATGGTTTTGGGGGTTCCTTCTAACCCTAAATTTATGATTCTAAATTTCAGGAAATGGTTATTATTGTCTCCTCTACGTCTTCTCTATCCTGGGTTAAACATCCCCAAGTTATTCAGCTTATCTTTTATGGCATGGTTTCCAGTCTTCCCACTACCTTGGCCACCCTCCTTCAATACTCAGAATTGAACACTATACCGCTGATGAGGTCTGACCAAGTCAGAATTCCTCATTCTGGACATCAAAGCTATTACGGTTATTTTTCATTGTCTTGTCATACTGTTACCTGATATTGATATAGCGATGCACTAAATCCCTCAGACTTTTTCTCTTCCAATGATTGCAGTCTAGTCTTCTCCCAAATGTACTTATAATGTTAATTTTTTGAAACCAAAGGTTTCAAATTTATCCCTGCTTCATTGCATTAGATTCAGATCACTGTTCTAGTTTGTATAAAGAGCTTTCTGGATGTTTCACACACTTACCCTACCTTTTTAAATTGAGGATATTAAATAAAATTTTTAACTTTTCTTTGATGACTTAGGGTCAATTTATGAATATCAATTTTTACATGTGAAAGGTCTTTTCTTCCTTCCTTCTACAAGCACACATGCGCGTGCACACACACACACACACACTCCTTTCATAACCAAAAAGATTATTTTTATGAATTACTTTGGCTGAAAAATTTGTCACCCCAAGGTCAAACTAATGAATTCTTTCAACTGACCTGGGTTGGTCCCTCACACCAAAACACATAGTCCATTGTAAGGTACACATGTGAAGCCTTTGCAGACTGATAGGACTGGCCAGAGTTTGTCTCTTCCTGACATATCCTTGCACATAATCGATGACTAATAATTGTATGCTGAATTAAGTCAAGAATGCCAGGCTCACCCTAAGCTACTGTAAAGCACATTTGGTTTTCAACTTTTAAATTTGGGGAGGGGGGGAAGGAAGGCAGTGCAACTAGGGTTAAGTGACTTGACTGAGGTCACACAGATAGTGAGTGTTAAGTGTCTGAGTCCAGATTTGAACTCAGGTCCTCCTGACTCCAGGGCACATTTGAACTCAGGTCCTCCTGACTCCAGGGCCGGTGCTCTATTCACTAAGCCACCTAGCCACCCAATTTTCAACTTTTGTACTACATTACTAATGTGTGTGCTCAGAGCTTTATTCTTTTGCTAAATACTGGAGTCCACTAGTTCAAATTTTTCTGTCTCTTCTTTTCCAGACAGACTCAACTATGGGCCAGTAAAGGAGCTGCATAGACTATTGGTATCTTGCCTAAAGGAAAAGGCCAATAAATGAAGTTTGAACACATTGACCTTAGTTTGTGCATGGACTTTGCAAAAAAAAATCTATTTGTGCTACTCAAAGGCCTTTCCCTCTTCTTTTCTGGTTTTCAATTCTGTTTCAGAAAGAAGACTGTTTGGCATAAGTGAGGTATCACTCGATAGTCAGTTACAAGTCTCCTTTATAAGGGGCCCTATTTGATGTTCTTGGCTCTAAATAACCAACTCTCTGTAGGGCAGGTAAGTTACAACCTGCCCAAACTCAGAGCTGTCATAAATCCCCCGTGAAAGTAAGGCTAAAAGAAAACCAACTTGCTGGCTTTTGGTTACATGATAGCCCTTATGTTTGTGCCAAAGATGCAAATCAGAACAATATGGCACATAAAGTCTGAGCCCTGGTCAACATCAGGATGATACCTACATTGCAAAGACTTTTGGGAGCCAAGAACTTCATCCATCCATCCATCCATCCATCCAACAGCATCTGTTAAGGGCCTACTATATCCAATCCACTTGCAAACTCTGGGCATATAAAGACAAAAATTCTAAAAATTAAAATAATTTTAAATTAAAAAACAATTCCTTCCCTCAAGGATCTTACAAGCAACTTGGAGGATACAGTAGAGTTAGCATGTCCCAGTGCAGAAAGAGCAGAATTCAGAGCATAAGGCACTGAATTCAAGGCTAAATTCTCCTACTTAGTATTGAAGGATCTCAGATTTAGAGCTGGAAGGGGCCTTGGACATCATTTGACAAGTGAGGAACTAAGAAACTTACATCTTCTAAGGAGAGGAAGAGGCAGTTGTCCCTTTGGAATTCCACTATTTCTAAGGGTCAGTGAAAAAACCAAAGCAACAAGGTAACGTACCTCATTAAAGAAATAGCCTAGGAAAGGAGAGGGGAAGAATGTTAGAATCTAACTACTTGTTCTGAGGTATTAGAGGCTATTATTGCTCAAACATAGAAGTGCAGAGTGGAGAACTTCATAAATCTCATTCTTATCTGTACCAGGCAAAGGAGGGTTTGGGAGTGGGAGGAAGCCAAAACAATAGAAAGACTACAGAGATTTTAAAAATCCTTAAGAGGGAGACTAGGTTGAACAAGGAAGAGTAAGGAGGTTAAGTTGGGAGACAGGGTAGAATCAAGAAGACAGCCTCGAGCAAAACAAACTAGTTATAGAGACATTGAAAACCCTTTACACAATTTACCTCTCCCCTTTCCCCACACATTTCTCCCCCTCTTCATTCTGAGATTTTGCCAAACTGGTCTTCTTGCTTGTCCTCATACATAATACTTCATGTCCTCTCTCTCTGTCTTTTCACTGGCCATTCCCCATGCCTGGATTGTATTCCTTCCTCATTTGCACTTTTGCAGAATCCCGCTCTTCCAGATTCAGCTCAAGCACCCTGTTTTTTTCCAATTTCTAAATATTTTTATTTAAAGTTTTGAGTTCCAAATTCTATTCCTCCCTCCCTGAGACATCAGAGCAATCAGATATAGGTCATATATGTACAATTATGTAAAACATTTCCATATTAGTAGTTTTGTACAAAAAAAACAAAGAAAAGAAAAAAAAGAGTGAAAAATAGCATGCTTCAGTCTGTATTCGAACAATATCAATTCTTTCTCTGGAGGCGGATAGTATGCTCCATCATGAGTCCTTTAGGATTGTCTTGGATCATGGTATTGCTGAGATTAGCTAACTCGTTCACAATTCTTCATTGTATAATATTACTGTTACTAAGTTCAGTGTTCTCCTGGTTCTGCTCACTTCACTATGCATCAGTTCATATAAGCATTTCCAACTTTTTCTGTAATCATCCCATCAAACACTACCTTCTACATGACGTCCTTCCTGATCCCCTCACCTACTAGTGCCTTTCCTCTCAAGCTACCTTGTATGTAAGTATTTACATACTTTGCATTAGGATCTGGCCCAGACACTTCAGAAACTTTTCCAGCATCCAGGTCCTTGTTGAGCTCAGGCTCTATATGAAAGTTTCTGAGACTGTTCATGTAGAGTTCTGAGAAAGACTCTTGAATTGGCCACGTGGCTTTTCTCTTCAAATGCTCTGAAGGGAAAGGCCTCTCTCAGTCAACTTAATTTTGTTAATGCCACAGGTGAGCTGGGGACAAGAATGTCTGTGACCAGTGAGTCCTGAACCTCAGCTCAAGTTGGGTAAGATGACTCCTGCTGCCCCAAGGGTAATTCTTTCTCCTGTGACTGAGTCAGGGAGAAGTCAGCTGTTGGTCATTACAACACTTAATTAGAATCTCTGCTTCCCTTCTTTTTTTAGAGGAAGGAATTAGTGCTATATCCAATCAACACATTCTGACAACAATTAGTTTTTCCCTGCAATTTCCATACATTCCTTTGCCACTGTTAATTCGAAATAAAAATGTATTAGTGGTCCCTAGCATTTATTTATGTGTTATAATGTGGGGATAGAAATTGGGGATTCCCCAGCAAAAGAATCATCCAGGGACGACTAGGTGACACAGTGAATAGAGCACCAGCCCTCGAGTCAGGAGGACCTAGTTCAAATCCAGCCTCAGACACTTAACACAAGAACTAGCTATGTGACTTTGGGCAAGTCACTTAACCCCAACTGCCCAGCCTTCCCCCCTCCAAAAATAAAAAATAAATAAAGTCTTGTATAATTAAAAAAAAAATAAGAATCATCCAGCACCTATACGAGGCTGAAGAAAGGAAAGTCAGGTTAGCAATAGCTTTTTCCCTGGGAGGTTTGCCAACCTGGTGAAGCTGCCTGCAACAATTTTCAAAGTCAGTCCAAGGTGATAAACAGGAGGGAATAAAGCATAGAGAGTTATTTATAATTTGAACCTTCACTCCCTATGTGTATAGTTATCTATTCAACTAGACAGAAGCATAGATCTACATAGATAAGTCTATACATAACAACATAGATCTCTCTACATTTATAATATTTGGGGGAGCCCAAAGGCCACGGATGAAAGAGGAATCGAGTACAGGGCTTGCACTGTGGTAGGCTATCCTGAATTCGTCTACATCTAGCACTCAAGTCCTTCCGTATTTCTTGTGGGATTTTCACCCATCATGCTGGTAATAGGTCTGAAATGCTAAATGGTAGTTGAAACACCCCATTTATTTATTCTCTTTAGTTGATTCTGCATCCTGGTCTCCCTCTTGAGAATGGGAGCCTTCCTGGGTGCCGGGATTGCTTCATTCTTTGTGTCTGCATCCCTAGTTCCTAGAATGGTCTACAGCGGGTGCTTGATAAATGCTTGTTGATTGAGAGCTGCTACTCTCACTTATTTAGAGCTCTGAAGTTTATGAAACCCTTTCCTCAAAACAAGGCAGTAAGATGTTATTGCCCCCATTTTCAGACGAGGGGACAGATTTTAGAAGGAAAATGACTTTCCTATAATCACGTACCTAGTAAGTTTCAGAGCACTTTTACTGTGTGCAGAAATTATGGAAGAAAGGAGGCAAGAATCCTATGGGATGGGACAATGACAAGACAGAGATGAGGAGTGATCTGCATTGTTAGAGACAGTATCTGCATGGATGAGATCACAAATCCTACTGAAGTACTGACCCTGGCAGCAACATGGAGGATGAAACTGAAACCAAGGCAAAGAAGGCCTGGACAAAGATGGCAACAGTGGTAAGGGAGAAGAATCCATTCAAGAGACTCCCAGAGGGAAGAATCAAGACTTGGAGGTTGATTAGGCACTTTGGAAAATGGAGTTGTCGGGTGTTTTTTTTTGTTTGTTTTTTGTTTTGTTTTGTTGCTTTTTGGAGGGCAAATGGGGTTAAGTGACTTGCCCAAAATCACACAGCTTGTAAGTGTGTCAAGTGTCGGAGGCTGGATTTGAACTCAGGTCCTCCTGACTCAAGGGCTGGTGCTCTATTCACTGTGCCACCTAGCTGCCCTGTCAAAGAAGTTTTTTAAGGTTCTAAGCCTAGGGAGCAGAAGCATCCTGACCCCACTCACAGAAATGTGCAAGAAGGGAAGCTGCTGTGTTTCTTGCACAAATCCTTTCCTCTGCCTGGTCTGGAGGAAGGTGGGACCTGCAGAAAGAGATTCATCTGTGGTCGGCCTTGTTCTCTTTCCTCTGCCTACCGATCCCAACAAGACCCATCTCTGGCCTCAAGAAACAAGCTCCAAATCCCAAAAATACCATGAGAAAATTGTTTAATGCAGAGGTAGGTGATAAAAAGGCCCCTTGGTGATGGTTCTATTGATCAGCTAATGCTCTAAAGAAAGAGATTTACTTCAAAACTGCTGGTAGGCACAACATAAATGAAATGGGGACAGCCCTGCTGGATGAATGCACTTTTAATGACATCAATAATAAAAGTCATACAAGGGAGAAAACAAAGGACAAATGAAATGTATCATGGGATCATCATTCTTTGCTCTAAAGAAGAAAAATAAACTTTTAGCCACCAAAATTAAGAGTCCCCCAGTTCCTTCTTGGAGTAGTAGCTTGGAGGAGTAGTAAAGTGGCTCAAAGGATAGAGGACAGAGTGCTGGATCCAGCCTCAGGAAGATCTGAGTACAAATCCAGCCTCAGCCACTTACTAGCCATGTGACCCTGGGCAAGTCACTTAACCTCTGTTAGCCTTAATCCTCTGGAGGAAGAAACAACAAACCACTCCAGTATCTTTGCCAAGAAAACCCCATGAATAGTATTAGTTTGCTATGGTTCATGGCGTCACGAAGAGTCAGCTATGACTGAACATCAACACCAACACCAACACCAACACCAGTTCCTTCTTGCTGTAATTTCTGAAGTTGGCTGTTCTCAACACTTCCAACCTGAAACCTCCAAGGCCCCAAGTTATCCAAGACAATGACGCATAAATAAATTGACACATCAAAATTCTTCAAACATTATAGAACAAATAATTTAGCAGGCTAGGCTAACCAGCTGTGGGACTTTTCTCAAAGAGTAATGATAAGCTCAATCTTAAACTGAATACTGACCAACATGGTCTTGTGTTTGTCCTTCATTCTCCAAGAGGACGGAGACATCAGGGAGATAATGACATGACTTGCAGCTGACTTTGATCTGAGGGAGGGAGGCTGTGCTAGGTCACCAGCCTTACTTTCTCCTCCAGAGCCATCTGGATCCAGTGACCAGATATTCACCAGGATGACTAAGGATGGCCCAGGATGCAATGGGAGACCCTGGCCTTTAGGGTAAGGCCTTTTCATGGTCTCACTTAGAGTGAGGTAATGCCCATTCAGTGAATAGGCTTCTTTAAGAAATGAGTGAAGGGATTGGCCCTTAAATTATAAAAAACAAAAAAGGAAAAAAATCAAGCTGAGGGAGGGGAAGACCCTCAGGGTTGCTGTTCCAAAAAGAAATAGTTACCACTGACATTCACTGTAAGCCAGGAGGGCCCAAAATACGGCCATGAAATGGAGCTTGGGCAGGGACATATTATGGTCCAATCTATGAGCTTCAGAGTAAGCTGGGTTTTAAGGTTTTATGAAAGGAGACAGAGAGACAGAGAGAGAGACACGGGGGCGGGAGGGGGGGAGAAAGAAATCTAGTCAGTAAACCTCAAGTTAAGTGGGTAGCTTCTGGCTATCAAAATTAACCTTCCTTTGGAGAGAAGAAGAAGGAGAAGGAGAGGAAAAGGGAAGGAGGGAGGGAGGGAGGAAGAAAGAAAGGAAGAGAAGATGGAAGGGAGGAAGGAAGGAAGGAATCTAGTCAGTAAACCTCAAGTTAAGTGGGCAGCTTCTGGCTATGAAAATTAACCTTCCTTTGGAGAGAAGAAGGAGAAGGAGAGGGAGAGGACAAACTGAGTTACCCAATTACCTGGGTCCCCATTTAGGCAGCTCGGTCTATTCACAGGTTGTGTTTATTCTTTGTTTTCAAAGGACCCTGGCATCAGGGAAATGATGACATGACTTACAGGTCAATAGAGACCATGAATCTATAAGTTAGGCTCACTCAACAACTCTGGGAGCCACCTGTATCACTAGATTTGAAATCAAGAGAAATCCCTAGTCTTCTACTGACTACTTATGAGATTTTGGACAAGGTTCTTTACCTCTTTGGGCCTGTGTCCTCACCTGTAAAATGAGGGGATTGAGAAAGATACAGAATTCTTAACCTGGATCCATGGATAGATTTCAGGAAACCTGTGAACTTGTATAAGAAAAAAATTTACATCCCTGTATTTACTAGCTACTAACTGAAATTGAGCATTTCTTTCATGTAGGCAACTACTCATTATTCTGAGAAAAGGGTTTTTAGGCTTTACCAGGGTCATTTCCATGACTTTTGGCTAAGAATCCCTGGATCAAGTGATCATGAAGTATTCTAGCTCTAAGTCCTATAATGCCAGTCTTTCAGAACTTTCATGTTTTGTTTTCTTTAATACCATCTCCAATATTTAATAGTGGCACTGTAGAGAGAGCTACACATCAGATTGGTGACAGTTCATCATGCCATATGGCTAGGGTTAGCCCATAAAAAATTAAATTGTGAACACACACACACACACACACACACACACAATCAATGACTATTGCTTGCCTTCTCAATGAGTGGGGGAGGAACTACAGGGAAAGAGGGAATTTGGAACTCAAAATTTTTAAAAATGAATGTTAAAAACATACTGTATGGCATCAGTGAAAAGGTGAGTATGAAGAAGAATGGTAAAAAAAAAAAAAGCAAACAAACATAAGAAAGTATAGCCCAGTTTAATAAATGAAAGAGGCCAAGGATGTGTAGGCTACTTAGAAGACTTATTCCTGTACATCATGAATATTTTCTTCAAGAGGCAGGTATGAAGCAATGGACACGGCAAATCCTGAATTTATTGCTTGTAGACTATTTTTACAGTATTTTCTATGATAAATTTAAAAAACTCCAAATTTTCAAGTAAAAAATATAGGAGCCTCCTCTACCTGTTGTACCCTATGGTTACCCTTCATCTTATCCATTTAGGAAGCTATTGCCTTCCTGTTTCCTCCCTGCCTTCTTTCTACAAAAGCTTCTTTCAAGGGAATCATCTGATCTCAGTCATTTTTACCTGAGCACAAATTTAAACTATTATTACATTTCCCTGGCATAATTTCATCTAGGCCTTCTCTCTACTGCAAGAATCAAAAACATATAATAATAGGATTTTAGGCATAAATGGGCAAACAGGGGAAGAATTTTTTAGGGGGAGCAGAAAGACCCCTAGTGGAATCCCTAAAGTCACAGTTCATAGAAGGACCTCTATTCTGCTCAGACATAATCCCAGTCCCTGCATGCATAAAACATGGCATGTAGCAAAAAAAAAAAAAAAAAAAAAAAAAACCAAACCCAACAACAATAACAACCTTAAAGCTCTCCCTTAGGATTCAGCTACCAGAACAGAAAGATTACAGAAATGTTTATAAAACCTGTTGACCTGATATAGTAAATTTGTTATTGAGAAGGAAAACAGAGGACTTTGATCTTGACAAATGAGCACTAAACATT
Source organism: Pseudocheirus occidentalis (assembly GCA_028646575.1). NCBI lineage: Eukaryota > Metazoa > Chordata > Mammalia > Diprotodontia > Pseudocheiridae > Pseudocheirus > Pseudocheirus occidentalis. The sequence continues at coordinate 282,092,488 of CM053594.1, read as the reverse complement.
TATCAGCTCACATAATTTTAACGACACTCTCTATTCCAGCTCTACAAGGGTAAACACAGACAGGCAAGACAGACAGACAGACAGACAGACACACACACACACACACACACTGTAGGTAACAGGATAATATAAACACTATCAGCGGTCTGGTACCATTATATCTTTTGATGTATTCTTTGACTATGTCACTCTTCCTTCATCGCCCTTAGTATATTTTTTGCCCCATCTTCTTTAATTCCTAACAGGCAGCTGTATTCCCATATCTCACTGCCACATAGCAACACAAGAAAAATGTCCAGCAAGGATAGTCCACAGCAGAGTCCGCTGGTAGCCACAGCAGGCCAAACTCACTGAGGAACTAGCCCTAAGGAACAATGTTTTTGACCCAGATGAACACTGCATCTACCTGGAAGCCAAAACATTGTGCCCTACAGGCAGGGGAAGTGACTCATGCAATAGCTATGCCATACACACAGAAGTTATTCTAGTGCGTGGAATGTGTGATATTCACCTCCTGAATTTTGATGCACTTTTCCTAGAGATTAAGTGGGAGTATAAAACTAAGTGTTCCTTAGTTGGGAGAAGAGGGAAGGGAATATTTTTAAAATTCTGCCTTTGCAATAGTTCCTCAACAAATATCTCTTTATAAAAGCTACTTTGTTAATTGATTAATTTATTTTTAGGAGAAAAGAAGTAGTCAAACTGACACTGATGTAATTGGTTGAATGATACTGGGGGGAAGGCTCCTAATGGAGACTCTTGAATAATAATTGTAGAGGATACCTCCCCCAACACCTCAGAGTTACCTCTAGAACCTCAAGAGGAGAAGTAGCCATCTAAGCTCTGGGGCCTCAATTTATAGTCTGAGTGGGTTTGGAAGAGGGAGCCCAAAGCCAATATCCTACAAGAAGAAGCAGCTGCGGTGGAATAAGTTACACCCAGACCCCTTCTCCAAATTGAATTTCATTCTCCAAGAGTAATATAGGAGACAGAAGGAAGGGGAGGATCTCGCTGCTCCCCCTGTTCACCACTGATCCTGCCAGTGGTTGTTCTGTCACTGCTAGCCATCCTAGCTCTTTGTCACTGCCATAGCATCCAGCTTGACCGCTCTGCTTGTGTCCACAGGTCCTTCCAGTTCATTCAGCCTTCTGGCCCAGTATTCAGCCCTTTATGTCCCAATACCTTTTGCTTTTAGCCACATTATCTACTACTGAGTCTTCCACCCACAGGCCAGCTGCCTACTATGATTATCTACCCAACCCAAAGACTCCTGTAGTTTATATGGTGCCAGTCCCATAAGAGTCTCTTACAAAGCATGTTCTTCTTACCACTGCCACTCCTTGAATGGAGGAAAAAATAAGTCTGGTAGAAGGAATAAAAAAATTAGGCTGGAAAATTTTCTGAGATATGGAGGTTAAGGTTAATATACAAGATTAATAATAATTAATAATTAAGAGTAAGAAGTCTTTATACTGTCTCTTGACCTGGGAGGGAGGAGGAACAAGGAGGGTGTCAAAGAAGGTGGCAATCAGGTATGAATAAAAAGAAGCAAATAAAAAGTAGGCCTTCAGCACTTTGCAGCAACTGCTAAAACTTTATCATCACTTTGAACTAAAATTAGAGATAGGACAATTCTGTCACGGAGGCTGGGGAAGAAGGGACTAATCTTAAATTGCCAGGATTCTAGCCTAAATTGCCCTCACATTTAAGAACTCTTAAAAAAAATGTTTAAAAGGAGAAGATGGCGGTGGCTAGGTGGTGCAGTGAATAGAGCACTGGCCTTGGAGTCAAGAGGACCTGAGTTCAAATCCGACCTCAGACAGTTAAGGCTTACTAGCTGTGTGGCCTTGGGCAAGTCACTTAACCCCAATTGCCCTGCCCTCCCCCCTCCAAAGAGCAAAAATAAAGGGAGAAGGTGATTTTTTTTTAAATGAAAAAGTCCTATAAAAATAAGAACAAGAAAAACCATTCAAATTAATATGTGTATCAGGGGACTCCTGATAATATTGAGTCCCTCAAGTAACAGATTCAATGAAGTGTTAAGGTTTTGTCCTTTTTAGACTTTAACACTAGTATATCACACCCTCAGTGACCTATTTGCAAATTTATTTAAAGGTGTGAAACTAGAAGTGAGCCATTCATAGCTTATAAAGAAATTGTTTATGCTTAGAAGGAAAGGTGGCCTCGATCAGACTGACAGAATTAGCTAGCCAGTGACTGATGGGGAGCCAAGTGGTGCAGTAGATAGAAAGCCAGGTTTGAAGTCAGGAGGACTCCTCTTTCGAGTTCAGAGCTAGCCTCAGATACTTACTAACTGTGTGACCCTGGTCAAGTCACAAGTTTCCTCAACTGTAAAATGAGCTGAAGAAGGAAATGGCAAATCACTTCAATGTCTGCCAAGAAAACCCCAAATGGGGTCATGAAGAGTCAGACGGACGGACAATGACTGAACAAAGCTATGTCTTTGAAGGCCTTAAAAAAGCACATCATAACTTTGAGGACATTCATATCTGGCATTTGGGAACAGAGACATCTAAGGAAGAGTCCAGGTCCTGAGAAGGATTTACTCTTTCCCTTTCTCTTTGCGCCTCTACCAGAAAATAGTGGGAGTAGGGGACAGGGAAGAAGGAATTTCTCTCTCCTTGTCCCCTTCCACTGGCAATGGCATCTTACAGTAGAAAGGGCAGGCCCAGAGAGTCCATCTAAGGAACTGAGCAGAGCAGAGAAGAGGAGCAGCCCTGGAGGGTCCAGCAGAACAAATCAAAGGAAAGTTAATGAAATAAAGACATTCTACAAGCCAAAATACTCGAGAGATTAAACATCTACAGAAGTGTATGCTGAAATAGCATGACAAACGACAAGAGAAATTTCAAATGATAAAAAATTGGTCATTAATGAATTAAAGGAACCGAATAGTCTAACAAAATAAAAATAAATCTCACTGATACTAGATAAAATAAGAATTAATAAAAACAGTAACATAAAAGAACTAAAACATCAATGGAATTAAAAAATTAGAAAATAAATGTAGTGAAGCAAAGATCAATGAGTAAAGAAATTATCACTGAAGGCTGTGAGATTTCCAAATAATTTTAAAAGCAATTAAAGATTTGAAAGATGGGAATTGACTTGAAGATTGATTACAGATCTTGTAAATTCAAGCATAACATTTAAAGGTAAAATAGTATCTTTCAAAAACCTGAAAGAACTCAAAGAATTTATCAACAAAATTACCAATTAAAAATTCCAAAATAAGACATATAAAGTATATCTTTATCATTGAAATTGAAACAAATTAGAAAATGAGATGCATTTTAGAACACTATGATTACCAAAAAAAGAAATATAAGTTGAAATATATTCATATTTGTAAGTAAGTGTTTTAAGTTGACAAGAAAAGGCAATGCTAAAAAAGAAGAGGGTTGGGGAAAGGAAGAGATTCGGTAATCCTCAAAGTTCATTTTCTATATTTAGCCAAAAAAGAGGATACAGCTTCACAGGGAATCAAAGAATTAAGAGACTAAAAGTCAGAAATGCAATTTATTTTATTAATTAGTCTTCATAGTAAAAACAGTTATAGAAGATAAAACTCAGTCCTTCCAGAAAATATTTGTCTTCAGAAATAAAGAAAAAATGCCAGAAGACAAACCCAATAACATTTATAAAATTTAGTGTGAATAATATTAATTTCTCTAATTAAAAAAGAGTTACAGATTGGATTAAAACAAAATCCATAAATTATGCTGCTTAGAGGAAAGGCACATTTAATGGGAAATGATAAAGCTAGATTAAAATTAAAAGGATGGTTTAAAATTCACCATGCAACTGTAGGTTTAAAAAAAAAGCAGCAATGACAGAAAAGGATGAATAAAATGAACAAACCATTGGCAACCAATGAAAAAGGATCAAGGTCTCGTGGCCAAAAAGATGGGGAGTTAGATACTTTCTCCAGATATCCTTAACTTTCAAAACCTTAAAAAAAAAAGGGGGGGGGAATTATGTATCATATATAGACCGATTATAGCTGACCCCATGATACAAAGAAGAGAGAATGCAAGAACAGTAAAAATCCTTATAAATTAGCACTGGAGAATTTTTAAAGTGTTCACTCAGTACCCTTCCCCCATAAGCCTCTATAGTTGTATCAGGGATGTGCAAGTTAACACAGGGGCTAGTCACTGCGGTCCATTTTGGAATTCTCCCATGCTGCAGAAACTCTGCCATCTCACTTCACTCTCTGTCTGCCCTACTCCCCACTTTGCTACAAGTGGAAAACATTGATTCTGTTCAGCCAGAGAGAGGAGAAGATGGTGGAAAATATGTTGTCTTCTGACTGAATCCAGCCTTACGTTAGGGAACCCCTAAGCCTACAGAAATTCTGCTGGAAACACTGTTTCTACCCTCCTCCAACCATGAAAAAAACATCAGTCCAGTTATGAAGAAGAAGAGAAGGTCAGGGGAGGAATTAGAATAGAAGTGGGGGGAAGCATGTGTAGTTGTGTGGGCCCCATAGGAAAGAAGACTGAAAACTCTATTTGGGCCCATTTCTGACCCCCTAAGAGGTTATTCAAAGCAGAGACCCAGGCTGGTGAAAACCATTTCCCCCAGTGGTTAAAGAAGCTGAGATAGATTTGCTGTCCAGTCTTGGAGGTGTACCCACCCGCAAATGGAAAGTGACCAGAGAAAATAATGGGGGAAAGGCTAAATTACCAAAGATTACAAGAGGAAAAAACTTTTTTTCAAAGCCCAAAGCACAAGCAGTTAGATCAACAAAGAAGATCCCAAAATCAGAAGGAAAGATGAATACTAAATCCTAAAAGAGATTACAAAGCTCTCTCAAATATGTCAAGATGGAGCAAAAATGATTCAATGCTTAATGGAATCTCTGTGGGCTCCTGAGAACAAGGAACAACAAAAAACTTCAAAATGTTCAAAAGATAAATAAAACTTGTAACAAGAAATTAGTGATGAATATTGCTCAGATTGAAGAGTTCTCAGAGCAAAATTTAAAAACTCAATTAGTGAAATCAAAAACATTGAACCAAAAGTAGAAAGGTTTTCTAATGAAAAGGACAAATCCGGCCTCAGAAACTTGACACACTTACTAGCCATGTGACTTTGGGCAAGTCACTTAACCCCAATTACCCTCCAAAAAAAAAAAAGTGAAAAGGAGAATAACAAATTTGGAATACAAAAATACTGCAGTTGAGAAAAACTGGAGAAAGAGAAGCAAAGAGTAAGATTAAAAGAATACATGAACTATGTACTTCCCAAAAAAATTTGACCTCAGTGACAGAATTTAAGGATAATAAATTTCTTTAGAACAGCGGTTCTCAACTTGTGGGTTATGTTCAATTTGTAACAATGAAAATACATCCTGCATATCAGATATTTACATTACAATTCAATTTACATTACAATACAATTTTGCTACAAACAGTAGCAAAATTAAGGTTACGAAGTAACAACGAAAATAATTTTATGGTTGGGGGTCACCACAACATGAGGAACTGTATTAAAGGGTCACAGCATTAGGAAGGTTGAGAATCACTGCTTTAGAATATGACAAAAACAAAACAAAACAACCACAAAACCTTGACAGTATAATAAAGGAAAACTGCTCAGAATTTTCTGGATACAGAAAATCAACATTGCTTAATAAAATTCACATATATCCTCCAGAAAAAAATAACAACTCTGCTTGTCAAACTCTAATAGTATAGTAGTTAAATTGAAAAATTTCAGTGCCAAGTAACAAATTCTGCAAGTATCCAGGAGAAATGCCATCAAATATATAGAGAAAGTCTGAAGTTCTACCTCATACGCACCAGATTCCCACTTCCTGATAGAAAGTTGATAGACTCAAGATACTTCTTTCTTTCCTTTTTTTCCCTTCCTTTCTTATTATTCAATGAGGGGGGGGGGAATGTAGGAAGGAGAAAAAGGAAAATAAAATAAATAAATGCTTCTTTATTTATTTATTTATTTATTCACGGGCTTTTATTTATTTGTTGGTGTTTAGATATAATAAAATAAATAAATAGATTGAAAATAAAAGTAATATCCCATCTGAAAATAAAAATTACACTCATTGAAGGGAATATGGGAGGTGAGGCACACTATGCACCACTGATGAAGTTGTGAACTGGTCCAGCCATTTGGGGAAGCAATTTGGAACCATACCTAAAAAGTCATTAAACTGTGACTTTGACCAAGAGATACTACTATGCATATAACCCAAAGAGATAAAACAAAGAGGAAAAGGATCCACGTGTATAAAAATATTCCTAGGAACACTTAATTATGGCAAAGAACTAAGGGAATACCCATCAACTGAGGACAAAATAATTATAGAGTACAAATACAATGAATTATTATTGCACGATAAGAAGTGGGAGATGGGATGGATTCAGAGAAATTTAGAAAGATTTTTATGAGCTTGCAGAACTAAGTGAGAAAAACCAGGAGAACAATGTATACAATGACTATACGTGTAAAGAAATCTTTGACCAATGCAATTACCAACCACAGCAATACATGCTTCCCACCTCCAGACAAAGAGATCATGGACTATATATATGAATGAAAACATACTTTTTTTTAATATGGCCAATGAATGAAACTGTTTTGCTTGACTACGTTTTATTTAGTTCAAGGGAAGATTTTTACTTTGGAGGGCTGGAGGAGAGAAGAAAAAAGAGGATTATAATGATGCCAAAAAAAGAGCAAAAGAAAGAAAAGAAAATCAATGAAACATTTTTTAAAAACACAAAAGAAAAAAGGAGGTAGAAGCAAGTGTGACTCTGGAACTACCATGCTGAATTTATTATATACTTTTAAAAAGGAAATAAACTAGATGTGATGGAGATTTGTAGATTCACATGTGTTCTTTTTTCTGTTTTTTGCATTTGTAGATTCACGCGTGTTCTTTTTTCTGTTCTTTGCATATAGAAATGTTTATGTTGCTATTTATCAAGTTCAGAATAACAAAAAATTATTTACATATATACATACACACATATATGCATAAGCATATACATATATGTATGTATAAATAAAATATCAACATGTAAGACCCTGCTCTGCTTTGGAAAGGGTGCCGGATGGGTGAGGAGCAGAAGGACCTTGCTATGGCTCTTGTGGCTGTAGGTGGGACGTGTATCTCTGCCCATGTCCCATGCCACTTTTCTGTTTCCTTAGACTTAAAAACTCAGGGGGATGTAAAAATTAATTTGCACCTAACTATTTAGGATTATGTGGTAACAACTACTGTGGTTACAGCAGTTGGTTTAGCAGTCTGTCAACTCTTAAGCTGGATGACCAATGCTTTACATGACTGATGAGGTTTTCTTTATTTAACAAGTCCAACATAGAAATAAAAAAGGCTTCCCACAGGAGTCGTTAATTGAGGGGTTCCTGTACTGTTGATCTTAAATACTTCATGCCTGCCTTTTATTCACATGGGAAATAGCCATAGCAAAAGCAGAATTTGTGTCTTCTAAAATCTAGAAAAGTGAATGTGGCAACACATTAGTGTAAGTTACTATAGTAATTTAATTTAATCAATATTTTTTAAACACCTGTTTAGACATGTCTAGGCAGCTCAGCGGTGTCCCTGAGCACAGAGCACTGGGGCTGAAGTGAGGAAGACCTGAGTTCAAATCCAGCCTCAGACACTTGACACACTAGCTGTGTGACTTTGGACAAGTCACAACCCCAATTGCCCTCCAAAAAGCAAAAAATAAAAATTTGGCCTCAGACACTTACTAGTTGTGTGACCCTGGCAAGGCATGTCACCTCTGGCCACCTCAGGTTCTTGAACAGCAAAATAGGGATAACAACACCTTCTATCCTGCAGGGTTGGTGTAAGGATAAATGAGATGATAATTATGAAATGCCCAGCACAGAGTAGTTGTTACATAAATAAATGCTTATTATTGCCTTTTCCTTCCCTCCTGTATGGTAGGCAATAGATATACAAAGACTAAAATGAAATGATCCCCTCTCTCCAAGAGCTTTTGTTTTCCCAGGCAGATGAGGATAAGGATACGGTACAAACACAGTTAAGGACATCCGAGGTAATCTGAGGAGGAGGGAGCATTAACAACTGGAGGCATCACAGGAGGTGGTTCCTGAGGAAGACGAAGATTCTAACAGACTAAGAGGAAGAAACAGTATTTTTCAGGCCTATGGAATAGAAAGCTTTATGCTGATGCACAGACGTGGAAGATGGGGGGTTGGCTCTGGGAAAAAGCTAGTGCCAGTTTGGCTGAGACATGGAGAACATGACAGTATAAAGCCTTAAATGCCGGCTGAGGATTTTGTATTGTATCTTACAACAAGAAACCGCTAACAGTGAGTATGGAACAGTTATCATCGGACTGTGCCTTAGGAAGATTATTTTGGCAGATATGTGGAGGAAGAATTGGAAAGAATCATCAATTAAAAGGCTATGATAGTGGTATAGGTGAATGTTGGTGGGGGTGGGGGGAGACAGATGTGAGAAATGTTGAAGGGAAATGGTATATAGTTCCCAAATTGAATAAAATTCCAATCATCCTCTTATCCCCAAACTAGTTGTTCTTCAGATCATATCAAAAGTAGATGGAAAGTTCCATGTTACTACACACAAAGCTATAAAGACATTCAAATGGATAAACTACAACAGATGATTGATCTTAATGAAGATAGTTGATTGTGTAGACCCTAGGTAGAAGTTGCCAGGTTACAAAGGTGAGTTGTATGATGGTTGTATCAGTCTTTTTTTCTTTCTGTCATGTTAGATTCTTCGTGACCCCATTTGGGGTTTTCTTGGCAAAGATATGAAGTGGTTTGCCATTTCCTTCTCCAGCTCGTTTTACAGATGAAGACACTGAGGCAAACAGGGCTATGTGACTTGCTCGAGGCTGCAAGCTACTAAGTGTCTGAGGTCAGATTTGAATTCAGAAAGACAGTTTGATGTCCAGGTGCTAATGACATCATAGATACAAGTAAGCAGGGAAAGGAACCCATCAAACTGAAAACATAAATGGGTATAGATCTTGTGGTTATGGAGCCTTCTTGAGTTGCTTTTAGATAGCTCTGTAGTTGTCACAACACATTACTATTTATGTACTATGGGAACATATTCTGGTTAGATTTCATAAACCACTGCTATTCTAAGAAAAATGCCAAGAAATGACTAATAAAATATTTCTTTCTGGAGTACTTATCGATGACAAATCAAAGTTTTGGTGTCATAAGTACAATAAATGACGGCTGCTGTCAAGATTCTAAGAAATTATTTATTGGATCGTTAAAGAAACTTTAAAAAAAAAAGAACAGCCTGATATTATGATAAGCTAGTGCTTAACAACCTACTGCTTATTACTAATGAGATGAGGCAAGAAAAGAACAATCAAATCAATCATAAAGTATCTACTTAGTACCTACCATATTCTGAACACTTTGGCAGGTATTACAGGGAATACAATCAATCAACATTTAAGTATCTCCTACCATATTGCCAGGTACTGTGTTTAGTGCTCGAGATAAAATGGAGAAAGCAAAAGAGTCCTGTCTTCAAAGAGTTTAAAGTTCAAAGACACACAGATATACAAAGTATATAGAAAAAAAAATAATAATAATTGGAGCGGGAGGGTACTAGCATCTAAGAAGAGTAGGAAAGGCCTTCATCCCATGAGATGAACTGAGCTTTGAAAAAACTAAGAGAGGAAGTGAGAATTTCAGGTACGGCAGAAAGCCTATGCAAAGACTGACATGGGAAATGCAATGTTATGTATGAGAAGGTCATTCCTGATTCCTTCAGTTTTTGGCTTCTCCCCTGAAGTCCCACAAGCAAATTTACACTGAATTCATTTTTCATATTGTGTGTATTAATATATATTCATTTGTATTTACTTTTACGTGTACATGCTGTTTTTTGTAAATAAAATGTATGCTACTTTAGGTATTGTTTTAGTAGCTGATACACAATGTTTTTCAACTGGATAACTTTTTTTTTT
>CM053594.1:282061996-282081984 GCA_028646575.1 Pseudocheirus occidentalis | reverse complement strand
TTTTAAAAATTTATTTATTTTCTTACTTGCATCACTCATTTCCACAAGACTTTGAGTTATAAATTTTCTCCCCATCTTTCCCCTACCCACCACCTCAAAACAGCCATCCCACTGTATAGCCCTTCCCCCAATCTGCTCTCTCCTATGTCCTCCCCTACCACCCCTCTGACTTTCTGGTAGGGCAGGATGGGTCTCCCTACCCCAGTGCCTGTATATCTTAATTCCCATCAACTGGATTTTTCATTGGAAGAGGGAGAGACAAAGCAGGGACCAATCAGGAATCTATTGTCTTGCCACTGGACTTCTATGACTCTGGAGGACAGGGTGAGACTGACAACTTTGTGCAACTCTGCCTCACTTAAAACCAATTCACAAGCAAGTTAAGAGATCATCTCTCTTCGAAAACCAAGTATGAACAACGATAATTGCACAGGGGAGAAGTAATGAAGGCTTGGACCAGGGGGGTGACCACAGATATGTGAGTGGGAGGAATGAGAGGCACGTGAGTGATGGAGTAAAAGTGGAAAGGACAAGTCCTGACAGCTAAATGGATATGAGAGGGGAGGATGTGAACCTGGATGCTGGGAAGCCTGGTGTTGCCATTACAAGACATAGTGAAGTTTTTAAAAAGGATAGGTTTTGGGGAGATTATAAATAAGTTTGGTTCTGGACATGATAAGTTTGAAATGCCTTAGGGATATCCAGTTCAAAATATCCAAGAGGCAGTTGGTGATGTGGGTCTGGAGATTAGGAGAAACCAGGACTGAATAGGAATGAATGAGTGAGTGCCCCGGGGACACAGGTAGTTAAGTGGACACAAATCCTGCTCATAGGAAACTCATACCCGAATCTCTCTTAATGAAGGTGATAGCAAATATAGGAAGTTTCAGCTGCAAGTCAGGTAGAAAAGTACCACGATCTTTAAGATGCAGCAGTAAGGCAGATGGTAATATATCTTCTTTAATGTCACTTCACAAATAAAATAATATCTGTTCTTGGTTTTTGAATGATTGCACGATGCCAAGGACTTTTGGTACTGAAAATGATTTCCCTACATCTTTTGTAGCTGTGATTGCTGAGGAAGTGATGGGAGCTGGGGGCAGTGGGGGGGCGGGGGGAGGCACATCTACAGAAGCAGTTGCCAGGATGTATCTCTATAGTGGTTGCTTCCCAGGATGATGGCTGTGGGGTTGGGAGTCACCTGTGGGAGCAGATCAAGTGACCAATAAAGAGAAGATAGAGTGAGAAGAAAAGAAGATTCAGACAGAGCTTTGGGAGCTGGCCATCTCTGGTGAATGTGACCTGGATGAAGAGGCAGCAAAGGCTCCTGAGAAGGCATAGTCAGACTAGAAGGAGCCCTAGGAGGGGAACGCCATGAAAACTTAGAAAGGAAAAAGAGTCTTAGGGGACTGGGTGAAGAGCTGAAGAGAGGTCAAGAAAGAGGACTGCATAAAAGGGAATCAGATTTGGCCATTAAAAGCTCACTGTTGGCTTTGGAGAACAGTTTCAGATGAATGATCAAAGAAAACAGGGTGCAAGGAAGGAATGGGGAAGAGGAAAGTGAAGCCAACAGTGAATGTAGACAGTTGTCTGAGAGTTGGTCTGGACAGGGAGGCAATCAACAGATTAATAGCCTGAGGTAATGGTGGGGTCCAGTGATGGTTTTCCAAGGATTGGGGAAACATCAGCATGTTCATAAGCTTCTAGGAATGAGCTAGTAGATTAAGAAGGTAAGACTGATGATTAGAGACAGAGAGAGGAGACAATTGTGGGACAATGTGTAAAAGACAGGAGGGAATGGGAGTCCAAGGGTTCAAGTAGAAGAGTTCACTTTTTTTTTAAGAAGGTCAATCTCTTCATCAAAGATTGGATAAGGACCTTTTGGGCATACGGTTTATTTTAAGTGCATAATGTAAAGTCTCTGCACAAATGGAGGTGAGAGCATTCAATGTTAAAAAAAAAAAGTTAAAGACAATACAAGAAAATAGAATGGACTGATTATCTAGGGATTCTGTTTAGAGAATCTTAACATCACAGATATAATTATAGATTAATTTTATGTGTCATGTCGATAGGATGCCGCCTCTAGATTGGCTCAGAACCCCATTTTTAACAAAATAGATGGACCAGAAAGCTCTCTCTGGCTCACTAGATCTGACCAGGTACCAAGTGAGGTAACAGGAGCATGAGGGAAAGGAGATGAAATCTCTAGGGGTCAGGAGAGATTTACTAATAATTACTAATGGTTAACTAGGTATGTCCAAAAAAAAGTTATGTAGTGACTGGAGAGAAGAACAAGAGCAAAAGGAAGACGAGGTGACTTCCCATGAGTATGGGAAGAACCTAACTGTATAAAATATTTCCACAGGTAGCCAACACAGCTGAATTGGGCTTAGGATGTGCGCTGATCCTCTCTCTTAGGGAGAAAAACACAGAGTGATGAATAAAACTATTCTAGATGCGAAGAGTACAGGAGTTTGGGGAGTGGTAAGGGCTAATGATTTCCTAAATTACATGCCTGCCAAATTTGCACCTATCCCATTCAGAGCAATGAATGCCTCCCATGTCTTCATCAGTGTCATTATCCGTAAGTGACGATTCCATGTGATAAAATACAATATGGGTCTACAGTGTTTGACATGACAACCAAAACCAAACGTGGCTACTTTTCCAAAGGAATCATAGTGGTATTTCTTGGGGTAGCAAACAACTGAATACAAAGTAGCTACTCATCAATTAATGTGTGGTTGAACAAACTGTCATATGATTGTGCTCTAAAAAATGACAAATATATGAAATTCAGAGAAACATGAGACTTGTATGAACTGATGCAAATTAAAATAAGCAGAACTGCTAAAACAATATATACAATGACATAAATGAAAAGAAAAATAAAATGAAACCCAATACTGTGTAATTATAATGACCAATCTTGGCTCTGGAGGTGAAATAACACCTCTGTGCTTTCAATGGAAAGTCAGAGTGTGGAATGTCGTATAAGCAGTCAGACAAGGTAGCTGTGTCTGTTGGTTATGCTTGACTGTTTTTATTTTATAACAATGGAAAGTTCATGGTGGGGAAGGTTAGGGAAGAATGTATCTGAAATGAACTGTCACATAAAAACAAATGCATCCACAAAACTTAAAAAAACAAAAGAATGTGATCTTAGGTCACAAAAACAACCTATTCGCATCAGGAGAAGTACAATGACCTTAATGAAGGAGTTGATAATACTGCTATGCTGTGATCTGGTCAGGTGATATCAGGAAGATTACAGTCAATTTTCCACGGCATATTTTAGAAAGAACATTAATAAGTGGCAAAGAATCATGCTGCTTTAAAAATATCAACAAACTTCAATTTGACTAGTAATACTCTACACATCACATCTTTGTCCAATGACTAAGGCATAAATAGAGTGTTGAATTGATGGAGGGGCCAAGTCATATCAATCTTGAAATTCTTGCTATAAATAAAATCAGAAGAATGAAGGAAACTGAAGCTAAATGGAAGAATGACTTACAAATGCTCCTGGAAGAAGGAAATAAAGTAGCTTTTATTATACATTGGAAGAGAAAAAGAAACATTATTTTATGAGACATTTGCCCAGTATATATGAAAGTACTAATGATAATTGTTGCAAAAAGACCACCGTGAAAATAGTTGCAGTGTACGTATCAGCATCAGTTCCTGAAGATGTGATAAGGAAATTCTGCCAAGAATTTTATAAAACCATCCAAATCAAATCATCATATACCCTTATACTTGGTTACTTCAGTACAAAGGTGGGGAATGGTAAGGATGAGAAGAAACTTAAGAGAAAGAGGAAGGAGGAATGAAAGTAGCCAAAGATTACACAGATTACATAGAGGCCTCATGCCTATATATCATGAATATTTACTTTGAAAAAAAGAATTGGTGGCCACTGGACACGTCAACATCAAATAATACAACAGAGGATGAAGCATTTTAACAGATGGGGAAAAAACTTGCTTTTCACATGAGACTTATGTGAGTCATCTGTCTGTATACAGTCACACCCATCAACTTCTCAGAGCTAAGAACAGAATCGGTTAAAAATAAACAAACAGGGTGGCTAGGTGGCACAGTGAATAGAGCACCAGCCCTGGTGTCAGAAGGACCTGAATTCAAATTTGAACTCAGACATTTAACACTTACTAGCCATGTGACCTTGGGCAAGTCACTTGACCCCAGTTGCCCTGCATGCCACCCTCCAAAAAGCAAAAAATAAAAAAATAAACAATAATAAGGAGAATTAGAAAAATGACATCCTGTAAATTCAAACAACTCTAAATTACTTTAAAAAGTAACTGAAGATCAAAAATGGTAAGTAGAATTGATATCAACGCCAACTCTAATAATTTCATCCAGAATAATTAGTCAGTGCAAATTAATTGACCCAAGAAGAAAGCCAAAAGAGCTCAGAAAAAAACTTGTAAATAACTAATTTTTTTGTCAGAGAAAAATGGCCACCAGAGGCAACACTGGGTTAGAATATAAACTCACTTGTAAAATCTAATGATGGATGATTATTGACAATACTGTCTCAAAGCAATAGAGGGTGAGACCAGTTTAAAGAAAGCTTGGAAGGGTGACAAGATGGCATACTGAGTGGAGTACCAGCCCTAGAGTCGGGAGGACCTGAGTTCAAATCCAGCCTCAGACACTTCACACAAAACTAGCCATGTGACATTGGGCAAGTCACTTAACCCCAATTGCCCTGCCCTACCCCCTCCAAAAAGAAAAAACTTGGCAAGGTATCCAACCAAGCAAAGTAATTCCAAGGGCATTGAAGGATGACTATGGAAGAAACATAGAAGAAAAGTGGAAAACAATTGCAAAAATCATTTCTCCAACAAGGACAGAATCACCACTCTGGGACCCCAACATCACAGTCTCAGAAGCGTTTTAGAGGAGATAGAAATGGCAATAAAGAAAACAAAGATGCAAAACGGGGCAGGCTGAACCAAGTATACATAAAGGAGGTCTGTGCGGGAGATAATACAATTGTGAGTGCATTGAGGGACTAATATGCAAAGCTCTCTCTGAAGAAGAAAAAGATACAAAAGGCATAGAAAAAATTATGAGCCTTTTTAATACCAAAAAAAGTGACTGAGAGAACATCAGTACTACTGACCTATAGGCTTACTGTCTTATTGATATAAAATACTTGAGTCTCATGCACACAAATTAAAGGAGTCTGTGATGAGATTAGCAGAGAATAAGCAGCGTCCACAAGAGATATTCAACAATAGACTACATGTATTTTTCTTTTTTTTCACAACTTTCAATACAACTTTTTTTTTTGGAGGGGGGGAAAGTAGGGCAAACAGGGTTAAGTGACTTGCCCAAGGTCACACTGCTAGTAAGTGTGTCAAGGGTCTGAGGCCGGATTTGAATTCAGGTCCTCCTGACTCCAGGGCTGGTGCTCTATTCACTGCCACCTAGCCGCCCCTCACAACTTTACTTTCAATGCAAATCATTTTACTCCCATTATTTCTTCCAAATTTCTTATTATTTTAATCTGGGGTTTTGGTTTCCCAGAGGATACAGGAAGCTGTAAACCTACTGCTAACAGTTGAACAGAGGTCAACTTTCACTTCCTTCACATCTTCGTTATTTGGGCAAATTATCATTGAATTAAATAGACATCTGAAGATAGGATTGGCCTTAATGGCTCTGTTAAATATCCTGTTTCCCTCTGGAGTCCTAGGCCTAGGTTTATGAATGCTCAGCAATTGAGGCAGGTCAAATTAGCCCTAATTGTGCACACTAAACATTTCTAACTTGCCTATTACCTTAAATGATAATATTAAAGTTGAAATATTTATTATTCCTCTACTTATTTTCACATGAAATGACCCAGATGAGATGTTATTTCTCCTTTATCTACCTACCATTCCCTGACACAGCAGGTCAGGGAAAGGGATAAATAGATAGAAAAAAACGTGCATCATTTTAGCCACGAGAAGGGAGCCAACTTCTTCCTCTTCAGAGTGGAATGAATAAGTTAATAGAATCCTAAGGGACAGCTGAGTGTTCTGCCTGAAAGACGCCCCAAATAGGGTTTGATGCTAGCCTGAAAGAACTTCCTCAGCTCCAGAAAGATCAATGATTACTCTCCTCCCTAGAAGAATCAAGAATTTAATTTATTTTTATTTTATTAATAAATATATGTGTACTCTCTTTGAGAATATGACTGACTTTTTCATATGACACAGATCTTTCTTTGCATTTATAGAGTACTTGACAGTTTCCAAGGGCTTTCACAGACGTCATCCTGCATCAAGACTGTGTCAGTCTGATGAGGGCAGGGAATACCATTTTCACTTTCTTGATATATATATATGTATATCATTGTAGGTAAGATGGATGAAGAGAAATGTTGTAAGGGATTTGAAGACCTGAGTCCTTACCTGGTCTTTACCATGAATCAGGCATGAGGCCAGAGAGGTCACCGTCACTTCTCAAAGGACTTTTATTTGACTGACCCTAAAACCAGGATTCTAATGGTGGATTATGTATTCAATTAGAGAATATTTATTTTTACTACTTACTGTGATCTTGACAAAGAAAAGCTGTTCCTCTTAGCTTTAAAAAAACATGCCTATTAAACCCGTCTAGACCCCTTCAGGAATACTCTGAGCCCTGGAGATTTTTAAGTACTTTCTAGATCTATGTCAAAGCCTCGTGTGGCTTAAATATAATTTTTTTTTAATTTGGCTTTACAACGGAAGTAGTACAATTAAAATATTAGCATATGGTAGTACTAACATATGCTTTCTTTATTAAGAATGATTCTTACTTGGTACAAGTAGTAAGAATTGCAGAGCCTAACAGAAAAACTTCAAATTAATCTTTAAATGCTTTAACCACATAGAAAAGCTTTCCCCTAAGTTCTTTGGATGAAATCTTTATCTGTGCTTAGAGGCTCAGGCAAATGTATTCAAAATGTACCATCCTGTTCTCTTACCATGGCAGATTGGAAGCTGCTAAAACAAAGACAAGGTCTTCAGATCGAGCCAACCCATCCATCTGCATTAGCAATTCTGTTTTCATCCGAAGACTTCCTTCATGCTCTCCCCTACCAAGAAGCAGAAAAGCATGAATTTCCAAGGTGATAGGGAACTATCACTTTTATATTTAACAGTATAACTCACAGTAAACTAAGTCCTAGTCACTAATTCAAATTCTTTCCAACTACAAACCATGATTAAGTTATACTAGCTAACGCTCATGCATTATGTCAAATACCCCCTTCATTTCACTGCACTGAGAAGCCACTGATACTGAAGCCAGAAAACAAACACAAAAAACATATGACTTAGTTTAATCTTGGCATAAAGATGAACAGAATGGAAGTGAGTGAATGCTAATGGTGGTATTTAACAGAAAAAGCCATCAAATTGAGGATTGGCAGTAAACTAGTGAACAGCAGAAGACAAGGATGTTATTGGTCTTATTGGTGGATTAGAGGTGAGGAAGCTGTGTCCATCTGCAGCCTTATATGTACTATATCATCTCTTGATAAACCAATGTACAAAGGCTGCCTGTTTTTAGAGATCTTAAATTGTCACAAGAAGAGACATTGATAGCCAAACTGAAGCTGTTTTCTGTGCTTTTAATGGAAGAATCGTTGTAAGTACAATGAAGGTACAGCTTACCCCATACGCAGTCAGAATGCAAAAATGAGAGTTTTCTGCACAATTAAGTTTGTCTCCTACCCCTTCCCTTTCCTCCAAAAACCACTTTAAGGAAAAAGCCTCTTTTCCTAGTCTTGGATAACCCAAATTGGCTACCTGCATTGACCAAATCATCAGAAATCTGCTCAGCTCTTTGTTGTCACTTTGTCTCTTTAGACTCAGCTAAAAGGACAAGCATTTAAATTCTTGACTTTTGAGTGGAGAGTGCAGTGGAAACCGTGCTGGGTCAGAAAGACATGATTTCAAATCTGACCTCAGACACTTACTAGCTGTGTGACTGTAAACAAATTACTTAGCCCTGTTTGCCTCGGTTTCCTCACCTGTAAAATGAGCTGGAGAAGGAAATGGCAAACCACTTTAATATCTTTGTGAAGGAAACCCCAAATGGAGTCACAACTGAACAACAAATTTTTGAGGACAGCAGAACTTTCTATTTCTTGCCCTAAAGGTGGAAGCCATGGTGTAAGAAAAGCCACAATCCAGTCGGCCTGGTAGTTGCAGGATCTGGAATCAAATCCTGACTCTGCCCTTTCCTAACTATATGATCCATGGCAAATCACCTGTTTTCTCTAGGCCTCAAATTCCTTATCTGTCAGGTGAAAGAGACAGCCAAGATGGCCTGTAAGGTCTCTTCCAGCTCTAGATCTATGATTCTATATAGGGAACACTGAAGGAAGTAAGAAAGTTTGCACAGGATCCATGTTGTCTCTGGGAATTACTTATCCCCTAACTGGATGGATTTTCTTAAAAGATATCATTTTACACTTACTAGCTGTGTGACCCTGAGCACTAACCCTGGGCAAGTCACTTAACTCCAACTGCCTCACAAAAAAACCCCCAAAACAACCAACAAAAAAGATATATCACTTTAGGGAAGAGAGGGGAAGAGAGGGAGAGAATCTGAAATTCAAAATATTTTTAAAAGAATGTTAAAATTTAATCTTGGGGTGGTTAGATGGCGCAGTGAATAGAGCACCAGCCCTGGAGTCAGGAGTACCTGAATTCAAATCCAGCCTCAGACACTTAACCCCAAAAAACTAGCTATGTGACCTTAGGCAAGTCACTTAACCCCAATTGCCCTCCAAAAAGCAAAAAAAAAAAAAAATTAAAAAATTATTCTTGCATGCAATTGGAAAAAATATTCAAAAAAAGATATCACTTAAAATTTTCTTCCAGGACAATTCAACATTTCATAGGACAATGACAAGATGGAATGCATCTGAAGGACAACTGGAAAAGTGAAGGACCTGAAGACTATACTATGTAAGAACTAGCTGAATGAGCTATAGATATTTCACATGGAGAAGAACAGATTTAGGAATGGGCCAGGGGACATGACAGCCATTTTCAAGTGTCTGAAGAAGCCAACACATGGAAAAGAAACCAGATTTGTTTTGCCTGGCCCCAGAGGACTCAACTAGGAACAGACAGAAATTGTAAAGTAGCAGATTTGTTTGACATAAGAAAAATTGCCCAACAGTTTTCCAACAGTAAGAACTGTCCAAAAGCCACACATGCTGCCTGGAAGATAGTGGATTCCCTGCCTCAGGAGGTAAATCAAGCAGCTGCTGTGAGGGATGTTATAGAGGCAATGCCTGTTCAAATACAGGTTGGACCAGATGGCCTCTGGTATCCAGGCTAGATCTGAGATTCCAGGTCAGACACAATGGCCTGATCAGGGCATAAAACTAAAAAAAGTATCTTTCAGAAAAAAGAGGAATAATTCACAGGCTGGACAGCTGTTCTTTCTTGTTGATAATATCAGGAGGTATTGAGTCTTTGGCCACAGCATGTAGAATATTGGTTTAGATATGCTGTGTGCTTTTTCTGATGTTACAGAGAACTAAGGTTGCTACACTGGCCTACCATAGCAAAAAAAAACTTTCTCTTGAGAGGGGCTTTTAAGGGCATGGAATACCCCTTCTTTGGTACCCACTGAGGACGAGAGCCCTGTGGCTGAGAGGCAGTCCTCGGATCTAGAGAAAGCAGCTATGTCCAACTCATTCATGCCATCAGAATGATTCTGGCAGCCTAGTACACTGGGCCTGGATGATCTTTAGTCCTAAAAACCACTCCTGGGTGGAGGATAATTTTTTTGCCAGTCAAAGAAACTATTTAAAGCATCTATTCAGTTAACAAGATTAATTTAAAGGACTTCCCATCTGTTTGCTGAAAATGGGTTGGCTTATTAATGGGCTCATTCTTCTGGTAAATGTTGATGGGTTTCTGATTATCAGACACACAGGAAGGGAAAAAAATGACAACAAAAAATACAGTATTGTGTAACGAAAGCCAAAGTCTTCACTCACCCCAGAGCAGTGCCTCTCTGGCTCATTACTGACTCCAATTCATCCAGAAAGATTGTTGAAGGGGCATGATACCGAGCAAGTTCAAATAACACCTGCACCAAGGGAAAAAAACAACTCTTTAAATGCTCAAGTTCAAAGTCTTAGTAGCTCTCACTTAAGGGTTTATAAGGACGAAATCATTAAGCATTTATGTTGTACTTGGTGAATCACGTTAACAGTAAAAATCACTGCACTTATTCATCCTAGCACTGCCCCTTGGGGTTAAATGGTCTTATTTCCATTTATCATTTGTTAAAATCATATCCAGAGAGGGGTAAGTGATTCGCCCAAGGTTACCCAATCCTCAGTGGGTGAGCTCCAACTGGAACTCATTCCCCGACTTCCCAGTCTAGTGGTTAGCCCCTGTAAACAATAACAGAAGCTAGAACTGCATCATAACATATGGGCACAAGAGCTATATTTTTTAAAAGCTACTCACGATGATTTCTCTCATCAGTAATAGATTTATAGTTACAAATCAATGCGAGGAATAACTGCAGAAGGGCTATTCTAGGAAAGGGGGTAGGAAACAGAAACAAAAGGATGTGCAATAAGACTTGGGTTTCCAAAGAAACCAGGTCCAGACTGATCATTAGAAAAACTCTAAACAGTCTTCTGTTTATTTCCTTGCCATAAAACATGATGATCACAAGGTTGGAAACGAGTGGAACAAATGCAATCTACTCTAAGGAACAATAAAAAATGGAAGAATGTTTGGTTTTGTTTCCTTTTTCCCACTGTCCACTCCATTGCTTACAACCCTTCTATACAACCAAACTAATGTCCAATGTGAAAGATTTGCAGATTCTATATCTGAATCTTGTAAACGAAAAGTAAATAAACAAATCAATTTAAATAAAAAAATAAAAAATGGAAGGTAGAACATAGCAGAGTTGCATCAGAAACACATTTAACTTAAGTAAGCTCAACCACATGCATTAAACAACAAAAAAGAAAAAGATAGAAAAAAAATAGATCTACACATAGCAATGCTGGTGCAAAACCATCCAGTGACACTGAGAAGTACGTCATCCACAGGCCATGCTTCCCAAGCCTCACCCTCAAGTCCTCTGGAATGGGACAATCCATGAGAAGAGCCCAGATTGGTTTGCAGCCACCACTGATTTACTCTTCTCATTCCCAAATGATAAGAAACAAGGTCTCATCTAGCTGCAGTTTTATCAGACTCCCATTTCAAACTTCTAAACTTTAAATGAGATTTAAGACATTGGAAGGAAGATAATATTGACTATGAAGGATTTTTGCCTTATGGGTTGACTGCCTAACCCCATCATAAAGGTAAAACCACAGTGTACTGCATAATAACCTTTTTGTTTTGCTTGTACTAAATCATCTAGGCCAATCTCCTCATTTTACAACTTAAGAAACCGACCTCGGAGAAGTGAGGTGATTTATCCAAGGTCAGAAAATGAGAAAGTTAGAGTCAAACCAGAGTGCCTCAACTCTCAATCCAGTGTTCTTTCCACAGAAATATGTAAGCGATGAATATGCTCAGAATAGCATACCTAAGGATCTCCAAGGACTTGGAGGAAATCAGGTGAATCCTCTATAGAACTTGTGGAATTGAAAGAAGGTAGGTATCAACAAGTTGCATGCATTTGCGAAAGAGATTACTCAAGTATTCAATAGCAATCACATTCTTAAGAGGCATGAACAAATGCCTTCACCCATTAGGAGAAGAAGGACATAACCAAACCGTTATCTATAAATAACTCTTTAATTGAAATAAGAAAAACAAATGTCAGGAAAACTCCCCTCTCTGATTTAGGGGAAAGTCCTAAAGGTCCTGTGAATGGCTTCTAAACAGAGAAAGTAGATTTATGCCAGGCCAAGTGTTTTTCCACCATTGGATGCCAAGCGCTTAGAAAGTCAAGACACAGTGTTCAGCATGAGCTCTGACAGGATGTGAATTTCTGAAGTCAGGAGAAGTTAAAGAGTTTTCCTTTTTCTAATATTTTTAAATACAGGATGGGGTGGGTAGCCAGTAAGACTTTAGGATGGTGTATGCCTGTAATCCCTGTTAACAGGGAGGCTGAAACTGGCAGATCTTTTGAGCCTAGGAGTTCTGGGCTGCAGTGGGCTATGCTGATACAGTATCTGAGTTAAGTTCGTATTAATATATATGGTGAGCCTCCAGGAGCAAGGAACCATGAAATTACTTAAGGAGGGGTAAACTGGCCCCCAAACTGGAAACTGAATGGGTCAAAGCTCCATGTTGATCATGGGCAGGGTCCCATGAGAAACCCCTGTATTTCTTGCCCTTCCAGATTGGGCAAGAGAAGAAAGACCTAGTCTTTAAAATTTAAAAACAAAAACAAAAAAAGTGGACTGGACCAAGGAAAGTTAACAAATTCCTCTCCACTAAATTGGACTTAAATACAACAAAACCCCAAATAACTGAAACCCTAGTGAAATGTGAGAATCTGGCTAAATGAATTTTCTGGTTAATTCAAGGTTAACAAAAAAGGTCTTTTTCAACTTGCCCTTGATGCAAATGTTGTTAACACATCTGATCTGACTTACTTATTTCACTCAAATCCAGGCTTCAGGGAACATTACCAAACTTCACTTTAATAAAGTGTTTGCAAGGTTTTAGTATGATAGTCCTGAACATAAATTCTCATTAGAGATGAAAAAGGTCTGGGACACTGAGCTGAATGTGTACTGCTTCTGGGACATTCTGATTCTGAGTGTGTGTGTGTGTGTGTGTGTGTGTGTGTGTGTGTAAAGTAGATTTTTGTTCTTTCTTGGAGTTTAGTTTCCCAGGATCCATAGCCATAACAATCTCCTGTTCCCAGGTATTAGATATGAATTCTCACAATTATGGTTCAAAATATCACCATGCTTGAGCAGCATTATATAATGATAAATAATATAAATATTTGAGTTTAAATTATAAATATCTACTGTGACTGCACATTGATACATGCCACTTAAAAGAACTTTATACATATCATTTGAGATAACGTATAATACTTAACAAATGCAAGTAAAGTACTATGTTAAGTACAAAGGAGGAAAGGTTATTATTCAAGGGAGGCGCCATCTGAAGGGATGTTCAGAAGACTTCATTGAGGAAGTCATTGTTAAGTTGGTTTTTACAGAACATACTGGAATTCAGTAGTTGAACAGAGATTCCAGAAACTGGGACAGCGGAACAAAGGAACAAAGAAAAGAAAGCACAAGCTCACATAGGGGACAAGAAGTAGTCACTGTGGTTTGGAAGGCAGACGAGAATGAAAGAGAATAAGATAAAAAATGTGGAAGGCAGAGTACATGAGGAAGTAGGGTAGTGCCAAGCTGTGGAGGCCTCTGACTACCTGTATTTTACTTAGCTGGCCATTGAAGACTTATAAGCAAAGGAACGACATGAACTTGCTTACACAATGCACAAAGAAGAGAAATCTAATCACAGTGTGAAAGAGTTTGGGGGAAGCAGAGTAGAAATGTGAAGAACTATTAGGAGGCCAGTTTTTAAGAGTCCATGTGGGGCTAATGATGGCCTGTATCTAAATGGTGACAACAGAAATAGGGCATATGTGATAAAAGTGAGAGATAATATGCAAGAGCAATTTCACAGGGCATATGTATAAGAGGTGAGAGAGAGGGAAAAGTAAAAGAGAACATCAAGAATTCTAACCTAAGAGAGTGAGTGTTGGGACCCCAGAGAAGCAGTATGGGGTGAAAGAGTGAGGAGAGGTCAGTAAGAAGTGGATTCAAATTCAGCCACTGTAGTCACTTACTAGCTGTATAACTGGGTAAATCACCCAACTTTTATGAACTTCAGTTTCCTCATCTATAAAATGAAAATAATAGCAACACCTACCTTGTAGGTATGTCATAAGGATCAATTAAAGAACTTTGCAAACCTTAAAAGTATAAACATCAGCTATTGATGTTTATAATATTTATTATTTATATTATTATTATTATTATTATTTAGGGAAGTCAGATACATATTTGTTACAAGGATTTTGTTTTTCCTTTTCTTTCTTTTTTTAAAAGAGAGTAGGGGAGGGAGGAAGAAAATGGTGATGGGTTTTCCAAAGAAAAAGAAAGAAGGAAGAGTTGCTGAAGGATTTTTTTTGTACAAAAGAGGAAAAAAAAAAAAGGAAGGCCAAAAAGAATCGGAGGTAAGCTGAGTAGCTTTAAAAGTTTCATGTTGAATTTATCATATTTTTAATAATGTTTTATTTTTCCCAGTTACATGTAAAGTTAATTTGTAACATTCATTAAAAATTTGTTTTTGAATTCCAAATTTTCTCTCACCTCACTCCCTGATACACTAAGCAGTTTGATATGGGTTATACATATTCAGCCATGTAAAACATATTACCAAATTGTTCATGTTGTGAAAGCAGACACAGAACCAAAAGAAAAAAATCACGAAAATATACACAGAAAATGAAATATAGTATCCTTTGATCTGCATTCAGACTCTATCAGTTCTTTCTCTGGAGGTGGATAGCATTTTTTTTATCATGAGTTTTTTGGAATTGCCTTAGATCATTGTACTGCTGAGAATAGCTAAATAATTCACAGTTGATTATCATAATATAGTACTGATGCTACTGTGTACAATATTTTCTTGGTTCTGCTTACTTCATTT
This sequence comes from Pseudocheirus occidentalis, assembly GCA_028646575.1. Lineage (NCBI taxonomy): Eukaryota > Metazoa > Chordata > Mammalia > Diprotodontia > Pseudocheiridae > Pseudocheirus > Pseudocheirus occidentalis. Next base: position 282,067,282 of record CM053594.1, on the reverse strand, counting down.
CACATCAGTTCATATATAAGTCTTTCCAAGTTCTTCCATAATCTTCCTGTTCATCATTTCTTATAGTGCAGAAATATTCCATTATAATTATATACCACAACTTGTTCAGTCATTCCCCAATTGATGGGCATCCTTTCAATTTCCAATTATTTGCCACCACAAAAAGAGCTGCTATAAATATTTTTGTATGAATAAGGTCCTTCCCCCCAATCTCTTTGGGATATGGACCGAGTAAAGGTATTGCTGGATCAAAGAGTATGTGCTACTATAAGTTTTAAAAGAAAAGCAAACTGCATATAAAAATATTCAGAGTTGCACATACAAATATTCTTCTATTTTATTAAGTATATGTAAATACTCATTTTATTTGATGTTTCTTAAATTCAGAATAAATAAAAAATTAACCCACAAGTTGGAGAGGTGACTAGGGTTTAGGGGAAAGATAACAAGGTTAATTTGGGGAAGTATTGTGATTGAGGGACCAAATGAGAAAACAGTTGTAAGACGTGCATCTAGTGCATAAGAGGGAGCACAAATATGTCAAAAATCTGGGGAGTCATCAGAGACGAGATCTGAAATCAAAGGAAGAAATTAAAGTGTCAAGGCAGAGGTAAAAAAACCAAAAAGGTGGGAGGATAGGACTCCCAACATCCTTTAGAGATTCCAAATATACTATCGCATAACCATGAATCAAGCAAAACTGGTATTATTATCACCATTGTGCAAGTAAGGAAACCGAGGATCAACAATAATAATTCCACAACCATTTACTGATCACCTACTTCTACTGTTGGGTGCTAAGGATCTACAGACAAATATAAACCAGAGCAGGTCATCAAAGAGCCTGTGTTCTATAGAGAGGTTACGATATGTACCAGGTAATTTGAGGGGGGTAGTTAGTTATAAAAAGCTTCATGGAGGAGAGGGCACCTGAGCTGAGCCTAAAAGGAAGACAAGGATTCTAAGAGGCAAAAATGAGAAGAGACTACAGTATATCATGGATGGGACACTGAGTTTTGAGACGAGCTAGTTGTCCAGTTTGGGCAGAATATAAAAGTACACGAAAGTCAAAAATGTGAAACAGAGCTGGAACAGGATATTTGAGCCAGATGGTAGAGGGCCTTAAATGCCAAACAAAGGAAATACATAATTAAAAAGGCGTTTGTTTTGTTTTTTTAAAGCTATATCATGGAGAATCAAAGAAGGGAGAATGCTACTGCTTGGAATGCATGGGATAACAATAACTAAAGACAAAAGGAAAGCTGAATTGTTTAATTCTTATTTTGCTTCTATTTTCTCTGTCAATTACAATAAGCCATGCCTTGGAAAAGGTTGGAAATAAAATGGACATAAATAAATAAATTTTATTTATAAATAAATGATAAGTTTATTATATAAAACTTATTTATATTATAATTATTTATAATTATATATTATATCATATATAATTATAATCATGTGTAATATATTATAATTATATATTATATATTACAATACAATATAATTATAATTATAAAAATTATCATATATAAGTTGTTGATGGGCAGCTAAGTGGTGCCATAGTGCACAGTGCTCTAGATCTGGAGTCAGAAAGAGCTGAGTTTATTTTTTTTTTTTTTGCTTTTTTTTTTTTTTTTTTGGGAGGGCAGTTGGGGTTAAGTGACTTGCCCAAGGTCACACGGCTAGTTTTTTGTGTTAAGTGTCTGAGGCCGGATTTGAACTCAGGTACTCCTGACTCCAGGGCCGGTGCTCTATTCACTGTGCCACCTAGCCGCCCCAAGAGCTGAGTTTAAATCCCTCCTCAGACACTTAGTAGCTGTTGGACTCTGGGCGAGTCCAGAGTCCAACTGTAAAATGGAGATAATTAACAGCAACTACCTCGTATGGCTGTTGTAAGGATCAAATGAAATAATACGGCACATAGTTGGTGCTATGTAAATGGTTTCTTCCTTCTCCATTCCCCCAAGAAACAAGAATCCATAGAAGATGATTCTCCTTTGTTAAGGATCCTATGATAGGATGTGTGATCAAAGGTTATATAAAAATGGTCATTCTATGTTGTATGTTCTTGGAAAATAAAACCCCACAGTGAAATTTCTCACAACCATCATCTTTGAAACCAGGGGAAATCACCTTCTCACTTCCTTCTACCCTCCAAGAACTTATAGAAAACAAAATCAGGGGTTCCTACCCGGACGAGTTTCTCTGAATCGCCTCTCCACTTGCTGACAATGGTGGATGCAGAAATATTAAAGAAGGTTGTTTTGCATTCAGTAGCCACAGCTTTAGCCAACAAAGTCTTTCCAGTACCTAGAGATGCAAGAATGATTCTGAATTTTCTTAAATGTATAAAACATGGAGATGCAGAAGCCAGACACTGTCTGGAGGTGGACTCAGCTGGGCTGAGACCTACAATAGCAACTGTTCAAATGGGTAGAAGTAGAATAGAACACTTTCAAAATGAACTCATCTCTCTCAACAAAAGGATAACTCAGTTGACACAGAAACAAAAGTAGAAGATATAAAAATGTGTATTTACCTGGAGGGCCATAAAGTAATAGTCCTTTCCATGGGGAAAGAATCCCTGTAAACAGCTGTGGATACTATGGAAACAAGAGAAATTCAGGGACCATTATGTGTTTTTTACAAATGTGTACAGGAAAGCTATCAAAGACAAGAATGACAAAGATAAAATCCAGGTCTCTCATAGAGAAGAGTTACCAGGTGTATTGAATAGGATTAAATTTCACATCTGGTGACCAACTTGATTTTCTGGTTTTGAATTTTTAAATAATTTATTCTTAATAAAGTTTTAGTCTTAATAAAGTGTATGTAGACACTATGTCTGGAAGCACAATTTGCAGTATTTCTTAAAGGCTTATCATTATTTTGCCCTAAATTCTATATGATCACTACTCTTGAGAATGTTAGAGGGATTGTACAAACTTTGCCAGGATCTTTCTGTTTAAAGATAAAAAGAATTACCAGAACTAATGAATACAAAATATGTGAATTAAACAGCTATGCATCACTACCATTTTGAAGTGGCATGTTTCATGCAAGAATCACATTCAGTAACAAATTCATTAGCAGATAAAACTAAGAATCATCATTTTAATAGATATCCTTGTATTTAATAATTTAAACTTTTTGGTGTGTAGGTCCACAGACCAACAGACATAAAGATAAGGTGGGGAAGAATTTTACAAATTAGAAATAATAACTTGATATGTTTATGATGTTCAAATAACTCCAACATAATACATATGTTTTCCAGGGCAATGCAAATGTCACATCAAAATACTAGGTTCTGTGACTTCATCAGTGAAGAGAACTCCCATTTGTGGGCAGGCCTCCCACCAAAGCAGATCGCAATTCTATCTATGACTTAGTAGAAAAGTTCTTAGTTGCCTGAGGATGGCACATATTAATCTACCAACACGTAGGTGGGCTGCTTTAGCTGTGTGATCTTGCCAGCGTTGGTAATTGCTTTGTGCCTCAGTTTCGTTACCTTTATAAAGAAGAGATTTAATGATATCTAAGGGCCCTTCTGAGCACTAACATTTCTGATAACTTATAATTCTGATTCTCAATTTATTCACCTGTAAAATGGGGATAATAATGCTTAGTCTATCTAACTCACATTGGGTCCAATTAGGATAATATGGCATATGTGGATAAGTTTTGTCTTTTTAAAGGAAGGCATTTTCACTATAAAAGGTATATTTTTAGGTGGCTCATGTGAAGTTGAATAGACAGTGGCATGCTATTCAAAGAATAACTGAATATATCCAACTATTCCCTAAGCCCTAAATCTATGATCCTACGGCTGTATAATCTATGATCTTAATGAGTTATTTCACCCAGCCAATTATCTTAGACAAGGTCATCAATATGCTAGGGTTTCCAAATGGACATTAACACTATGGATTTGGTTTTAGATTGCCCCAATCTGGGCAAAGTAGCATGAGATGGCTAAGAAGCTAATTCTTGGAAGACAAAACACCCTGTACTTCCTTTGCTATTGCATGGGACTCTAACATATATCTGTCCAATGGATATTAGGCAGGGATAACTCCCAAGAGGTGACTAAAGCTTTTTTGTTCTTACCCTTATAGGATACACAACAGCCTCTTTGACTAACTGCTTGGCTGCATCAAGTCCAATAATGTCATTCCACTTTATGTTGGGATTTTGGAGATAAATGTCCTGCAATGCACATTTGATCATTTTGTTAAAATTAATGTTTTTCTCTACAACAATAATAAACACAGAGGCAGAACAACACTTGACTTATAATAGGCCATAAAGTGCTGGTTATAAAAAAAAACTTTTCATATTATACATGGACACACTGAAATTTTTGGTTGGTTTGCCAAAGGGAGGCCATGAAAATGTTCAGTTCTTTTCCCTAGAGAAGTCATTGATGACAAGATACTTATAGAAAAATTCTCGTAACTATGAACTTCACCTGCCTTCAGTCAATAACAAATAAAGGTGATTTATGGCAATAATTAAAAAGGCTCCAGAATATGCCTTCAAATTACATGAGTTTTTACTGTGAAACAGAGTTACTGAAGGAATACTGGGCTCTTTTTTTCTCCATGGTCTTGCTAACACTTTCCTAATTCATTACACAAAAAGAGGTAATGCTATTTAGAAAGCAATTTCTTTTTATCCCCAGTGATAGCTCCCTGTTTTCTATCAGGTAGCAATTGCTTCTACCAAATTCAAAAAAGTCAACTACGAAACTAAAGTGCAGATTTCTCTCTTATAGAGTCTTTAATCTCATGATTTTTAGATGCATTTGCAACTATTTTAGGCAATCAATTAAGATGGCTTTTACTGATAACCAATTTAGAGTTTCTAAACTTCAATTTCACAAGAAACATAATAAAAGTCTCTCAGGGTCTTTCCCTGCATTGGGCCACCTGAATTTGTAAGTCTTTTATATCAGAAAAGCTTTTTTTTCTAACATGATTTAATGTCACTAAGGAAGATACAATCACGGAACCGTTCTTACAATAAGACATTCCATAAAGATTGTGAGACCTGCCAATGCATACTAGGAATGCTAGCAAAGACATGAGTGACAAACATTATAAAATCCAGATTCCCCCACAGATTAGAGTTAAAAGATGTATTTAAGATTAAATTTTATGTCTGGTGACCAACTTGACTTTCAAAAATTTTTTACAAGTTCCCTTGATTACCAATGACCATCTTATGACGTACTTTGGGGAAAAGGCAACAAAGACGGAGGAAATGGCAATATATCTTTTTTTT
>CM053594.1:282038275-282061496 GCA_028646575.1 Pseudocheirus occidentalis | reverse complement strand
CCCCCCCCCCCCCACAATCTGCACATATCTAGCAAAAGTTTCTCACCCTCATTGGTGTAATTGAAATCTTTGTTACAAAAAAAAGTCTCAGTAGCCAAACTCTGGATTTTTATGTCACAGCCTGTCAAATTTCTGTGCAATTACTCTTCTCCTACTACTGTTCTTAATTATAATTAATAATTAACAGGTGTCTGCCCATTATATAAATATCTGAAATGTAATCAGAAACCTTAATTAGGGGATGTTCTCAGTAAACTTTTTGTTTAAAACATCCTCTTCTTAATATCCCTTTGGTTCTAATAACTGGTCATTTTGTCATTTTCCAGACTCAGCTGACTCAAGCGTGAAAAATCAGTAATGAGTTGATTCCTTTCCCCTCAAACACACACAGATTGCTCATGGGCATTGGTAATAGAAAAATTCTGAATCCATCTTTCTAATCATCCTTTCTTTTTTGTGACTCCTTCATAAACAGGCAGGCAGGAAGCATTTAGTAAGTACCTGTGTGTCAGGTGCTGCCCAAAGTGCTAGCAGTACAAATAAAAGCTACAAAAGAAAGGGCGCCCCTGGCTGTAAGGAGTTTATACTTTAAAGTAGAAGCACATACATTAGTGGCAACAAGCAGGGAGTGCCAAGAGGGTGCCATAAGAGACCATGGCCTAACTGGAGTCATGAACCCTTTTGTATCTTCTGTATTTTCCTTCATGAATTAGTTGTAATTCATATTTTTCACAAGCCAGTGCTTTGAATTCCCAATGTAATTAAACTAATTTTATTTCAGTGCTTAGTAATAAAATCCTAAACATGAACAAACTCCTAATTTATTCTGTCTAAAACATGTAAGACAAAGTATACAATTTTTTTATTTGTTAGAGGGCAATTGGGGTTAAGTGACTTGCCCAAGGTCACACGGCTAGTTTTTGGGTAGAGTGTCTCAGGCCTTATTTAAACTCAGGTCCTTCTGACCCTAAGGCCGGTGCTCTCTTGACTGCGCCACCTAGCCGCCCGGACAAAGTATAATTTTTTTCTTATGGATCTCAAAAGCTATTGAAGATTCAGTGCCTCTTCCCTTCCTTCACCCCTACCCCTTCTTACCCCCCATATTCTTCCTACTGCTTAGTGAATGCTAATTTTTGTATTTCTTGAGATTTTTAATTTTATTTTAAATTTTGGCACTTTTAAGTTTTTTCACATGACCCTCAAAGAGGACCAAATTTAGATTCATTATTTTAAGAGTCTAAGGACAAGTGAAACTGTTACTAACATTGTAATATTCCTGTTTATGTAGCAGTGTCATCCATCTGTCAACATTTTTAGTAATGTTATTGTATTGATGACATAATTCAATATGTTGTCCACTATAGTCCTTTTTTACTATATTCCTCCTAGACAGTCATTCATTATATTTGTATTTAGGCCTTCTTTTCACCTACTTATTCATCAGACATTTCTAAATGCCAGCTGTAAACTCACCACAGTGTTTGGTGATGGGGAGAGACAAAGAAAATTGACTTGGTCCATGTCCTTATGGAGCCGATTTATGTCCAACTGAGGTACTTGGCTCTATTGGATACTTTGCATTGGAGGTAAATAAGTTGGGGTACAGTTCCTAATCACAGGTGACTGCAGATTTATAGCAATTTTGAAATGTTTTAACCATAAACTGTACCAGGAAAACATTTGTGCAGGGAAAATGGATAAAAGTTCTAGTAAATTCATAATGACTGCTATTAGATGATTGCTAATATTAGAATTCTACAACTTTGAGTTCCCCTTGATTTGTAGCTGAAGATAAAGGAAATGTTTATTGATATTCTTTTGCTGTGTCTGGTAGGATCGATCATTCAGAGCTATAAGGAACCTTAGCAGTCATCTAGTCTTATCTCTTCATTTTATAGATAAAGAACCAGGAAACAAGTATTGAAACAAGGTAGTGAGGGACAGAACCAGGAGTCAGCCTCACATCCTGTGGCTTCACATCCAGTGTTCTTTCCATCTTATCACTCTACAGTCTGTCATTGCAGTCTTTTGCATTTTAGAGGGAAATATAGCTATCATGTGGTCCTATTAAATTTGAGGATGCTATAGTAATTGTTTTTTATTAGATATTCTGCAGTTTTCTCTCTGCCATGAAATAATTTTGATTTTAATAAAATAATTTAAGGGCAAAAATTTCAATAATCCTGCATGGTAAAGACCATTCTTTTGAGAGAGAAGAAACAATAAAGATTTTTTTTTAATGTTAGTTATTTCCCGAAATAAATTATCTTTTTTGTGACTTTTATTGGTAATATTGTTAAAATGGGATTTGATATTTGTCTCCCTTTCCTATTGATTGAGCAATTTTTGTCCTTGTGATACTATACTTAGTCCATATTTTATAACTGTTACATCCAAGAAGGTTTGAAAAAAAAGTTGTTTGAGAAACCATGTTAGTAAATGAAAGTTAGAAAACTAACTATTGTGCTCACTTTGATAATATATACATTAAAATTGGAACCATACAGAAGACTAGTATGGCCGCTAAGCAAGGATGACGTGCAGATTCATGAAGTGTTCAATATTTTTAAAAAAGGAAAGGAATTATTATGTTTTTCCAATATTTATTTGTTGACTTCAGGCAGATAATATTTCAGGGGATGCTGTTGTAAGCCTAGAGATGCTACAATATTGTTTTCTCCTCACTTTTTCCATTTAAGAAAACAGGAAGAAAGTACTTTGAAAATAAGGCCCTGGGAAATGCTATCCATTATTGTCATAGTTCTAGCCAACATAATTTTTATCATTTTCTTTATTATCTCACTTTGTGTACAAAAATCTGTATTATGCTTGTTAATTTTTTTTTTTCTTAAAGGCTCTTCATGGAAATTCTCAACGAGTGTTCTGATGTGGATGAGATTAAATTCCAAGAAGATGGTTCTTGGTGCCCTATGAGACCGAAGAAAGAAGCACTTAAAGTTTCAAGTCCCCAGTGTACAAAAATAGAGAGTATGTACATAGTACCTGATAAAGAAAATCAGGGATTTGCCCTGAAATTTTGCCTTTGCCTACCAGATCTCATTTGGGATGTCCATTTGGATTATAGGAATTCATGAATCAAAGTTAATTTTTACTTAAGTGCGTATTCTAAGCTGTAATACATTATTGTAGTTGCTGAACATTTAAAATACACACAGACACATTGGATCATGGGGTTAGAGGTGTCATGGATTTTAAGGATCCCCTAACGTAGCCCCCCCATAATCATCATAGTTCCTTTTGCTTGTCATAGAGCAGGCCTGCATAATATCTAGTATGTGGGCCACTAATGGCACTGGTGTGCTGTATCTTGTGCAGACCTTTTTTCGAGTGAAAAAAAAAAATAATTAAAAGCAGTTCTTAGAAATCTCTGTATTTTACTCCAGACTTTTTTTTTGGAGGGCAATTGGAGTTAAGTGACTTGCCCAAGGTCACATGGCTAGTAAGTGTGTCAAGTGTCTGAGGCCAGAATTGAACTCAGGTCCTCCGTTGTCCAGGACCTGTGCTCTATTCACTGTGCTAACTAGCTGCCCCTTTACTCTAGACTTTCAAGGGAAATACCCAATTCACCTTGAAGGTTAGCTAGCCCTAAGGAACAATCCTAAGGAACTAATATTTTGGGAATGAATTTTAAAAAAATTTCTAAGTATTTGGGTGATTTTTGTAATTCTTTTTGCTAATGGTATTGCCACAGAATTTACTGTTTTTTTAAAGTAGCCTCCATTATGACTAAATTTAGTTATAAATCTTGATGTCCTAAATTATGCTGTATTTCTGCTCTTTGAATGAAGAAAAGATAGTTTAGATTAATTGAGATCCAATCTTCTCAAATTTTTAGTTTAACTAATGACTTTGTTCCACCTTTACTAAGTAGCAAAATTGATTAATTTTCATTTTCTTCCTTCCATTTTTCTGACCAGATTTTGTTGGAGATAGTAAGAAATTATACTGAGCAAAGTAGAAGGGAGAAAATATGGGATTTAAGCGGCCATAATCCTTATTAGTGGACAGCAACCATAAACAGTCAAATTACTATGATTATCATAGTTTTTAAAAACGTATAAGATAATTTTGGTAGTTGACAACCCTAGTTTTGGGTTTTTTTTTATTTTTTGAAGGGGGGAGGGCAGAGCAGTTGGGGGTTAAGTGCCTTGCCCAAGGTCTCATGGCTAGTAAGTGTTAAGTGTTTGAGTCTAGATTTGAACTCAGGTCCTCCTGACTCTAGGGCCAGTACTCTGTTTACTGCCCCACCTAGCTGCCCAAAGAACCCCATATTTTTTAATTTGAGGCAAAAAAGGGTACCGTTTTTTAATATGAAGGTATGCTAATAGATTTTCTCAGTAGTGTTCATGGAATTTTGCTCATCTATCCATTCTTGCTCATTTAGTTCTTCGTGGTAGATGTTCATTTACTAGCAGATAAATATGGTTTGTATAATTACATTTAAGATTATAGGCTAGTTGGCACTGTTTTCATACCAAACTAAGCATCCTCTCTTTTGGGACTAGGACCTTTTTTCCTATTAAAACCATTATTTTTTTTTTCTTTTCTGTCCAGGTTCAAGTGTCCTCAGTAAACCCTGTTCAGTGACCACAGCCAGTGAGACAAGCAAGAAGAAAGTAGACGTTATTGACTTAACAGTAGAGAGCTCTTCTGATGATGAAGAAGAACCTCCTGCCAAAAGGAAATGCATATTTATGGCAGAGACACAAAACAGCCCAACCAAAGGGTTTGTTCATTTAAAGTTTATTACTTTTCCATAATTTTTCCAAGTGAGCTTGACACTTGTAAGCACCCTTATGAACTACAGTTCATAGTTGAATGTTTGGTGTTTTTTGTGTCCTGAAGGATATTTTAATGTGCCTTTGTCTAGGTGCAGTGTGTTCAAAGCAGTTTTGCTGCACATGCTGCGAAGTTAATCTTGAGGAAGAAGATGTTGTGACCCACTAAGAGAACCTCATGTCAAGGGAAGTGGGATTGGGGGGTGGCCTTTTGTATGCCAGAACATGTGATAAATTGCATTTTTCCTTTAGCTAATTTGACAGATCAAAAAACAATTTTTCTTTTTAAAAAAACAGCCACTTTCTCCCAAGGAAAGTTATTTGATCAAGAAAGCTACCTGCTTCTTTCTACCATTTCTGATCATAACCCCTGCATAATTTAGTAGAAGATCTTGATCCATTTCTATGCCCTCAAAATATATAACTATTGGATAACCCATCTGTTGATGATCTTTTACACACTTCACTAATTTGGTCCTTGGATGACAGACCCATAGTTTGCTTCTGGTCCCATACTCAAAAGCTTTTTGCAGCTTTCTTCTTAAGATACTTAGGAATACCCTCCATTCCACCACCCATCATTAAAATTAGATGTGATGGGTAGAGAAGAATATAAATAACATCCGTTTCCTTTACTGCATACTCATTACTCATCCACTGCAAATAAGAGTTTCCTAAATGCTATCTCCCAAGAGATTCTCTTTGGAGATTCTAAATGTGGTATACTGAAGGAAGTCCCAGAGTTTTTTCCCACCAATTTAGAAAACAGACTTGAAAAATTTAGTCTGTGTTGGTATCTTGGTGTTATAGTCTCTTGGGATCATTTCTGCATTTTACTTTTTAGTCAGTTTGTTGAATCCAGAATATTTTGAACTTCTTTCCATGGTACTTAAAATCCTTGGCAATTTGATTGTCAAAATATTTATATAACACAAATAGGATAAACATTTGATTTTATATATTTGTTTAGTGTAAGACTTGATAAGTACAAAAGGACTTTTTATTTTTTAATTTTTTTTTAACTTTTTTTGCTTTTTGGAGGGGTAAGACAGGGAAATTGGGGTTAAATGACTTGCCCAAGGTCACACGGCCAGTGTTAAGTGTTTGAGGCTGGATTGAATTCAGGTCCTCTTGACTCCAGGGTCAGTGCTCTAGTCACTGTACCACCTAGCCACCCCACAAAAGGACTTTTTAAAGATCCTGAGTGAATGTCACCTTTTTAAGAAAGATAATTGTTACTTCATGAAATTTTGAACAAAAATTGAAAGGGAGTGTAGTAATCAAATATGTTTTTTATGGTTCTTGCCATGATCTTTCCTGTTTTGTTTCCATTGTGTTATGTTTTGTATAGAAGTAGTAGCAGATTGATGATGCAGTTTAGGGGGGTAAGTGGAGAAATAGGGAAGAGAGGAATTAAGACAACTTGTTCTGTGTCAGGAAAAAATGTCTGACTTAACTTCTTCTGTAAGGGAGCATGTAGTCATGAGTAAGAAAGAACAATTGAATGCAGTATATGTAGATCTTTTAAAAGTCTTTGAAAAGTTTTCTTACCAAAGGAAATAAAAAAAGTTGACTAGTCATGGAATTGTAGTACCATTGCATCATTGACATAAAGACAGAATAAAAATATAAAGGATCAGTTATACTTTTAGGTGGAGAAATGTAAGTGAGGAATTAGTGTGGATCAGGAAGAGGAAATACACCATGAAATCTCCCAAATTTGTTTTTGCCTGTTTTGGCATTTCACTATCTTTTGGAGAAAATGGCATATACATTTTAATATAAGCAAAGCAATGCAGTTAAAGAAGAATATTTGAAATAACACATACCAGATGAAGAGCTGTAAACATTGATTATGATTCAGGAAAGGGGCCTGGATTTCTTTATAGGCTTCTCTTTTTTGATGATCTCAACCTGATATGCTTTTGTGGCCAAAAAGTAGTGTCAGATATTGTCAGAATTCCTGGAAACTTGTTCCAGAAGCTATGGTGTTGTGCAGCTATTTCTAGGATAATAATTATAATAGCTCACATTTATTTTTTTTTGCAAAAGAGTTTTGCAAAGCACTTTCTCCATATCCCTGTGCAGTAGGTCTGAGCATCTCTGTCACATCTTTTCAGGGAAGATAACTGAGCTACAGGAGGACCAGAACAGGGCAAGTGAAATGAACAAAAGAGATGTAGGGACTACCGTGTATGAGCAGACTATACAATATGAGGCCTCTTCAGCCTGGACCTAGATAGTAGGCTTCCTTAAGGATGCAGGGGAATGAAAAAACAAAGGCTAAAGATAAAACCATTGGGTGGGTAAATGCAGATTTGTCAAGTCCCAGTAAATTAGCAGTGGTGAGGATCCCCATAACAATTCAGAAAGGTAAATGTGAGGCAGATAATATACCAGTTTTTATGTCAGGTAGTAGATGCATAGAATTTGTTTTCTTAAGAAGGTAGCTAGTAAGGTTGAAAATATTAATAGCTGAGGCTTATATAGGATCGATAAGTGCATTGTAGGCATTGAGGTGCTTTTGTTATCCTGTTTCAGTCCTTTTCCTCTCCGTCCCCTTTAGGTTTCACTGACAGCTTTGTTGGCCACATCACAGTTTACTCAGTGAGCTCATCGTCTGTTTCAAACCCCTAAGTTTTTTTGCTTGAACTGTCACATTTCCCCCATCCTATGCTTTAATTTTTTAAATCCAGAATCGTAGAGTTAGATTAAGAAGGAAGCTTAGAAGTCATCTAGTCCACCTTCTTAATTTTATGGATATGGAAACACTTATACTTACTTACTTAATTCCTTATTAGATTTGACTCATTGCTCTAAACAGTCAGTTTTTTCTTTTTGTTTCTGGTTCTGTTGTCAGTCATACTTCTTCATCCCAGCATTGAGCCAGATTTGATGAGGCTTTCATCTAGGTTATTAATAAAAATGATGAATTTTCCAAAAGCCAAAGATAGTCTTCTAGAGGCGTCTTTCCAGATTCAGTTCAGTTTTTAAGCACCTACTATGTACAAAGTACGCTGTTAGGCTCTGGAGGTCAGAGACCAGAAAAGATGGCCTCTTCAAGGATCTTACATTGTACAGTATTCATGTTGATCTGTTATAAAGCCCATTTTACTTTTTTAAAATAAAAATTATGAGAGACTCTTAATATGCCTTGTTGAAATCCAGATAATGCACTGAGTACATTATTCCCCTGATGTCTACAACATTTCCAAGTGTAGTAATCCTGCCTGAAAAAGGAAAAATGGAATTGGTTTGCAATTACTTGTTCTTGATAAACCGATTCTGAACTGTCATGACCCTTTTCTAAATGCTTATAGAATATACTTTTCATAATGTGTCAAAGAAATTTACTAGAAATCAAGCCCCTTTTAAAGCTACTTTTGTCCCCATCTTGAAAGTCTGGGTGGTTTATCTGCCTCTTTGAAGAAAGTTAATCAGACCTTCTCACAGATTCCTTAGTGTTCCCTTAGAGGCAAAGTACTCATGTGGGCTCAACCCTGGATCTGAACCCCCTCTATGACTGTTGTTTCAGCAATTTAATTTTGGTATTTGGTGAGAAAAAAGAGCTTCTTGTCTTTCTTCTGCATGGAGAGAGTATTTATGGATGGTGCAGTTCAATAACTATAAGAATATCTTTTCAGATTGTGTGAGTAGAAAAAAATTGGCATATGACATTTGTTTTGAATAAGTGACCCCATGCTGTCTCTTGGGGGTTATGAGGTCCCTTTTCTAAGCATTCGCAGGGACTACAGTTAGGAAGAATTTTTTTTTTAAAACACAGCAGGCTAAAAAAAACATCTCTCTGACTTGATGAATAGAGGCTACTGTTAAGGATATTTTAGGTGGAACTGATTCTCAAAAACAATTCCTACGTACAAAAAAATTTCTGTAATATAACCCCCAGAGGACATGTGTCCTAGTGACACAGAAGCTTCCAGAAGGTTCTGTGAGGCAGAGGTATAAAACTCAGAACCAGGTCTGGGGTATTGGACACCTGCTGTGGGATTGGGAGAAGTGACTTTTCTAAAGACGGATTAGATGTATTATATTGAACTACTTTGGTTAAGTGAATTTAAATTCACTTTGGTTCTGAATTTAGCCCTGGCATTGTTTTCATAGTTTTTGCTCATGTTGAAATTTATCAGGGAAGCTGTAGGATTGAAAATCATCTAAAGATGAACCTAAGCATGATTAGCAACACAGGTTGCTTGGAGAAATGGATCTGCTGAAAGGTAGAACTTTCTTTTCTTAGGTAGGTAAAGACACCTGATTTGGGGAGAGCTATTCCTGAACTTCAGAGTTTTGAGGAAATTACAACACATTATGTTAAGGGCCAAAATACATCCCCACTTAGACCCTTGTTTTCAACTTACGTTTTGAAGAAGTCATTCCCATGACAAAGTGTCACGGGAATGAACAAAGTTGACTTGTGTAGAAAGAATAAAGGGAACATATCTGAATAGCCATTTCATTTGGGGTCAGTGTATTGAGGGAGGGGTGTGGCAGGAGCCAGAAATGTGGAAGTTAAATGAATAGGAGAGCTGCAAGGCTTAGCTGGCTTCTTTTGGTTTTGTTTTTGTCTAAAACCCCTGAGACTAAATTCTGAATGAGACAGTCCTCGGCCTTGGCTTCAGGGAAGAGTTGGTGCTTATCTTTATCCCTCCCCAGCTTGAGTTTTGAAGTCTCTCCTTTCCACTTTCTCCCCTTTCTTCCCTCCTCTCTTCCTCCTTTTTGAAGGGCCTTTATAAGACGTCCCAGGGAGCATCTTTATTGTTGATACTCTACCCTCATGCAAACTATTGGAATGTAGTTTGTATTTTCCCAGTACTAGAAATTATCACCAACCTTACAAATTAAAAGTAACTTTATAAACACTAAAAGTTTTAGTTTTTTCATAGACCCATCACATCTATGTTAATCTTAAAGGCATTATACAAAGCAACGGAAGCATTTCATTTTGTTTCCTTGTTAGCCTGAAACAGAGCTTCTTTGTGACTTTTCCAAGTACATCTTCCCACCTGAAACAGATTGTCAGAAACCCAGTACTTTTGGGCAATACCAGGATATAAATTTTCACTGAGTAATTAGACTATGTCTTATCACCTAGTGCATAGAAATAAAGCCTGATGTTTTTCCCATGAAAGTACAGCACCCTCTGGTGGAAGTATTTTTGTAGACTTCTTGGCATTGTCGAGAGAGTCAGGTGCAGAAAGGATGTAAAGAATTTCACTTATTCACAGATTTATAGAAACACAAGAATCAAGCCATGTAATGTCTCCCATATAGGGATAAGATTTTTATCTACAATTTTGCTTCTGCTGAAGATCTCCAGTATATGGAGATCCTCCTGAGACAACTCATCCTCTTATCTCACAACCCACGTAAGACATTGATAATTATTGTTTAGTAGTAAACTGGCAACCAACTTCTGGTTCTTTCTGATAGAAACAATACAATTTAAGTGTGAAATTTTACATTAATCTACCATGGAACATGTAAGTCACATACTTTCATTGTCCTCATAGGTGTGTTGTATACCTTGATAGTGTTCTTCTAAAAATTGTTATGTAAACAAAAGTTCTTGTTTTTCTGATTGTTGGTGGATTTTCCACCTCATTTCTACCATAGAATATACTGTACCATTAGAGCTGAAAAAGACATTAGAGATCATCTAGTGCCACCCTCTCACTTGACAAATGATGAAACTGATGCTCAGAGGTAAAGTATTTTGTCTTTTGGCACACAGAAAAGTTGTAGCAAATGCTCCTGCGTCTTTTGAATTGCATTCCACTGCTATTCTCTCTATATGACATTACCAGTTGAAAAGACCAGTATCAAGTAACAAACTCCTGTTTTAAAGTGCAATGGTTAACTTGTAACTTGTAATAAGTAACTTGTGCCTCCTGGACTGAAATATGTATTTTCTCCCACATTAATGCATGCCACAGTTTGGTAATATAGCCAGAACCCCAAACACGATTTAACTTTGAAACGTTGTGTGTGTCTGTGATGTGTTCTCAGTGCACAACTTTAACTATAGATGTAGGTCTTCACTGTATTCCACAGGAAAGATCATACAGTTCAGTTGTTGTCACAATACTCTGCCATCTGTACAGTTAGAGGAGAAGGGCCAATATGAGGGAGGAAGTTGTTGCCTAAGTAAAAGCCAAGATGTTTAGGTTGAGACCTTGATTGAAAGAAAAATTCCTCTAGCTTCTGAGGAACTAAGGTAAAGGAAGATAAATGAAGGACAGATATTTTTGTACCCCTTAATACCCAGAGATTTTTGTTAAAAGCTCTACATAATAGAGTATCCCAATCTGATAGGCTATTAAGAATGATTTTAAAGGAAGCCAGAGATCTTTAAGCATTAAAATTTATCTAAATATCAGCTTGTTCCTCAAGATTGATGTTTAAATTTCCTTAAGGTAGAAAAAAATAAGCTTTAAATTTAAAAAAAAGTGTGCTTATCTCCATGTCCACACTCTTACCCTATTGCTTTTTCCTACCTTGTTCAATATGACTTCAATATAGTGCATGCTTCTCAGCAGATCATCAGATGGCATCCTATGAAGAATCTTTATTCCTACCTAACTCAATAAGGTTGTATTTTGGAAGGCAGCCTTTGCTCTCATCCCCTAAAAGCTCTCTGTCTGTTGCCCGTAGAGCTTTGCTGTTACCTCAGATAAATTCTGCTATATGTTCTCCAAAAGGCCTGTTTAACCCTGTAGAATTCAGATTCCTTGACTAGTTTTTCTTTTATCTTGGTATCCCCAGTGCTTACCACAGTGCTTTGCATGTAGTAGGTACTTAGTAGAAAACTAGTTGAATGAATTAATCTAAGTATCTGTGTGATCACTAAGCTGCTGTTTTCAAAGAGGGTCCTAGAATCATTTATTTTCACTGCCAACACAACCAGAGATGCATTTCTTTTCATTTTAAAATGAACGACTACATTGGTTGTAACTGAGATAACCTCCTAGAGTAGCAAAAACTTGATGACCATTTTCTTTGTAGGTTCACAATAAATTTAAAGTCCAAGTAAAAGTTCATAGTATTATCAGTGACCTGAGTTTCATCAGCTTATATAGCTAGTTGTTTGGAAAGTTCTTTGAACATGAAAAAACACTGTGTAAGTTTCTTGGTTCTGACCATCTTTATTTAGTCATTTAAATAGTAGTCCCATATCAGTGGGGCGCAGCTGAAGGAGCTCTGAACAAGACACTTTGGGTCCGACTCCAGATTGGCTGCTTACTTATCTGTGTGACTTTGGGATTCTTTTTTAGAAAAGGAAGACTTGACTAGACAGTCTTTAGGATTCCTTCCTTCAGGATTCAGTAATTGTCACAGCTTTTGACTGACACCATTTTGTATTCTTTTGAAGCTTTTGTCTCTAGTGGTGTTAATCATTGGCAAGATGGCTTCTACCAGCTTTGTGGTCAAAAAGCAATTGTGAAGCTTATGAATGTATTCAAGACGAATTTCTTGCTTGTGAATGTACCGTGAATTGTCATGGCTTAAGTGAGAATGCGTTTAATTTAGGCAACAAAAGGAAAATAGTTACCAAGAATTTAGAGGATTGAAAGAAAATCTTGTTAAACCTGAATATTTTGAAATGATAGTAATATTTTATCTGTTTGGTTTGTATTTTTAGTAGCCAAAAAAGTTCACTTGAAAAGTGCAGATCTTCCAGAAGACGAGGTGGCATGTAGGTCTCAAACATTAGCCTGACATGGACGCTGCTTAGCATTCGTTTGTCACACCATGCCCCATGTGAGTTTGGGTTTAGTGGTTTACTGAGCAAACCAGATCTCTGTTCATTGTGGCAGGATCAGAACTGGTCAGAATTGAGAAAATTTTTCTGGCTTTGCTATTCAAAATAAATTTCCTTCTATAAACACACACACACACACACACACACACACACACACGTCAAGGAAAGCATATATCTAACACGCGTATTGGTATTTACCTGTGCATTTATATGTTTATATTATTGGATTAAAGTATTTTAATGACTCCAGCACTGTACTTTGTCTTAATGCCAGCCTACTCTTATGTCACAGCTGCTGTTGAAACAAGATTCATTCATGTTATAATGAAGACTTATTAAAGATGAGATTAGAATGCAATACAGTGCTGTGAGTAGCCACTATATAGTGTTGCCACTGAGAATGACCAGTGGTGCTGCTTTTCTCTCCTGTAAACTAACAGCCAAATTGCTTGTAATTTTTTATACTGTTTAAAACAGGGTTCTCATGTACCAGCCATCTACTGTCAGGGTGCCCAATGTGACTGCGGATGCTGCTATTCCACCTTCATTAACAGATTACTCAGTGCCATTCCACCACACTCCAATATCAAGTATTTCCTCAGATTTGCCAGGTAATGTATTTTGTTAAGATTTTCCTTTCTTCCTTAAAAATGCATATTTCAAAACAAATTTAGTTTTAGAACAGCTGTATTACAACCAGACTAGTGTCCAATGTGTAAGTATTTGCAGATCCTATACTTGATTGCATGCGGCCAGTGGGGGTGGGGGGGGAGGAGAGGGAAGGGAAAAAATTTGAAACTTAAGGCGTTGTGGAACTGAATCTTGTAAACTAAAAGTAAATAAAGAAATAAATTTTTTAAAAAAGAGGGAAAAAAAGAACAGCTGTATTAGATATTTAAATTTAAATCTTACATTTGATCAGGGAATCTGTGATCTAGCTATTAACTGGGTCCATTAACTTTTTAACTGTGTGACCCTCCACCTGCCTCAGTTTCCTCTATTGTAAAATGGGTCTAAAAAGATCACCTACTTCCCAGAATTGTTCCAAGGATTAAATGAGTTTGGAAAATGTTTTAGCACAGTACCTGGCCCATAGTGAGCACTTAATAAATGCTTCTTCCCATAAAGGATATCCAGCTAATAATCATAGGTGAAATAGTTCTTTCAAGGTTTATAGGTGACATCTATCAGTCATTTATAGGTTGTATCCTGATCCCTTGGAGGAAGGCAAGTGAAGTAGTGGGAAGAAACTGTATGTAATGCCATATGACTCTGTTAGTCTTCCACATATAACTTCTGTGACCTTATACAAGTCACTCAGTCTCATCTAGAGTGCAGTTAATTATATTTGTCTTGCCTAGTTTACAGGATTGGCCCAAAGCTTAAATGAAGTAATAGATGTAAAATGTTATCAGTGTAAGCTACTATCATCACTGTTTGCGTAGAACTTTCAGAACAGAAAGATTACTTCCTAATGGATACATCTCTCTCTTCCTCTCTCTCCCTCTCTCTCCCTCTATCTCCCTCTTTCTCCCTCTTTCTCTCTCTCTCTTTTTCTCTATCTGTCTCTCCTCTCTCTCCATCTCTTTATCTCTGCTCTCACATACACACATTTATAAGATATATTATCCTTTATGAAGAATTTACTGGTTAGCTGTAGAAAGAGATAAGAGTAAAAGTTTGTATTATCAGTATTATCAGCATATTCTTTATTCATTATAAAGACTGCACAAGTACTGTTTTATTTCTCCTCTCTCTCCCCCGGCCCCCCACCCCCCTTTGCTTTACCCTGTTCATCCTATTTTCTTAAAAGGGGTAGTCACTTTAAAAAAAAGTCACTTAAGCCTGCTTGCCTCAGTTTCCTTATCTGTAAAATTCACTGGAGAAGGAAGTGCAGATTACTCTAGGATCTTTGCCAAGGAAACCCTGAATGGAGTCATTTGAAGAGTCAGATACAACTGAAATGATTGAGGTTTTTATTGTATCCTAAGTACTAACTTTCTCCTGAATTTTTGTCACCGTGTTTTATCAAAGGATTTGAGCCAGAGATTTGTTCAATTTTTGTTGCTCTGGCCCAACATGATTTGGACACTTAATGAGTTCCATAGATTCTGTTTAGCTCATTGCATTCAAATCATGATGTTTTGGCAAAAATGTTGAATTGAGAATTAGGAGACCTAGGTTTTAGTTTTGGTTCTCCTGCTAATTAGTTATAATAAAAAATTAGGCAAATCACTTCCATCTTCTGAGGTCTTTAGTTTTCTGAGAGGATTGGATTAAGTGATCTCAGAGGTCTTTTCCAGGATTGCAAATTGTTATCACATGTTTGGAAATACTTTTGGAAATTTTTACAAACAATAATCTAGAAGGGTGTCATTTAAAGCTGCTAAAATTATATGCATGGAAGTTCATAAGTTTTGAATCCCATTTATCACCAGTTATATAAATATGCATGGTGTGAAAACCACTGCTCTGACCTGGAATTTGGGGAGCAATTATCCAAGAAATAGAAGCCACATATATAGATGCATGCATGTATATACATATACACACCTATATATGCCAATAACATACATAACATAAAGATGCTGAACATATATGAAATTCATATATGTTAAGCATGTAGAGGTGAAGTGTTTTTTCTTTATCAATCCTTTACATCTCTAGGTCCTGCGTGACAGTATGCCAGGGCCTTATATAAACCAGTTAAATTGCTCTTGTTCATGCTACTTTGAAAGTTAATGACCATGGCTGTTTTCAGGTTAGAGGCTGCGGGAAACTCTTTCAAATTGCCTGTACTTTTAGCAGCCTATATCCTTAGCACCTAGCTTTACACATAATAATTACTTAAGAAATGTTTGTAGCATGGAAATGAATGGAAGATGAACAGGACTCGTAGGTTGGTCTTTATTTTCAATCTTGTAATTTTTAAGTGTGGTTAAGTGTCTTTTATCACTGCTTGATTTTCTCTGGATTCAGTGGCTCTAGGTTTGTACCAGTTTAAATGCATTGTGTAAATGACTGTCCTACCTATTTGATACGCTCTACACAAAATGTGATTAAAATTTGAGAATTATTTTGAAGTTTTCTTTGAAACATTTGGGCAGGGAGATGCATACGTCACTTGTGTGGGGAACTTTTACATGTTTTTATTATGTTTTAGAGGCCCTTCCCCAAGTATTTGTACTAGTTGTAATAGTTAAGTATTAATCAGTTTTACTTAGTTGTTTTTCAGTTATATCCATTTCTTCTCAACCTTGTGCACCATACTGTCCATGAGGTTTTCTATTTCGGAGTTTGCCATTTCTTTCTCCAGTGGATTAAGGCATATAGAGGTTAAGTGACTTGCCCAGGGTTGCAGTGCTTGAGTCTGGCTTTGAACTTAGGTCTTACCAATTCCAGGTTCAACACTTTATCCACTGAGTCAACTAGCTGCCTCCTAGTTTCACTTAATATTAAATGACTTAGAAATACAAGAGGATTTTTAGAATTAATTCCTGTCTTCTAAATAGAAAAGATTACTGCTAATATATCGTTTTAATTTTAGGTTTGGATTTTCTTTCCCTAATTCCAGTTGATCCACAGGTATGTTACCTCGGTTTAGCAATTAATTTGCATTTCATTTGGTTATGATGCTTTAAATTAAGAGATCAAATTTGTTATTTTGACAAGTAGTATAAGATTAGAGCTGGTAACTCATTGGTTCATGCTAATTGAGGTTATTTAACCTTCATTATCTGTTACATAATTTTTAACATGTCCTTAGCTTAAACGCATGTGTATATTTCCTGAACACGAAGAAGCCAGGAATGTGAAGGGAATTGTAGCCTGGGAGTTTGTTACATGGCTGGGCAAAACTAACCTAGGATTAGAAATCTACCACATAGCACACAGAGAACTGAGAGACCTGAACAATGGAATTTTTTCAACCATATTTATAAAGTTGTCATATAAATTGATGTATCTGTGACTATAGTAGGCAAACTTTTATACATATACAGTTATCACTATTTTTTTTTTCTGTTTAAGATAGCAAGTAACCTCTCTGTTAGATTGTCATGGTCCAGGCATAGCAGTAGCCACGCAGCCAGAATCAAGTTTAGGACCTTGGCAAAAGAGAAGAAAGACAAGGAAGTAGATAAGAAAGGGGAAGGGGAGAGAAAGAAGAGACCTACTGACTCTTACTCAGTTACACAATGGCATAAAATTTGACTCTCTTATACTTTGATATTGTGTACTTGACCATGTCAAGTTTGAACAATGGGAATATTGGACCTGTACTTAGAAGGATTTCATGTCAAATGAAATCTAAATCATTCCCTGTAGGAAGATTTCACTTTCTAGTAACTACTCTATCATTAAGTTCTGGGGCAGAATTATCTATACAGATTATAGGTTATCCTTTAGACTTGAAGGGATTACATATTTCATTGTGAACATTTCTTTTGGATCAGACTAATTGGCTCCAGGGAGTGAAAATTGAATTACTGAGCCCTGTTGAATAAACTTTGTGGCTGATAGTAGTTTGGTCAGAGGATAGTCATAATGAAAGTTCATTTTCTTTTTTTTTTTTTTTTTTGGAAAGTTCATTTTCATTTAAGCCAATCAGCATTGTTGTTTCACCATACTTAATGTGCACTTAATCCATAGCTATTTTAGACTATATTTATACATTCCATTGGAAGGGTAAACAAGAGGAACAAAGTGATTGATGTAAAATGGCTAGATTACCACAAAGCCATTTCCAGTAATTTAGAAAATTAAACGTTACTTGCTAATAACATATTCATAGCAACCATTTTGCAAATAAAGGACGACACAAACTTTTACTAAAGCAGATTAAAAAAATAAGAAGAGAACTTAAATAGTAAAGTTAGGCTTGAGGAATGCAAAGAGATTCTGATGTTTAAAAGACATTTTTCCCTATGATTTAAAAAATTGGGACTTAAATCCCTCCCCTTACTCCCATGTGTTCTGTACTTTTAAACATTCGATGGTTGCATTTATAGTTCTGAGAAGTTACTTAGAAACTTTACAAATTCACTTTGTGTATGATCATTTTTTGGTGAACCCAGATATTTCTAAATCGTGAAAATATTCCATTTTCTTAAAATAGGTACTGTGTATGACCAGCATAACACTTGTGAAGAAGCCTGCATATTTCCTTTCAGAAATCTTTACACTTGCAATAAAAACTTGGGTATCTCCCTATTCTGTGCATTGTAGATTTTTATTTGATTAAAAACTATTCCTTACATATGAAAGACACAGGCTATATAATATCTAAGTATAACTTTTAAACATTTCTTGCTCTTAATATATGTTATCTCAGTGGACATTTTATTTTAGAAGTATTTTAGGTATTTTTGTGTCAGTAAAGGTGTGTCCCAACTGAAATCAGCTGGCCAGCTTTCAGTACAGCACACATTTACAGCTCTCTGTTAGTTTGTAAGGAGGGTACAGAGTTTAGCTACAATACTTCCTGCTTCATGAAAAGTTAGGTTAGATGGGATCAAAGGCTCCGGTGGGTTATCATCCACAAGCTTTAGGGAGGGGCAGATGCCTTTTTCTTTAAGTTAAAAGGGCAAGAGAAGAGCATGGAGAATGGTCTTGGGAATGTTTAAGTAATGGAAGAGGTGACCATCCATTCAGATAGTATCAGTTCTTACAGCGAAGTATGGAAGGTCATTTATGTTCTAAGTTGTGGGAGATGCTTTTTGGCTGAGGGAGGGCCTTGCAGAGAGAGCAAATATGAGAAAGGCAGGAAGAGGAAAGGAAAGGAGAGCATTGCTGAGCAGTACTGAAAAGGTCCCACTGGGGTCATGTTGTACACAACCTTAATTAGAAGATAGGGTACTGTATTGAGTTAAATTCAGTTACATTTGTTTAATGCCTAATGTATGTAGAGCAGTATTCTGTACCTTGAGTAAAAGACAAAGATTAGATAAGACATGATTCTTCCCTTCAAGCAGTGCACAGTTTTATAACAAAATAAACAGAAACAAGAACTATTTGAAGTCTAAGAGGGAAAGTCATTACTAAACGGGGGAATTGGGGAAAGATTCATAGGGAAGATTGCGTTTGAGGTCAACTTTAAAAGCTATTCAATAGTTGGGAAGAGGAGGAATGGTATTCTAGATTATCAGCCAGTGAAAGAACAGGTGAGTATTTAAGGCCACTTTACTTAATTAGCATCATTGAAGATAACTATGTATTAACTCTTCCAGAATATAAGAGATACTCCTTTAAGCCATGTTAGTTAGCAGCTGCTCTCTGTTCTTCACCTTTAACATTATCCAGAATTGTCTGGCTAATGCCCAGTTAACAAATATTTGTTCAGTGCATGTTTTGTGCTTTAAGGTAAACTGGTCATTGATAATATTAGTAGGACTTTCTAATTTAGTGGTAAGTAACACTTTAAAAAAATACTATGTAAACTAATGCCACCTTATGAAGGAAGCCTTGGGAAAATTTTCATCTCTGCTTGATAGAAACCACTGAAATAATGTGAAGTTCTCTGTTCTGTTTAAAACCAGTGTAATCTCATCTTCGTCATCGTTGTTTGTTTCAAACAGTACTGTCCTCCTATGTTTTTGGATAGTCTCTCCTCAACATTGTCAACAAGCAGCACAGCTGGAAACATCATCACATCCACAAGCCCCCAAGAAAGCAACACTCATGTTACTTCATCAGGCAGGAGTGAAACTGGGGTTATAACCAGCAGTGGGAACAACATTCCAGACATCATCTCCTTGGACTAAAAAGGATTCATTGGACTACAGGAAAAATTAGCCAGTGCTGCTCTTTCTTGCATCTCTGGTTCATGGAATCTATTTTATTGCCAGTTAGTTTGATATTTATTGAAGACAAATGGATTCTGTTACCTTCTGAAAATGGAAGAAAAAAAGATTATGTACAGCAAAGAAGTAAATTTAGCCTTGAAGGATTTTTTTTTCTTATTCATAAAATACTCTCAAGTATCAAATATATTCAGCCATGTTGCCATCTTTTGAAAAATGATTTCTGTTTCTTATGTTGCTGGATGAATTCTACAAACTGGTTTAAAGTAAGTTTTTGGTTGTAATACACAGCAATAAAATTATGTAAATAGTCAAATAAATTTTTTTTTTCTAATAAAAGTCAGTTAACTATTCTAGAAAAAATTATACCCACACAGTCTGTGTGAGAGTCTGCTTTGCTGAATAAGTACTTTACACATATCTATCTAATTTTGACATAAGAAACCCTTCGGAAGGGATCTTGGCTTACTTATATCTGTACTCTTATGACTCTTCTTTTTTTGTCGCCTATCAAAGGGAAATGACTTCTTTTCCCCCAGATTGTCGTTGACACTGATGAATGCAAAATGAGACTGGTATTTGGATGCTTCCTATCATAAAGGAAGAGAACTATGCAAATTCTGCCCCAGGTGTATCGTTTTATTACTGCTGGTAAATGGACATTTCTGGTACCTCATGCCATAACATTGGGAGTGTTCTTGTTTTCTCAAAAAGCAACCACTGCACGACTGTTGCCTGAAAATAGCCCAGCCACAACTTGTGGGAGGGGAAGGCAGAGGCGGAGTTGGCTAATAGTGATTGAATGTTAAACCAAGGTATTTTCCCTTTTGAAAAGTTTGGAGAGTAACAGGGATATCAGGGAGGAGTTGGGAATAAGAAATCTTAAATGTGTTCACAGAAGCTTTGTTTTCTGTTTCAGTTTGTGCTGTAGGATGCAAATACCCATGATCACACTTTGGTGCTCAACAAAGCTGAGCTAGCACTGAAACCTTTGAGAGCCTCCAGCCACATTTTTTTCCTGGCCCAAAGAATTCAGTTTCCTGTAGGATATTTGTTTCCTTTGTCTAATTTAAAATAACTCAAAGAACTTTGTTTTTTCTACTTGCTAAATTTGGTACCCTTAACCTTTAATTAACTCTCTTTGGAAATAACATCATGTTCTTTGCTTAATTTAATTAACTTGAACAATTTGTTGGTTCTCAAGGATTTAAATTACTTCAAATACTATTCTTTATTTTGTGTATTCTTTTCCAAGATGAAGTCATTTCACATAGCTTTAAATCTAAATCTCTTCTCTGACTGCCATGCAATTGACTAATCTTTTTCTAAAATTGAGGTGCCTTAATGAGTACTTGTGGACTCTTGGCATGTTCTAATCAGTGTCAGAGGAAGAAGGGAGAGCTCCTTCTCAGTCTGTAAAATAGTCATAGGGTCACAGATCTCTAACTAACAGGCGCCATTTAATTTAGCTTCCCCCTTGTTTTATGGTTGGGGAGACAAGTCCTAGGGAGATTGTGACTTACCCAAGATTTTTTCCATGTGACTCCAGAAGTTCACCACTGTTCCTGGTTGGGTTTTGTACCTTACCAATATCTTCTGCTTGTGGGCTTTGCTTAATTTCTCTTGGGGACTTTATTGAGTTTGTATAGACTTAATTTCAGATAGCTCGTTAGGTTTGTTCAGGCCTTCAACTAGGTGGAAAACACCATATGACCTCTTGGGAACGATTACTGAAGATGGACATAAAATGAAGCAGACACCAGTTGTTATTCACAACCTCGTTTTTGTGGCTATTTATCATGCTCCTTTAGCAGGCTTCCCATTCATGTGACAGTCCTATTTCAAAACAGAAACTAACATTGCTTTTCTAAGAAGCCTTTTTGTGACATCATGCCAGATACTTCAGTTTTTACAACTGCATTGTCTGCTAACTTTGTAATCAGATAGTAGTAGTATCCCAGTTTGTCTTGACATAACTTGCTTAATAAAACATGATGTATATTGCTTATCATTTTAAAATAATCTCTCTCCCCAACCTCCATCTTTTCTTTTTTGGCTAAACATCCCTAGTTCTTATGTGGGCGTGTAATTATAATTCATTTGAAAAATATTTAAGTCTCTTCTGTGTAATGTGTACTGTTACTTGTCAAAGATAAAGGCATAGGTAACTGCCTTCAAGGAGCTGGTGGTTTAGTTGGAAAGATAAATAAATAACTTATGAAACAAAGTAGATCAGTATGACAGCAAATAATTAAATGTGAAATTGAGGTGTGACTTTAGAGAAGAGAATGAGCTCAATGAAAGAAAGTCTAAATGGAGGAAGGGTAACTTGAATTGAGTACTGGAAGATTGTCATGACAGTTAGATGGAGAAGAAGGGAGCACCATTCCAAGATCATAATGTCAAGAAGTAGGAAACTTCCAAGGATGTGTGTTCCAGGAACAGTCATACTTGGAAATCAGATCAGTGGGCTGGGAGGAGGGGTATTATGTTGGGTATAGTAGCAATTAGGATTTAAGAGAGAGATTATAGGTAAATTTCAGAAAACCTTGGTAGTCTAACAGAGGAGCTTAGAATCCATACATAAGGAATCACTTAACGTTAAGGAGTGACATAGAATCTAGAAGTGATGTAGGACGGATTGAAAGGGATGGACCCTGTGACCCAGGAAAGATTAGCCTTATGATGCAGGTGAAAGTGGGTACTGACTGGACATGAATGGTACCCGAGAGAAAAATGGTTAGTTTCTTTTGTTTGTTTTTTAGATTCTTTAAATGAAGAATGATAAAGATTTAGAAACTTATGTAAGGGGAATAGAGAAAAGGGACAAAATTAAGTTCTGCGACTAGGTGATTGAGAGACAATGAGAACTTTTAGGAAGCAGGGCCAGTTTTCAGGTGAAGGTGACAAACTTGATTAAGTTTATGGTGACCATGAGACTTAAATAAAAACATAAGCCTATTGCCAGGTGATGACTCCCCAAGTTTATAAAGAGTGATGAAACAGCTAAATGGAAATGTGCAGTAATTTGTTAGAGATATGCAATGAAATACTAGACTTAGAGTTAACAGAATGGGGAGTCTAGCATAAAAGTTAAAGTTTGTGTGGGTCCCTTCTGACTCCATAAGGGAGACTTGTTTTAGGTTTTTAAAGATTGCTTCAGGTTCTTCCACAGGAGGCAGTTTACAGAAGTTCAGAGAAGAGACTCCCAAGAACCAATAGAGCTTTTACTATTCAGTATAATACAAAAATTGGTGTGACTATAAGGTTTAACCAGAGGAAGACTTGGTTCTCTGTTCTTTCCTTCTTTAGTTCGGAAGGACCAACACAAAATTAACCTGGCCAAGTAAGAAGAGACATAGACTATTTTTTCCTTTTGGAAATGGAAGTTGTAATTTTTTTTTTTTGGCTTTGCTCCACTTGGTATTGACTCATTTGTCTACATGTTTGCAAATGAAATGGACAATATTTTGATAAAAGAAGTATAGTAAAGGGAGACAGCCTGGTATAATGGATAGAGTACTAAGCTTGGAATCAGGAATTCCTGGTTTTAAGTTATAACTACAATGTAGACTATTTGTGCAACCCTGGTCAAGTTGCTATCAGTATTCTTTTTTTTTTTAAATTTTAATTTATTTTCTTGGTTACATCATTCATTTCCACAAGGTTTTTTAATAAATAAAATTTATTATTTATAATAATTTATAATAATTTATAAAATAAATAAAAATTTACAAATTTTCTCCCCTTTTTGTCCCTACCCCCCAGCCCAGAACATTGATCCCACTGTGAGACCCCTCCCACAATCTGTTCCCTTTTATGCCCTCCTCCAACACCTCTCTAGC
>CM053594.1:282019985-282037775 GCA_028646575.1 Pseudocheirus occidentalis | reverse complement strand
AGACACAGAGAGGAGAGAGGGAGAGAGAGAGAGAACAGAGAGGGAAAGAGACAGAGAGAAGGGACAGAGAAAGAGAGAGAGGAGAGACAGAGAGAGGAGAGACAGAGACAGAGACAGAGGGAGACAGAGAGAGGAGAGACAGAGACAGAGACAGAGGGAGACAGAGAGAGACAGACGCACACAGAGAGAAAGAGGGAGAGAGAGAAATGGAAAAAAATGTCAACATCAGTGCTGATTGTAAGTACTAGAAATATAACGAAGAGAAAAACTGAAAAGAAAAAAAGTAATTTGGCTAAATGAAAGCAACATCAATAATGGTCATAGAACTACTCAGTCAGAAGGGACCTTAACTATTATCTAGAATAACTCACTTTACAGATGCAGAAAGTGACGGCCACATAAGCTATTTGCTCAGGGTCACCCAGCTAGAAAAGACAGTCTGAATTTGAACTCAAGACCTCTGCCTACAAATTCAGGACTCCTAGCACACCACACTGCCTGCCACTATTCATACCAGCACAGTGACAATTATGCACAAAGGGCTCGAGTCAATTTTAAGAACTTATAAGGCTATGAGCCTTTGCTTGTGACTTTTTATCTTTCTGTGAGTGAAGTAGATGTCCTCGCTGACAATCTCAAAAGCGTTAGAGCATAAGAGGGCATTGATGCATCTCTCCCCCACTTCACTGGAGAAACAAGGGGGCTGAGTAAACACTGGTGCTCCCAGGAGACATTTGGTGGTGCCAGTGATTTGGGAATGGGTTCCAAAAGCCTTTAGGGCTTTGTTTTATTCCTTGTTATTATGTTGGCATTCTAATTTAATTAAATATATTTGCTTTGGGGAAAAAAATTAGGTCGTGCCCTTTAATGCTGCTTCATTGAAAAATGAAGACTTGCCTTAAGTCTCATCTATGGGGGTCAAATTGACTCGGACTGGATTGGGGATTAATTGGTTAGCTTAGATGGAATTAGCACTTTTTGCTAAGCCTATAAAAAGCAAATTTTCAGCAGATTCTGGTCTATTTGCCTTTCTTTCTTCTCTGAGCATGGATCCAAAAGGGGAGAACTGAGAGTAGACCAGATTTGTTTTGGGGGGAGAGGGGGGGGTAGGACTGAACATTACCACATCACCCTTCACTCCCAAGGACTGATCCATCATCATCATCTCAGCCCCAGAGATGACAGCAACCAGGGTAGTACCGGAACTTTGTGTTCCTGGATCCTTACCATGTGGATGTATGCTCACTGCCAGGGGCTGGCCTTGGAAAAGCCATAGGAAAGGCACAGCCTTTCAGCCACAGTCTCCTGGATAGAGGTGGAGAGATTTCCTAGGCAGCAGGATCCTAGAATCTAGACTTCCAGTGAAAGAAGGGGGGAGTTCCTGAACAGCAGGAACCTCAGCACTGCTCCCACTAGCAATCCCAAGTTTGAGAGTTGATTCACCCTTCTAGAGAGTCAAGAAAATCCTGAGCAGAGCCAGCCTCGTGGCCCCTGAAGCTGGAGCATTATTATCAGGGGAATTCTAAATCACAAAATAGGGGAGAAAAAGGCATAGACTTTACTTTCTGTAGATATGTTGAGTTACTCACATAATTCAGGTCCAGTGAGAAGGGACTGGCTCTTTAGCAATCCCAAGTATGACTCTTTTCTAGGAAGAGTCCAAGACTGGAATCTTAAGTATTAACTGGACAGTCATTCTTCTGTGGAACCTCTATTTACTTTCAGAACTGCAATAAACCAGGACAGTAGTGAACAGCTTAATAAGTATACAATCTCCATTTAATGTTACAGTTAACTAGCAACTGGAAAATAATTGTTTGATGGTTGTATTAATCAAGTAATCTTGTACGGTCTTAATAAATATACGAGAAACTCAGTGTTGGGGGGAAAGCCTCAAAGCCAAACTGTTCTACAGTTTCTAGGTGATACAGCAAATAGAGCACTGAGCCTGAAGTCAGGAAGACCTGAGTTCAAATCCAGCCTCAGATACTTACTAGCTGTGGGACCCAGGGCAAGTCATTTAACCTCTGTTTGTCTCTGATCCCCATCTGTAAAATGGGGATAATAGCACTTACCTCCCAGGGTTGTTGTAAGGATCAAGTGAAATAACATTTATAAAGTGCTCATTATGGTGCCTGGCGCATAGTAGGTATTATATAAATGTTTGCTATTATTATTAAAGCATGAGTTCCCAATTTTTTTTAGTCTTTGTAACTCTTGACCTTCTCTATTCAATGTGAAAGGAAATACATATTAGAGTTTATCATGCACATACAGCTGAGTACATTTTTTTAGGAAAATATTTAGTACATAAAAACATTTTTAGTAATATGAAAATGTTAGATGTTTATCTGAAGTCAGTCAAATAAATTAGTGAGACCTTTGATTCTGTTTCTTGTCAACTGACAGTTTTATTTTTGGTATTATTTTTGAAAGAGATACCTCTGCCTTCAGTTTGTTTCTTACTTTGGATTTGATTGAAAACAGAAATGATAAAATGGGTACATGATTTAGACATAAAGGGTGATAACATAGGCAAATTAGGGGAGCACGATATAGTGTACCTGTCATCTTTGGGTAAGGGAAGAGTTTAGGACCAAACAAGAGATAGAGAGCATTATGAAGTGTAAAATGGATATTATATTGAACTTAAAAGGTTTTGCACAAACAAAACCAATGCAAAGAAAGCAGAAAGTTGGGGAGAAATTTTTACAGCCAGTATCTCTAGTAAGGCCTCATTTCTCAAATATGTAGAGAACTTAGTCAAATTTATAAGAATATAAGTCATTCTCTAATTGATAAATGATCAAAGGATATGAATACACAGTTTTCAGACAAAGAAATCAAAGCTATCTATAGTCATATGAAAAAAGTTCTCTAGGGGCAGCTAGGTGGTACAGTGAATAGAGCAATGACCCCAGAGTCAGGACATGAGTTCAAATCTGGCCTCAGACACTTAACACTAGCTGTGTGACCTTGGGCAAGTCGCTTAAACCCAGTTGCCCTGCCCTCCCCTCTCCAAAAAAGTCAAAAAAAAATTTTTTTTAAAGAAAAGAAAAAAATTCTCTAAAATGCTGTTGATGAGAGAAATACAAACTAAAACAACTCTGAAGTAGTACCTCACACCTATCAGATTAGCTAACATGACAAAATCAGATGAACATTGTACAGTAACAGCAATATTTTATGACGATCATCTGTGAATGACTTGGCTGCTCTCAGCAATACAAAGATCCAAGATAAGTCTGAAGGACTTTTATGATGAAAAATGTCATCTATCTTCAAAGTACCAATGAAATCTGAATGTAGACCAAAACATACTATTTTTCACTTTCTTCTTGTTTTTTTTCTTTCTTTCTTGTTCAAGTTTTGTTCCACAAATGGAAATATGTTTTACATGATTGCACATGTATAACCTGTATCAAATTGCTTACTGTCTCAGGGAGTAAGGAAAAGGAAAGAGAGAAAATATGGAACTCAAAATTTTTTTAAATGAATATTGAAAAATGTTTTTATGTGTATTTGTGGGGAAATAAAAAACAGGACTGAGAAGCTTGATTCACAGAAATCATTTGTTATAAATGGAGTTAAATTCTTTTGAATCACTTTTGGCGTGAATGGCAGATGCTTTTCTAAAAATGCACCTAAAATTCTGTAACTTCATTGACTAGAAATCAGTTTGGAATTTCTGGTTATGCTAGAAATCAATTAGTTCATGTTTCACCAGATAGTGTCACTGTTTTTTTTCCCTAGTTTAGTGTGAAATGGGTCTCGTATTCAAATACCATTTGGATGGTAAGTAAGAATTATTCTTTCAAGTGTCTTTCAGTTTTTTTCAGATACATTATAATACTCATTCCCTTTTCCGTCTCACGTCTGTCTCATCTTTCTCCAATTATTTTTTTAAATGCTGTTTTTAAATACTTCAATAGTATTGATAAATACCAAACATGACTCATATTTCCTTGACAAGCTTCTTGTATTGTGAGGGATGTGTGTCCCTCAGTCTGGGAATTCCAGCTCCCAAATCAGTTTTTACTTGTTTGGGTAATTAATTAATGAAGTAATTAACAATGCCTTCTTAACTCCCTTTTTTGCATAACAATCGGCCTGGTAATTGCCCCTCTCCCCCCCCCCCCCGTTCTACCCCCACTTGTAATCTTTTTAAATGATAGTCCCCGTTTTCTAGATCAATGTTTTCCAAGGCTGTGTCACCATCAATGTGGATTCTCTGGGGTGTGTTCTGTTAAGTTGTTTATAAAAAGTCCAAAGGCAGCAGGGGAGTCTAGGTGGCTCACGAGATGGAGGGTTGGGTCTGGAGTCAGGAAAACTCATCTTTTTTAGTTAAAATCTGGTCTCAGACCAGATTATGTGACATTATGTCACATCTCTTATGTGACCCTGGGCAAGTCACCTAACCTTGTTTGCCTCAGTTTTCTCATCTGTAAAATGAGCTGGAGAAGGAAATGGCAAACCACTTCAGTATCTTTGCCAAGAAAACTCCAAATGGGGTCACATAAGAGTTAGAAATGACTGAAACAACAACAACAAGATACTCTGCACCTACTCAACTCCCAAGACCTCCTTCCCCTCCACTCTGTTAGCTGAGCACAGGGAAGGCCTCACTCTTGCATTTGCTCTCACCTAGAAGTATTCCATTTACATGTCAAGAACTCTGAAATTATTCATTTAACATAATCTCTGGTTATTCCATAGTTCCCTATGTCTTACCTCTCCTAAATCTTTTCTTTACCCTCACTGTGATCTCCAGTTCCTCCATCCTTCAGTACTTTTCCAGATCATAGCCCCTGTTGTAGTTTCACTGTCTACACTTTCCCAGTCTACTCATTAATCAATTCAATTTACACTAGCTTCTTCTCTTTAATTTCTTTCTCCTTTTGCCTTCTCAGTAGGACCTACTGCTACTCACTCCTTTCCAGGCTCCAACACTGAATTACTGCTCCTACTCATGTGCTTCTGGATGGAGCTAAATGTAATCTTGCAACTTTACTTACTGGATCCATTATAAATTTCTATTATCTAATCTTAACTGTTATCACTACATGGCAATCCTTTTACTCCTATTCCCCATACTAGTCGTTGAAAAACTTCTTTACCATCCTCTCACCTCACTCTCTCCACTGAGGATTTCATCTCATACTTTATTGAGGAAAATATAGGCTAACAATGAGTACCCTCTTCTCCTTTTCTCTACACATCTCACAACCCCTTGATATTATCCTCCATTCTTTCCATCTTTTCTTCTGTCTCTGATAAAGAGGTGACCCTTCTCCTTGCCAAGGTCAACTCCTCTACACATATATTTGATCTCATCTTTTCCTAGAAGAATGCCTCTACCTCTTTCTCTCTCTGTCTCTGTCTCTGTCTCTGTCTCTCTCTCTCCTTTCTCCTCTCCTTCTCTCTCTCTCTGTCTCTCTCTCTGTCTCTGTCTCTGTCTCTCTCTCCCTCTCTTTTTCCCTCTCTCTCTGTCTCTCTGTCTCTGCCTCTCTCTGTGTCTCTCTCTCTCTGTCTCTCTGTCTCTGTCTCTCTCTCTCACACACACACACACACCTTCAAACTCTCCCTATTTAATGAATACTTCTCTACTTTCATCAAAGATACCCAAGTCACCTCTATCTTTAAAAATCCTTCACTAGACCCTACCATTCCCTCAGTCTATCATCCTTTACATCTCATCCCTTTCTGAGTCAATCTCCAAGAAAGAGATGTCTACAAATGTCTACATAGATTGTCGCCACCTCCTCTCCTCTCACTCATTCCTCCACCCTTTATGACCTGGCTTCTAATTATACCATTCGACTAAAACTACTCTCTCCAAAGTCATCAATGGTCTCTTACTTGCCAGATCTGATGATATTTTCTCAGGCTTCATCCTATTTGACCACTGCTGCATTTTGCACTTTGGTGGGCAACCATCCTTTCCTCCTCTCTCCCCTCTGAAATTTGATGGCACTGACCTCTCCTGGTTCTCTCTCACCTGTCTCACCATTCCTAACATAGACTCCTTTACTGGATCACCAGTGCTGTCACAGACTCAAATGCTGGTGTTCCCCAAAGCTCTATCCTGGGCTCTCCCCTCTCTATCCTCCCAGTGACTTTATCCACTTCCATGTTTAATTATCATCTCTAAACAGATAACTCAAAAATCAACACATCCATTCTCAGTCTTTGCCCTGAGCATCAGTCCCTCATCACCACAGCCTGTTGGATATTTCAAACTTGATGCTCCACAGACATTTCAAACTCAACAAGTCTAAATTAGAACTTACCATGTTTCCATGCAAACGCACCTCTTTTCCAAACTTCCCCATTTCTGCAGAAAGCACCACTGTTCTTTCAATTTTCCAGCTTCAAAAACCACAGGCTCATCCTCAGCTCCTCACTTTCATTCATTCCATATACCCAGTCAGCAGCCAAATCTTGTCTTCTCTACAACCTGTCTCACAGGTGACCTCTTCCCTCTGCTTACACAATCTCATTCTTGCCTGGATTACTACTGCAAGAGTCAGCCATTTGACCTTCCTGCTTCAAGCCTCTCCTCACACCAAGTCTAGCACCCCCACAACTGCCAGAGTGATTTTCCTCAAGCCTAGACTTGAGTGTCACTCACGCCCTTAGTCCATACATTCCAGTGGCTTCTCATTGCTTTGAGGAGTAAACATAAACCCCTCTTGTTTAGCTTTCATAGAGTGGTCCCAACCTATCTTTCTGAACTCTTTTCTATGACCCCCATTCCTGCACTCTGCACTCCAGTTGGGCTGGCCTTTGCTCTGTTCCTCGTCTTTGGTAACTATTTGTCCAACAAGCAGGAAATGGCAAAGAGAAGGTAGGAAATGGCAAACCACTCCAATATCTTTGCCAAGAAAATCCCAAATAGGGTCATGAAGAATTGGACAGTACTGAAAAACAACTGAACGACTGAATAGATTGTCTAACAGTTAACAAAGAGAAGTTTGCTTAATTGTAGTGCAGAAGGGTTACTCAACAAGTATATGAGATTTAGCCCCTCATCTCCAACAGAAACCACCCCTGATCAGCAGAGAAAGATGTGTTGTCTTGGGACATTCATCAGGTCTGAAGGACCCTGGCTCCATTTGGATGAACCTTTTATATGCCCTTAAGTGACCAGGAAGCTATGTCAACACTCCAAGTCCTAATTATCTAAATAAATCAAATCTTAGGAAAATTTAAATACCTTTTAAGGAAAAACTTGTCTAATATGTTAGGAAAAAAAGCTAGTCTAACCCCCACAGCAGAGGATTCTGGTACATAACATTATACCTACCACATCAGTACTCTTCTAAACTTCCTAAATACAGGGGTGACCAGGTGATGTAGTGGATAGAACACTGGCCTTGAGGTCAGGAAGACCTGAGTTCAAATCTGGCCCCAGACACTGTGTGGTCTTGGGCAAGTCACTTAACCCCAATTGCAAAAAGGAAAAGACTCAACTTCCCAATTACTGATAAGGGAACCATCAGTCTTCCAATCACCTAGGTTCAGAACCTCAGTGTGATCTTCACTCTCCTTTACCCCATATTTCAACTCAGTTGACAAATCTTTCTTCTAAGTATCTATTCTAAGATCTTTGTAAGTAGGGATGGTTCCATTCAATATATTGGTATGCCATGCCAAACACACAGCCAACTGTGTGCTCAATAAATATCTGATTGGTTTTCTATTGTCGTCACCTCCCAACTGGCCTCCTTCCCTCGGGTACCCTCCACACAGCTTTCAAAGTTATTTCCTAACATGCAAGTCTGGCCATGTCACTGCCTCACTCAATAAACTCTAATAATGTCCTGTTACCTCTAAGATTAACTTCTCTGTTTGGCATTTAAATTCCTTCACAACATGACCTCAACTTAACTGTTCCAGGATTATTAATTACACTCCCCTCCAAGTACCTGATAAAACTGGCCTTTTTTATTGTTCCCCACCCACAATGCTTCATTTCTCATCTCTATCTGTCCCTAATGCCTGGAATGCTCTCCCTCCTTACCTTCACCTGTTAGAAGGTCTAATTTCCTTCAAGATTCAGTTCTAGTACTGCCTTTGACCTGAATCATTTCTTGATACTGACAGCTGCATATGATCTCAACTGATCCTGCATTTATTTTTGTATACTTAATATATACTTGCATATTTAAGATGCATGTGCCCATGTAAGATATATTTGTACCCATGGAGTATCTAAACAAAGAGACAAGAAGCTCTTGAGCCTGGGGCAGCACCTGCACCATTGCTAGGAGGCCTCCAGAGCACCATGAAGCTGACTACTGTTTTCTACAGTCTCCAAGAGGGTTATCAAGCTACAATTATATCTGACTAACCCCCTAAATATTGTTGGTCTAGGGGCACAATTGTGGTTCAGAACAAAAGCCATTTTCCTAGTCATTCTTTTTGTTTTGTTTTGCATTTAGAAGGTGTATACTAAATTTTTTTGGTAAAAAAAACAGCTCAGTAAAACCTACCACCATGACTGAATCTGAAAGAATATACAATGTTCTCTTTCTCTAGCCCAGTCTCTTTTTCCAATGGAGTCAACTGTATTCCATTTTCCATTTCCCAGGCTTGAGCTAGGACTTTTCCAAGTTAATGAAAGAATGGCAGCTTTTTACTCTTGTTTTCATTTCCATTCATTTTAGTTATAGCAAATATTCTCCTTACCTCATTCTACCTCAGTTCATTGGCATTTACCTAGGCTGCTCTGAAATCTGTGATCCTGTCCTCTCTGATAGCACTGAAGTGTGCTCTCCACAGTTACCAGTGATGACCAGTAATGGTCCAAATCAAAAGGTTTTCTTCTGGTTCTTAACTTTCTGGATCTCTTGCCAACTTTTGAAAGCACTCCTCATCCCTTCTCTTGGATAGGCTTTCCTCTCTAGGTTTTCGTGGCACTGTTCCTACCTGCTCCCTGGTCATTCTTAAGGGGGAAGGGCTGTCCTAAATTTATACCCTGTAGCTTGGTCTCTATTGTAGATGTTTCTAATGTAATTACTTTCTTAATTCAGATTAAATATTGGGATGAAATGAGGCAATCAAAAGGAACTGAACAGTTAACAAAAGGAAGTTTCCTTTGCTCTACCCCAATAAAGATAAAGTGGCACCTAGTTTGGGGACTGGGTCCCCCTTGTCTCCTCAGGGAAAAGCATCTGGTCATACAGGCAAGTTATGGTGAAAGACGCGGTGACTCACGTGATCTTCAGAAATCCACTAAGTTGCAGGGGTCTCAACTGCCTGGGGGCGGGACTTTTTGTGCCCTTAGTTGTATCAGAGAAACAGGGACCAATCAGGTCTCAGGATGGCTTTGTCTCTTTTAGGGAAAACTATTCCATGTAACAGAAGGTTAAGGAGGAGGGGATGTGCCCAACCCAAGTTGTGGGGAAATCCTAGCAGACACTACCAGCTTTATCATGGCTCCTTCCCACAAAATGCTGGTTATATAAGAGAGCACCATGAGTAGGACATATAAATCCACATAACTAAGCAAACAAACTGGAAATTGGAGATGTTCTATAGATTAGAATATACCAGAAAAAATGCAAGCATAAAGGTCTACTTCTTTGGAAGCTAAAACCAGGAGTGAGGTCCCAGCTTCACCCATGGGAAAAGTCAACAGAATCTCTAGGGAAGAAGGGACAGGATAAAAAGCTGGTTTCTCCTACATGCTTGCAGCTTCCAAAATCTTTCTCTCCCCTCCTTAGAACTGGTCCCAAAGAGAACTACATGTGTCTTTCCTAGAAACTCTGGCACCTCTGCCCCTCATGGAAGTATACAGTGCCACCATGCATTCAAGCAGTTAGGTGGCACAATGGATAAAGCACCCTGCCTGGAGTCAGAAAGATCTGAGTTCAAATCTAGCCTCTGACTCTTATTAGCTGTGTGACCCTGGCCAAGTCCTAGAACCATTTGACTCTGTTTGGTCATCTGTAAAATGGGGATAATAACATGTTGTGTGACTCAAATGAGATAGTATTCATAAATCCTTTAGCACAGTGACTTAGCACATAATGAATGCTATGTAAATGTTAGTTACGACTCTGCATCCTCCCCATCAACTCTTTCTGCATATACAGTAGCACACAAAATGCTCTACACATTGGCAAAATCCCAGTTACATTCACATATGTCATTTCCCAAAGAGAATATGAGCTCCTTGAGGGCGGGGAAGTTTCCTTCTCTTGTCTTTTTATCTCCAGGACCTACCGCAATGTCCAGAACATAGCTGGCACTTAAGAAATGATTGTTGATGAATCACAACTCCATTAAAAACCCTTATACTAACTCAAAATCTTGTAAAAATGAATGATGTAAACAAGAAAATAAAATAATTCAAAAAGAAAAAATAAACCAATTTATAATCCAAAAAATTTTTTTAAAAATTAAAATAAAATAAAAATTCTTCCTCAAAAAAAAAACACAACAAAAACCTTTATACTGATATCAGAAACGTGTCCAAGTCAACCTTGACTCGGGAGGATTGGGTCAGGTTCTTACAATGTTTTTCTCCTTCTCCACATCAGCATATGCCACCCCGTACACTACACTTATCTTCGCAGTGGTTTCTTTGTTTATGCTTTTCATGACCATTGTCACACAAGATGACCTAGTGTCAGATGAAAGAACCTTTCCTGTTGCCTTTGGGCACATGACGAAACGATTCCACTGATTCTTTCATCCGATTTTCCTAGAGAAGCTTGTGACCCTCCCTTCCTCTTCCTTTTGTCTTCAGGTTTATTTCAAGAACACGAATACTGATATGCTTCTATATTTCCAACAGCATGTCAGTTCATCAGTCACCGGACAAAGATGTCATAGGTAGAGCCTCTAAATTTAAATTAACATTTATAAATGATCTGAAAACTATATCATTCTGAGCATATTCTACCCTTTTTTCTGAAATCCCAGCAGCATCAGTGTGGAAGAGGGAAGAGGCCACAAAGAATAACAACTATTTTTTAAATTACAAAATAGGGAAACATTTTAAAATAAACATTTTCATATATAAAGAAGGCCAGGAAATGCAGATTGCGTGCGAAATCATGAATCTATTGTGGTTTATTTTTTTTTAATATATATTAAGTTTAATGTGATAATGCCAATATTGCCCTGCTTGTCCATGTCCCCTTCTGAACTTCCTTCTATTCCCATTTGGGTATTTTGAAATGCTTCATTAACATTCTTTTCTTTCTTTTCAGCACCATTATTGATCCTCCCTTTCCCACTTTGTTATTACCATTCAGTCATTTTTCAGTTGTGTCTGACTCTTCATGACCCCATTTGGGGTTTCCTTGGCAAATACAGTGGGATGGCTTGCCATTTCCTTCTCCATCTCATTTTTACAAATGAGGAAACTGAGGCCAACAGGGTTAAGTGATCTGCCCAGGGTCATACAGCTAGTAAGTGTCTGAGGCCAGATTTGAACTCAGGAAGATGAGTCTTTATGCCTCCAGGCATGGCCCTCTATCCACAGTACCACCTAGCCTTTTTCCCATTACATCTCTCCCCTCCTGCCCCACCCTGCCAAAAAGCTGAGGGCTATTTACATTTTTTTCTTTGTTATAGTGGTTGCCATAGCCACATAATTCATCACGTAGAAGAAGCCTCACTACACTTAACTAGGTTGGTTCTCAAACAGCACACTCAATCTTTTCCTGGGACTATAGCTGAAGCTTTTCCAACATGATAGTACTTACAATCAGCTCACCTATCCTTCAAAAACCCAGGATCCTCTCTGTGTCAAAAAAGGAATTTGACTACTCTAGTAGCACTTTTTAGAGGCATCCTTAAAGGATGTACATCCTCTTTCATCAGCTTCCAAAATCAGTCCTCAAACGTGTTGTACTTCTTATAGCCCAAGGAGAGATTTCTCGGTCCTGTCAGACCCCATTCAAGACCCGAGGATCAAAGGATTTAGAGCTGGGAGGGACCTTAGAGACCATGTAGTCCAGTCCCCCCATTTTAAAGATGATGAAACTGAGATCCAGAAAAAAAAGAAGTGACTTATCAAGGACAGAAGAACCCAGTCTCAAACTCAAGGTTTTTGGTTTTTTTTTTTTACTTCAAATCTTGTTCTCAAGATACCCAAACCACACTAGTAAAAAGCAACTAGAAAGTAGATCTAGGGTATCAGTGACAGGACTTACACATGTAGTAGGGGGAAAAAAATCATTGCCAAGCAAGACTATGATTTCTTTGTGGGTAGGTTCTCTCCCAGCCTGGAGGGGA
The DNA here is from genome assembly GCA_028646575.1 of Pseudocheirus occidentalis. Lineage (NCBI taxonomy): Eukaryota > Metazoa > Chordata > Mammalia > Diprotodontia > Pseudocheiridae > Pseudocheirus > Pseudocheirus occidentalis. Next base: position 282,025,523 of record CM053594.1, on the reverse strand, counting down.
CCCTGTTTGTCTTGGTGGAATGAAGACACTGGAATCTTCTTTGAAGATAACTACTAACCCTTAGGACAAGAATTACATCTTCTGGACCAGTGACAACTGTCTGCCTGTAAGCAGGCAAGGCCTTCCAGAAACATTCTCCTCACACCGGCTTCCACAAAGCAAAGTAGGAGCAGATATCTGGGTCTGCCCTCATTCTGGAGATGGGAAGAATAACTAGGACTCTAGTGACAGTGACCACTGGATTTGGACTCCAAGGACCTGGGGGTTTGAACCCCAGCTCTGCTGCTGGTGTGATTTTAGACAAAATACTTTAACTCTCTGGCCTCAGCTTCCTCAAAAGTCAGATGATCTAGTTTGAACCAAGAACATCTACAAACTCTCTGTAGCTCATAGATTTAGAGCTGCAAGGGGGGAAGAAATCAAGTGAAGCTCACAGGGATTAAGTGATTTGTGCAAGGAAAGGCAGGCCGGCAGCAGACATTTATTATGCACTTACAGTGTAAAAGGCTAGGATTTAAACTCTAACCCTTAGACTCCAAATAGAGCATTCTTTCTCTTCCAGGATACTTTCTCCTTCTGGCTCCAAATTCTATTAACAAATCTATGCCCAGGGTCTTCTCAAATATTCAACAATGATTCAGTGGGGAAAAAGTCCTTTGCTACCACTGGAAGAAATATGATTCTAAGCACACATCGTACAGAGTGGACCAGAAATAACAAAGGATTTAGAGCTAACAGGCTCCTCAGATATCATCATATCCATCCCCATGCCAAAATTTAATATATGAAGAAACTAAGGACAGAGAAGTCATTATTTCCCCAAGGACACACTAGTAGAAGAGCCTAGATTTGAACACAAGATTTGTTATTTCTATCTAGAAATCTATATACTACTTTGAAATCTCCTATATTATCTTGTACCTTCTTCCCATATAAAGGGCAACAGACAGTTATTGGGTGTCCACAAGGAACGTGGCTCTGTTCTAGGGATTGTCAGGCATAAAGATAAAGGGGTTTAGCTAAAATCAGTCCCTCAAAGAAATGACATGCTCTGTGAAAAGCCATCCCAATGTTAAGTAATGCACTAAGAGCTTATGCCCCTTTCTGCACAGATCACAGAGAGCCTGTATTATGGCGTGGAATTCTAAGCTAGGTCTCTGAATCAAGACCTCACACCTCCTTTTAATTCCTTGTTTCAGACTGCATATTCTAAGAGAAAATAAACTGGCTTGATACCTCTGTGCATGTGTTTGCTTCTTTCTAATTTCAGTTGGTTTGAGGCCATCTGTTGCAGCCAGCGTGGTTTTCTTTACTTCATTAACTCTGGTTTGTTTCAAATCGCTTTGAACATTTTCCTTTTACCCCTCCAGCCAAAGTCTCCCAGTATCTTGCCTCCTCCGGCTAACTGCTCTAAGGAAATGAGGCACCTTTCCATCTCCCCTAGAGACTACTCCTAAATAAATACTCAGAACAAGTCCCCATATACATAGTCAAACTGAAAGCAGATCTTTGTGTTGCTAACAGCTTGGTACCTGGGGGGCAGACATCGAGGGCACACAGACTGTTGGCCGTTCTCTCACCATCACCCCCCAGCCAACACACATACACACTGTCGAATAGTCAATTACCTCAGATGTGGCCTGAGGATCTGGAATACCCATTGGAAATCAGTTCAGAGTTGGCATCTTTGCATCTCAGAGGGAATGAGGGAGGAAAAGAGCTGTATAAAAAGGATTCTTTAGACTGCGGCAGGCAGGTGGGCCCCACTTTATAAACAATTCCCGGTATAAACAAAGCCAAACCTGGAAATGGCAGAATTGTGAATCTAAAGTGTTTGCTTCAGGCCCCCAGTTCCTCCCAGGGTCCCCCTGAAATGTTCTCATGATGCCCCATCCCTCTTAACCTAGAAAAAAAGTATCTGGTAAAGTCATTCATAGTTAGAACTGGCTGCACCTTCACTCATTATCCTTGGTTCACTGGTTGCAGTAGGGGGGGAATTGGAATACTCTTTGCTTCCCATTACTGTTCTCATTCTGAATTCTTCACTATCTTTCACCCTCCACATCCAAGCTGTCACCAAGGCCCACCAATTTCACATTTGTAACATCTTTCATATGAGCCCCACTTCTCTCCTCTGGTGCTGCCACCCCTCTAACACAGGTTCTCATCACATTACAACATACAGGGGTGGTTAGGTGGTACAATGAATAGAGCACCAGCCCTGGGGTCAGGAAGACCTGAGTTCAAATTTGACCTCAGACACTTAACACTTACTAGCCGTGTGACCTTGGGCAAGTCACTTAACACCAACTGCCCTGTCTTCTCCCCTCCAAAAAGCAGAAAACAAAACAAAACAAAACACATTACAACATATGAAATCAAATACAAAATGTTGTTTGGCATTCAAAGCCCTTCATAACCTAACTCCTTCCTGTCTCTCCATTCTTCTTTTACCTTATTCCCCAACACAGTGATTGATTCAGTGACACTGGCCTCCTGGCTGTTCCATGATCAAGACACACATCTCTTGACTCTGGGAATTTTCTTTGGCTGTCCCTTGTACCCAGAATGCCTTCCCTATTTTGCTCAGCCTACTGACTTCCCTGGTTTCTTTTAAATCCCACCTAAAATTCCACTTTCTACAGGAAGGCTTCCCCAACCTCTCATAATTCTAGTGCCCTCTGTTAATTATTTCCTATTCATTCTATATATAGCTGGCTTGGTATATATTTGTTTGCATGCTGTCTGCCCTTTTAGACTGTAAGCTCCTTGAGGGTAGGGACCACCTTTTGCCTTTTTTTGTATCCCCAACACTTAGCACAATGCCTAATAAATGTTAATTGACTGACTAAGGACTTGTGTCTTCTTAGGGGCACTTTCATTTTACAAGAGGCCATGGGAAAAACGGGATGTTGATCCCAAAGGGAGGAGAAGCACACTGCAAAATTTCAGGCCTCATGGCATAAAGGAAAAGGAGGTTTAGGGATAGTGAGTAAAGAAGGGTCAAGGGGTCTTCCGAGCACCACTAAAGTCATTCTAAGGGACCCAATTCATGCCATCATTGTAATGGTAACTGACCCTGACATAGCATTCTAAGGTTCATAAAGAAAGACTTTACGGTCTGCAGAGCACTGAACACTCATGATGTCATTTGATTCTCACAATAATTCTATACAGTGGTTATAGGGGCATATGGGATACCCAAGGATGACTAGCACCTCTGCTGTGAGGCTCGCTGAGCCCTCTTCAGGACTGGTCATCCACCTTTGGTATCCACCTGCCACCCACCTCTTACGTGTGTCTCCAAGAACCTGGAACATGTGCACTAGCCACATCCCAGCAGGCAGACAAGTTAAACCAACAAACCTCAAACACATCACTAAGTTAGGGAGAGGTCTACCCCACGCATGTGAAGACTTTCCCAGCAGAATGGACAGATGAGAATAATTTGTTCCAATGGCCATCAAGGCAGCTTAAGCAGGAGCTGTGGAGCACCTAGAGCTTGATCAGTCATGGAAGACACCAAGGTCATCCACTGCATCCCTGCCCATCACCAGTCACCTTGACTTTTGTCCTGCCACTGGACTTCAAGCACTCTGAGAAAGAGAGTGGAGCTGACAACTTGTGCAGTTCTGCCTCACTTAAATTCAATTCACATGCAAGTCAAGACATCACCCCCATGAAAGCATTGATCCTCTTTAAAAAAAAAAAAAAGAACAACAGTGATTATTATTTGCATTTTGTAGATGAGGAGACTGAAAAAGGTGATGTGTCTTCTTTAATAATAGGATGAGTATGGAAATGTTCTCCATGATTGCATATGTATAACCTATATCAAACTGTTTACTATCTCAGAGAAGGTGAGGAAGAGAATTCAGAGCTCAAAATTTAGACAAATTAATATTTAAAATTGTCTTTACATGTAATCAGGGAAAAATATTATTTTAAAAATTTTGCCAAGGTCCTTAATCACCAAACAGGACTATTCTTAGTCCTTATCATTCTTGACCTTTCTGCAATATGACCCTGTTGACCACCCTCCCTTCCTGGATACTCTCTTCTCTCCTCACTGGGTTTTCATGACACTGCTCTTTTGGTTTTACTACCTATCTGATTCTCAGTCTCTTTTGTTGGATTATCATCCAACATCCATCCGTGTACTTCCCACTAAATATGGGTACACCCCCAAGGCTCATCACTTATCTGGGTCCTCATCACTTATCTGTCTATATACTTCCTCTCAGTAATATCATTAGCCTTCAAGTGTTTAATTATAGCCTTAGGTAAATAACTCCCCTATCTATGTATCAAACCTAATAGAGACTGGGTTCTAACACCAGCATTTTCTTAATTCAAATTCAGCTTTGAGATGAACTGAGGCACTTTTAAGTCACTGAACATTAGCAAAAGACTTACGTTGTCCTGATACAACAAGAATACATGATCTCCCTTGTTTTCATATGGAAAAGTATCTGGTCAATAGATCATCAGGGTATGGTGACTAATATGGTCTTCAGCACCCACCACATCTAAGAAACCTCGACTTCCTGTAGCCAGGGCTTCCTATGCCCCCAGGTGACAAGAAAGCCACACCAGAAAATCCAAGGCCAGAAGCAGCTTTGTCACGGGCCTAAGCCATGTTATCTGAAAGCAAAGGGGTTGAGAAAGGAAGCTATCTATATCAGGAAAGCTGATGCCAATTACATGGCAGGGGAAGCTTTGTCTTATTTTAGTTAAAGTTTTTCCATGTTATGGGAGGAAGAAAGTAGTTGTGTCAAGGAAATGCTGTAGTCCTAGCACAAATATCACAGTCTCTCTCCTGACTTCCATTCTCACGTTACCAACTGCTTATTGAATATCTCTAACTAAAAATATCATAGGCAGCTCAAACTCAACCTGTTCAAAACAGAACTCAATCTTTATTCCCAAACCCTCCCTTCTTCTGAACTTCCTTAGTTCTTTCCAGGGTACCACTATCTATCAAGTTACCTAGATTAACAATCTAAGGGCATTCTTTCCTCAACTCTCCCTCTTTCTGACCCCTTATTTCCAATTAATTGCCAAGTCTTGTGAATTCTATGTTCACAGCATCTCACAACCACTTCCTTTTCTCTACTCATCACAAGCAGCCTAGCAAAGGCCCTTATCTCCCTTTCTCCCCACCAGAATAGCCAACTAGTCTCTACCTTGGACCTCTTCTCTCTTCATTCCACCATCCCTATGTAATGGGAATATGAAGCTCTTTCCTCCCCCTAGCCCCTTTGCTTAAGTGGCTCCGAGAATGTTCACTTGGAACCCGTGGCAAGAAGCTTGTTTTTGGGGGGGGAATGGCCACACCTTGTTGCTTTGTAATTGGACAGTGGGTCAAGAGGGCTGACCCTGGAGAAGCCTATATATATGCCCTGATGTGAGGCTTTGCTTTGGGGCTCACTTTGAGAAGAGTTGTGTGATTTGACCAGATGAGACTCTGGGAAGCCGGTGAGTCCCCCGGCTTTGAAAAACCCAGATGTTGATGCTTTCCTCTCTGGTAACTTGAAT
>CM053594.1:282001935-282019485 GCA_028646575.1 Pseudocheirus occidentalis | reverse complement strand
CCACCATTGTCTATGGTCTCCAGGTAGCCTCCAGCAACTTCCCACCCTTAATCACTCATTCCTGGAGTCTGACCTCATCTTGACTCCTGAATTCCCTCCCTACCCTCCCCAATCTCCTCCTCTGGACCACCCCTAGATTCCTCCCACAACCTTTCTGTATATAGAATCCCATCTTCCCTCCAGGTGGTGTGGGAGCTCATGGGATAGCTTAGCACAGACTTACTCTGTGTGAGAGCACCATAGAATGCCCTAGCACACAGACTTACTCTGTGAGAGCATGGTGAAGTGGCCTAGCACCCCACATAGCGAACTTGAACTTTCAATAAACTTTACTTTTTCCTTGGCTGAGAAGACTTGAGTGGAATTCTTTCCGCAGGACCTGGCATGTTGGTATTTTGGGGTCTCAGGCAGCCCTAACCCTCTTTGGGCACCCTCTTCACTCAGATCATCAAAACAAATCAAAAGCAGTTCCAGGATCCCTCTATGACCTTTGAAGAAGTTAAAGTTCTCAGGGACCCTGGTTTCTTCTCCTACTGTTAGAATGCAAGCATTTCATTATCCCTTCCGAAGGCTCAAACATATTTCCTCTTTTTTTGTCTCCTCTGCTTTCATTTCAAAGTAACTGCTCAGCTTCATCAGGAAAGCTTAGATGGCCTCTATTGTATTAGAGGTCTATTCTTCCCCTGCCTGGAAAATTTTTCTCAGTTATAAACCTTTATCTTTTGACTTCTGCCACCAGATCTTTTTTCTTTGACCTGAAAGCTCTGGGCTGTGACTATGACATTCCTGAAAGTTTTCATTCTAGGTTTTCTTTCAGGAAGTTACTTTGCCCACTGTTACTAAAAAGCTAAGCAGCTTTCATTTATGATTTCTTAAAATATGAGATATTGGCTTTTTTGCTTCAGTCATAGTTTTCAAGCTATTTGGTAACACTTAGATTATTGTTTCTAGATTTGTTTTCTGGGTCATCACTTCTAAATAAGAGATACCTCACATTCTCTTCTATTTTTTCAGTCTTTCCAATTTGTTCTATGTTTTTTTGTCATCCAGCAAAGCCATTAATTTCTGTTTAATCCAATCCAATTCTCAAGGAGTCTATTACTTGGCTAAAGTTTATCACCTTCTGTACTAAGCTGTTCATTCTAATTCTTTCCTCTAGAGTAGGGATTCTTAACTTAAGAATTTAACCATGTGGGGTTCCTCCCCTCACAATGTTTTGATAATCACTTTTCAAAATATAATTAAGTATCCTTTTTAAGTTTGTATATTTTATGCATTTAAAAACATTTTTTTGAGAAAGGGTCCATAAACTTCATCAAATTGCTATAGGGGTCTATGCCACAAATGAGATGAAGAACCCTGGCTCCAAAACTCTAACTTCCTTTCTAATTTTATCCCCACAGATTTTATATTTATAATATTATTTTTAACTCTTGCACTATTTTTTTTTCCAAAAAAATTACATAGAGCTTGTAGCAACTCTGTAGTTTTAAGTCTCTCCTTTCTGAGGCTGCTTGGGGATACAGTGGACAGAGTGCTAAGCCCAAAGTCAGGAAGACAGTAATCTGGCCTCAGATATTTGCTAGCTGTGTGACCTTGGACAAGTCACTAAGAACCTTTTTTTTGGCCTCAGTTTCCTCATCTGTAAAACGGAGATAATAATAGCACTACCTCCCACAGTTATTACGAGGATCAAATGAGGTAATAATTTCAAAGCACTTAGCACAATATAGGGGACAGAGTAAGTACTATATAAATATTTTTATTATAATTATAGATATAAAATTATTCTCTTCTGAGTTTGTATCTTGGATGTCCCTGGATCCATAAAATTTCTTTATCATTAGTGTTTTCTGTTATTTACTCAGTTTTTTCCATCCTTACTTCCTGAATTCGAACTTTACATCAGACTTCTCTGTGTACTTCTAGAAGGCATGGTGGAGCCCTCTTTGGTCCCTATCTGTATTAGCAGGCATACTGCAACTCCTTCCTCCAGGCTGTGAACACCGGGGTTCTTCAAGGGTATCAGGCCAGCAATCCATGCTACAGCAGATTGATCCAAAGAACTGAGCAATTGGTGCCTTCTTGGTCCTAGCTTCACAGGCCTAGATATGTAGTATCAGAGATGCACACTTGGGAGGTGGAGACAAGATGGTGGAGTAAAAGTTGGAACTTGCTTGAGTTCCTGCTCCAACCACCTCCAATGCCTGTTAAAAAATTACACTAAACCAATTTTAGAGCTACAGAACCCACAAAGTGACAGAGAGAATCAAATCTCCCACTGAAGACAGCCCGGCAGGGCATGAGGAAGGGTCTATCACACCAAGCACAGTCTCGTGTAAACTATGCCGACCCAGACTTGTGACCCAGACCAGCAAGATCTGACTTGAGGAGAGTATATCACCAGCAGCTGTGGAAGTTTCCAGACTTCTCAACCCATAAACACCAAAGAGAAAGTAAAAGGTCAGTGGGGAATTCTGTTGGAACTGGTCTGGCCCCTGTCCCTGGGGTAAGAGGTGGTGGCTGCAACTGCTACCACATAGCTGCCTCCAGAGCTCCTGGCCTGCAGATCATGGGGGACCAAATGACCATTCAGAGGGTAATCTAAGCACTCTGGCTTTGACCTGCTTGGATCTGGGTCACAGTCTTGGGTGGTGGTCCTGGGGTAGAGAATGCTGCTGTGCCAGAGCTTGTGGGGGCTGTAGAGAGGGCACCCTCCTCATAACTCTGACAACACTGCTAAAACCCGAGCAATTTGGGACACAGCTCTCTCCACTCTGGAAGCAGAGTTCTACCTTGGGAAAGAGCCCAAAAGTCAAGTCATTGGCTGGCAAGATGAGCAAGCAGAGGAAGCGCAATCAGACCACGGAATCTTTTTTGGGGAACAAAAAGGATCAAAACGTGGAACCAGAAAAAATCAACAAAGTCAAAACTCCCACATCAAAAGCTCCCAAGAGAAATATGAACTGGTTATAGGCCATGGAAGAGCTCAAGAAGGATTCTGAAAACCAAGTAAGAGAAGTGGTAGAAAAATTGGGAAGAGAAATGAGAATGATGCAAGAAAATCATCAAAACAGACTCAACAACCTGACTGAAGAAAAAAAACACCTTAAAAAATAAACCCCTCAAACACTTTTGAAAAGGGAAAGGGTCAAAGTAGAAAACAGAATAAAAGGGGAGCAGGATAGGATGGAGGTAAATATAATTAGTCTTTCACAATATAACTACTATGGAAACGTTTTGCATAGCTACACATGGACAACCTATATTGAATTGCTTGCCTTCCTAGGAGGGATGGGTAAGGAGCGAAGAATGGAAAGAATCTGGACATCAAAGTTTTAAAAACAAATGTTTAAAAAAATTGTTTTTTTTAATATGCAACTGGGAAATAAAATATATAGGCACCAGGGTATAGAAATCCATCTTGCCCTACTAGAAAGTTAGGGGGGGCATTGGTTAGGATATAAGAGAAAACAAATTGGGGGAAGGGGTATTTAGTAAGTTCACTATCTTGGGGTGGTGGGTAGGGGAAAGACAGGGAGACAATTTGTAACTCAAAATCTTGTGGAAATGAATGTTAAAAACAAAAAAAAAATAGGTAAATAAATTGGAAAAAAAAAAAAAGAGAGAGAGATGCACACTGGAGTTTCTAGAAGACCCTGGATCTCCTGTGTTTGTCTTCTCTGTCCCCTCCTGGGTACTTACATGCAGGTTCTAGGCCTGCCCCAAGTCCAAGAACTGGACTTTTCTGGTTGGATTTATTCCCTAGAGCCAGCATACTTTTTGCTACTTCCATGTATAGATGTGGGCTAGAAAAATCCAATTAACTATAGTTTCCTCTTGAATTTCTTGATCTAGTCTGGTGGTGTTCTTTCATTCTTGCTAGAGTAGGTGTATGAGAGAAATGTCTCCATTCATTCCACCATCTTGAGAAGATCTCCCCTCAAGTCATTTTTATAATGCCTAGGGGTATGTTAAAATTATGTGACATTTTTCTTACATATGTATCTCATTATTATGATAGAAAAGGCTGTACTGCTGACTCACTGTTAAGCAGAATGAAACAAAGAACAAGAATACAGAACACTGAGATCTAATTCCAGGGTATTTAATCTTTTCATCTTAAGAAGATTTAATATGAGGTTTATTTTCCCCAAAGAAAACAGCTTTTATAAATCTTTCAGAAAGCCCTATCCATTCTCCCTGCCTGAACGGCCAACATCCCTACCTCCTTCATAAGCTTCTTTCCCCTGGAACCTCAAAGCTTTCCAAACTGCTTTTATCCCACGGACAGAAGCTGCTTGGTCCAGTGATTCAGGATTCTGTCAGCTTGGTAACAAGGCCATTTCAAAACTGGTTGTCTTATTATGGCAGACTGTGAAACAGCTTGTAATAGGAGCCTCTAGGCCTTGAAATAATAATGTGATTTTTACTTTTAGACAAGTTTGATAGAAACCCAGAACTTAACACTAGAAAAGAGATAATGATAAGGAAACATACAATCCGATCTCTTCCCTGCCAAATATATCAGTTTCTTATGGTGGCTTTTATTACTTGGACTCAAAAATTTAGCTTTCCAAATATATTGGTTAAAGAGACATCTTCAAGTTCAGATGAACGTTACATATTTACTTCTCAAGGCATTATATGTTTGTTGTAATGAATTATACCAATGAAATTCACATTTTTAAAGAAAACTCTTCTGTGACCTGAAAAATTAACAAACTGAGGTCAATTAAAGGTATAAGAGGGTAAGTATCTGGACACACGGGCACAATTAGATGTTAAATTAGTTTGTTCCTGCCTAGGGAGAAGCTTGGGAGTGAGCATTTGATCTGGGCATCTCATCTATCCCTGTTTTCAATGATCTTAGCTTCTTTGTTCATCATTTATTTCCTTAGTGGGCTATTGTGTAGTAAGTTTTTCTATTATGAGATTCAAAATTGAATCCTATGATACCAGAGACAGAGGAAAAAGGAAGCACTGAATATCATTCCCACTTTCACACTTAGAAGATATTTGGAGGAAAATTTTCAGTATATACAACGCACACAGCATTAGTGTTTTTAATTTCCTTGCAATGGAGATTAACCTGCAATAGCTTATTTCAATTTCTATAATACATTCCAACTTGTACATTAAGCTTGCCATCTTGAAAACATACAGTTAAAAAAGATCCATCTATTCCTTTTGAATGTTTTTATTCTAGTGCAATTTTGTAGTCCCTGAGTCTAATATTCACTTAGAAGCTTCAAAGTATCCACCCACCAGTTCTAATGTTTTTTCCACAATTCTCTCTTCCTTTCCTTCAGGAATCCTTCTAGATTTCGAAAACAATCTGCAAAAGCATTACTGCTATCAAAAGAAGAAGTATTTACAATTCTGGGGAAAAATGTTGATTACATTAAATATAACAGCATAGTTAGCCAAGTATGCACAGGAGCACAGTGTTCCATAAAGGGAAACTTTTTTTAAAAAACATTTTCCTGACTATGGCTTTCAAGGAGTACATTCAAAACCTAATGAACTTCCTCCATCAGATTATTGTCATTATCCAGAGAACTAGATTATACAATTATGCCTCATTTATATATGTGAATGTTAATACCCCTCTCCCTAAAAATACTCCTCTCTTTAAATTTGCTCAATTTATAAGGCAATAAATAATATATCAGAAAAATTCAAGTTTGTACTTCTTTTTTTTAATTATTTTTAGTTTTTGGAGAGGGAAGGCAGGACAATTGGGGTTAAGTGACTTGCCCAAAGTCACACAGCTAGTAAGTGTTAAGAGTCTGAGACTAGATTTGAACTCAGATCCTCCTGACTTCAGGGCCAGTGCTCTATTCACTACACCACCTAGCCACCCACCAGTTTGTATTTCTAAGACCACTGGAAGCAAAAAGAAAATCATCTGATGATAATATAAAGAATACCGAGTACATTTGATCTAACAATACTACTACTAAGTCTATATCCCAAAGAAATCAAAAAGAGTGGTGGGGGATGGGGAGGAATGATCTATTTGTACAAAAATATTTAGAGCAGCTCTTTTTCTGGTGGCAAAGAATTGGAGATTGAGGTGACGCCCATCAATTGTGGAATGGCTGAACAAGTTGTGGTATATGAATATGGTGGAATACTATTGTGGTATAAGAAATGACAAGCAAGATGATTTCAGAAAAACCTGAAAAGACTTAAACTGATGTAAAGGGAAGCAGCAGAACTAGGACAATGTCGTACACAGTAAAACAGCTACAATGTGGGATGATCAATTATGAATGACTTAGCTATTTTCAGCAACACAATGATCCAAGACAATCCCAAAGGACTCATGATGAAAAAGCTATATACACCCAGAAGAAGAACTCTAAGAGTCTGAAAGGAGATTGAAGTATATTATTTTCACTTTATTTTTTTGTGTTTTTTTTCTTTTAATCTGTTTCTTCTTTCACAACATGACTAATACGGAAATATGTTTGACATGACTGAATATATATCACCTATATCAAATTGTCTTAGAGAAGAGGGAGGTAAAGAAGGGAGTGAGAAAATATGAAACTCAAAATTTTTTATAAGACAAAAGTTGAAATGTGTTGTTTACATGTAAAATAAAGGATTGCAAGGGAACCAAAAAGAACCTGAGCAGGTAAGGAACTCAACTATGTATGAGCCTGGGTAAACATTTGGCTTTAGGCTTGCCCAGTTCTGCCTAGGGCAGGAAAGAAACTATCACTGTCTATGTTATCCCTGCCATGATAGAAATCTGTGATAAAGAAAAACTGGGGCAAAAAAGTTCTGAACATGTTCAATTTATTAACAAAACTAGCAGCTGCCAATAAATAGGGTTAATGATTTCTCAGTAGTCAAAGGTGGAGCATTTTTAGTCTAAAAAGGGGAATTAATCAAAATACATGTTATGAGATGAATACATATTTGTAGGATTTATAGGAATAGGGAAATATAATAGGAGTAGGGAAGTATATTCATTTGTACTCCATGTGACTTTAATTAGACCAAATCCCAGCTTCTCATTGGCTCGAATATCTGATTAATGAATTCACTGATATACTAAGAGAGTAACATGGACTATTTTATAAGTTTTCATGAGTCTACGTAAGTAATTAACTTACTTACAAAAAGGGGAACTTTAACTTATATAGAAAAGGGCAAGTCTTACCAACATGGGGCTTGGGCTCACAAAAGCGGGGAGGCTAAAACTCTTAACAATTTACTAATAAAAGTTAACTTAATTAAATTTAATAATTCATAGCAGGCCTTAGCTAAAAATTAAACCTGATTATAGTGATTGAAGTCAATTCCCATCCCTTTTTCCCTAGAGTTTCATCCTTCTGACTCTCTCACCATAGCTCTATCATACACATACTTCCTATCTTATTTATCTTGCTTCACGTCTTGTTTAAATATCTGCTTGGATTTATGTTACTGGTGTATCCCATAATAGAGTGACCATCAGGTGAGGGGGGCTCATAAGAGGTGGATTTTAATAGCTGATTAGCGATAATAACATTTTTAACCATGGTAGTACTGAGTGGATCCCAGAGCTTAGGGGGAAAGAGGTAGGGCTAGTTTATTTATAATTCATGCTCTCATGGAGTTTACAGTCTAGTGTTAAGATTATAAGAACAAAATGCTTTCAATAGGGTTGGTAGGGAATACTGAGGAAGGAAAGGGTTTAGGGAAGGCTTCATGGAGTAAGTTGAACTATCTTTTAAAAATGATAGGAAAGGGGGCGGCTAGGTGGTGCAGTGAATAGAGCACCGGCCCTGGAGTCAGGGGTACCTGAGTTCAAATCCGACCTCAGACACTTAACACAAAAAACTAGCCGTGTGACCTTGGGCAAGTCACTTAACCCCAACTGCCCTCCCAAAAAAAAGGCAAAAAAAAAAAATGATAGGAAAGGAACAAAATCATGAAGGCAGAAAAGTGAACCTGTTCAGTTTGTTTAGAATAAAAACAGGTAATGGGGGAATACTAAAGCTGGAAATTAAGATTGTGGAGGCCAGGCAAGTACAATAGGCACTTAGAAACCAATGAAACTTCTCTAACAGAAGAATAACATGACTAGATCTGTAAGGATTAGTTAAAATACTAAATAATGAACTGGAAAGAGGCAAGAGGCAAAGTTTGTTGGGTGGGTATTACAGCGGTCCAAGAGGAAAGTAACACAGGCTTGTACTAGAGCCATAGGCACATGCATAGGGTGTATGCCCAATCACTCCCTAATATCTCCAAAAAAACTGGCATTTAATATCTCATTTTTAAGGTTAATATTTATAATTAACTATTAATTTAGGGAAAATTGAATTTAAGTGTTTAGTTTCTTTAGTTTGATGAATTAAATGATGCCCTTTAGGATGAAGTATACGAGATTCACATGTTTGTAATACTGTAAAACATTCAGTCCATATTCAGAAAATAATAAACAGTTCTCTGGGAGCATAACCCATGGAAATGATGTGGTTACTCATAAACAGGGTTAGGGTGGCTCTGGACCTCATAATACCAACACACCAAGTCCTGTCGAAAGAATTCGACTCAAGACTTCTCTCAGCCAAAGAAAAGCAAAGTTTATTTTCATTAAAACTTCACAATATTGGTTAGGCTCTTAAGGAGCTTAGGTATCTGTGACTCTTGCATTGGGCAAGCAGGTCAGAGCAAGTCTGACACACAGTAAGTCTGTGCTTGGTTATTCTATGGGGCTCTCACACCACATGGAGGGAAGATGGGATCTTATATACAAAAAGGTTGCTAGGAATCTAGGGGTGGTAATTTGGGGAAGGTCTTCAGGAGTCAAAGAGGTCAGACTCCAGAAATGAGTGATTAAGGGTGGGAAGTTGCTGGAGGCTATCTGGAGACCACAGACAATGATAGGCTAGGCCAGTTCAAGGGTGGGACTGGAAGATCAAGGGTGGGAAATTGATGGACAAGAGGGGTAGCTAAAGACTTGGGCCGAGTCACAAGGAAAGGCCTATGGCCTCAGGTGAATGCCTTCCTTGGGAAGATTCAGGGAGAACTCTAGATGGCTCCCAGAGCCTGCACCTCATCAGAAATGTGCCCTGCATGCCTAGATGAGAATGAATGGATGAGAGAAATATCTGGGGAGGTAGAATTGACAGAACTTTACAGACAACACATCTGCTTACACCTTATGGGCTTTGAGGATAGTGGCTGAGAGAGTATACTAAGGTTTGCAAAGTACTTTGTAGGCACTCTGACCCTTAAAACAACCCAGTGAGATTGGCATAATGGGTATTACTATCTTCATTTTTCAAATGGGGAAACTAAGGTTCACAGTAGCTAGATGACTTGCCCCTAATCACACAGCTGGTAAGTAACAGAAGGAGGGATTTAGACACAAGTCTTCTTCACTCCAAGTTCAGTGTGCAATTATTATTCCACTGTGTTCTGCTACCTCTCCAAGATTTCAAAGGTATAGCTAAGGAAATATGAAACATTTTGACCAATTAAAGGCTGACATTTCACCGATGTATACTCAGTGTTGAGAAATGTGGAGGAAAACCACCAATAAAGTATTTAGACCTCTGCAGTGGATTTATAGCAAGAAATATACTAAAGTCACACAGGATGAAATGACAAGGAGGCAGATCTGTAATACTGGAGGCAGGACCCACATCAATAAACTCGTAGATCAATCAAAATAATAGCTTTCTTGGCTCAATATTTCATTTTTGGACAGGGAAGGGAGGCCATACGAAAGGAACTTAAGAACAAATCACAACAAATGTAACATTTCATCAATGTGGTTTAAAAAAACTACAGAAATAAAATTTTTTAATTTAAATTTTTTTAAAATAAAAAATAACATTTTTTAATTTAAAAAAAAATTTTAAGCTATAGAAAAGCGAATATGTTTCTGTGGAGGGTCCAGGCATCTTCCAGAGCCTTCATGCATCTTTCCAAGGCACCAGAATTGACCCCAGAGCACCTGCAAATGTTCAGGATCTGTTGTCTAATCTCATCAGTATGCTTTGCTCAGTACAGGTACAGGAAGTACATGGTTCCTCAGGAACCAAAGCAGTTGCAAACAGCGCCCACAAGTCCGCAGCAGTGGTCAGCAGTGAAGTGGTTAATCTTTCTCATCAGTTAACAAAGAGCAGCACTTAAAACATAAAAGTTACTTAAAATTCAGCTTAGCTTTATTGTGATTTAAAGTTTGTTTAATTAGTATTTAGAACTGCACATTGTTTATAGCTATTGGTATTTCAATAGATGTTTAAATGTTTGAACGTTTAAAGTTTAATAAGCTCCAGTTCTTTCAAGAACAACAACAAAAAAAAAAACTGGTGTAATTAAATTTTCAATTACTGTGGAGAGATTTTTTTGGTCCACACAATTAATAAAAGCTAAGGCACACTTAACATCTCATTTGAAAAACTAAATAGCCAACCACCTCATTAATTAGCAAACATTTACAGTAGATTTTATTTCAATATAAAAATCTGTTCTAGGCAAAGAAATAACTCCTAGAAAGCATCTACTATGACTACATAAGAGGAAAGACACAGAAATCCTAGCTTTCCCAGTCAGTTTGTAGCATATATATAAATTTATGGATCAAATACCACTTATGGATCCAAACCACGGCTGGTATACTGATGCATGTGGTCAAAAATATCAAAGCAATTTGCCTTTTTTTTTTGTTTTTTTGCACATTTCTGAATGCTCCTAACAGACTAGCAAAAATTTAATTTAAAAAAATGCCAGTCTGACCTTAATCTGACTTTGACCTTTGATGTCTGCAGGGATTAGGGTAAGAATCTATTCCATTTTTAACACTCCAGTGGATCTTTGGTCTCACTTATGTGGATACTCCTAAGGGTGCAGGTCACAACTTATCCCTTGCTATTTGTAGAGTATTTAAAAGAATTCTCAATTTAGTGGTCAAGTCAAGAACTTGTCAAACAGAATTAACAGAAAATGTTCCTATTCTGATAAGTGATCTCTTGTACAGCAATACTGTATTTAATTTTTTTTAACTCTGCCTAAAGGTCAATGAGTTCAGTATTCAAATGAGAATACAAGTCAAGAGTTCAATTTATTTGAATTGTAAAAATTCATAATTACTAGAATTCTACTAAGAACTTAATAAACATATGAAGGCAGACTGGGGTGACCAGGTACAGGTTCTGGGAACACCCTTGGGCTCTCCTTGAATCTTCTCATTTGATGAGGCATTTGCCTGAGGCCATAAGCCTTTCATTATAGCTGAGCCCAAATCTTGGTTATTAGCCTAGCCCTAATTTGTCCAGCTAGCCCCCACCCTTGATCCTCCCAAAATATCTAAACCCTTAAACTACCGTACCCCTCTTTGTCTGTCACCTCCAGGTACCCTCAGCTATTTCTCTCATTACTGGAGTCTGACCTCATTTGACTTCTTAAGACCCTCCCCAAACTCTTCCTCTGGACCACCCCTGAAATTCTCCTATAACCTTTCTGCATATAGGACCCATCCTGCCTCCATGAAGAGAATTATTTAGTGCAGACTCACTCTGTGTCAGATGATTCTGGCCTGTTTGTCCAATGCAAGTCTCACAGATACCAAGGCTTCTTAAGAGTCTACCCATTATGGTGACCCTTTAATAAACTTTGCTTTACTTTGGCTGAGAGAAGACTTGTCGAATTCATTTGACAGGACCCAGCGTGTTGGTAGTCTAAACCCTAGACCTCAATATGGTTCCCTGACCTCAGCAGGGGGAGCCAAGATGGCAGAGTAGAGGCAGGAAACCAGCTGAAAGTTTCCAACACTTCTCCAAACAGCTTTAAAATAACACCTCAAATTGAGTGGCAGAGCCAACAAAAAGTCAGGATGAGCCATTTCTCAGTCCATAGATGGTGGGAGAGTCAGACAGACACTACCAGGGACCCTATGCTAACACTGCGTGTAGTTGGTACTAACTGGTATCTCTATTGCTGATAAGCAGTTCTGGGTCTCAGTTTCAGGGCAGAGAGGAATGTGTGACCTTGGGTAAGTTACTTAACCCTAACTGCCCTGGCTTCCCCCCTCCAAAAAGCGAAAAAAAAAAAAAAAACCACCAAACTGCTAACTGGGACACAAGTCCAACAAGAATTCGTGAAAGAGGTTTAAGAGAAAAAAAAAAGAAATGAGTGGTAGAGGAAAAACTAGAAAAGGAATGAGAGTGCTACAAGAAAATTTTTTAAAAAGAACAAATATCTTAGTAAATAAGGCAAAGAAAACAACACCTTAAAAATAAAATTGACTTGATGTTAAAAGGTATAAAAATTCACTGAGGAAGAGAAGTACTTAAAAAGTAAAGTATGCCAAATGGAAAAAGAGGTATAGGAATTCACTGAATAAAGTAATTCCTTAAAAATTAAAATTGGGGATATCTATAAGCATATAAAAAATCCTCTAAATCACTATTGAGAATGCAAATCAAAACAACTCTCAGGTACCACATCTCAACAGTCAGATTGGCTAAGATGACAAAACAGGAAAATGATAAACACTGGAGAGGATGTGAAAAACCTGGAACACTAATGCATTGCTGGTGGAGTTGTGAACTGATCCAACCATTCTGGAGAGCAATCTGGAACTATGCCCAAAAGGCTGTAAATACGTGCATACCCTTTCACCCAGCAATACCACTGCTCGCGTTATATCCCAAAGAGATCATAGAAGTGGGAGGAAGACCCATATGTACAAAAATATTTATAGCAGCTCTTTTTTGTGGTGGCAAAGAATTGGAAATTAAGGAGATGCCCATCAACTGGAGAATGGCTCAACAAGCTGTGGTACATGAATGTAATATAATACTACTGTGCTATAAGAAATGAAGAGCAGATGGACTTCATAATAACCTGGGGAGACCTATATAAACTGATGCTGAGTTAGAAGAGCAGAACCAGGAGAAATCTGTGCAGAATTACAGACACAACATCTGTGATGACTAACCTTGATAGAATGGACTCCTCTCAGCAATGTAAGGTTATAAGACAACTCCAAAAGACCACGTCCAGAGAAAGAACTAAGGAGTCTGAATACAAATTGAAGAAAACTACTTGCTCTCTTTCTTTTTCTTGTTTTGTTTTGTTTCTTCTTTCCCACTGTTCATTCCATCAGTTATAATGCTTATTTACAACCTAATATTTAATGTGAGGGTATTTATAGATCCTATACAATGGTACCTTGACTTACGTGAGTTTAATTCATTCCGTTACTGAGCTCGTAACTCAATTTGCTTGTATATCAAATCAATTTTTCCCCATTCAAATTAACTGAAATGCCATTAATCTGTTCCAGACCCCAAAATGCCACGCAGTATTTTTTTTGTTACATGTTTTTAAATAAGAAAAAGTATTTATAAATAACAAATATTATATAAAAACATAAAAGAGAACATAGGAAAATAAATTGGTTTTATAAAGTATGTATTTACTTTAGATATCAGATGACTTGAGCTAACAGAAGATACTGGCAGAGGTGGAGGGTGGAGGAGACAGATGGAAGAGGTTAGAGGAGTTTTGTTTCATGCTCTTTTGGTCACTTTCGTTTACTTACTTGCTATATTCTTAATGCTACACTTTATCCCTGAACTTAATTGCTACAATATCTTTTTTACGTTCACTTAATTTTCTTCACTAGTGAGGTAAACATGTGGACTGAATGAGTGAGGTGTGGGATGCTGGGTGGGCATTGGATTGTGGCATTCACTGTACCAACTAGAGGTGGCTCATACCTCAAATTTTGGCTCACAATTGAAAGCAAAAAAATCAACCTAGTGACAATCTCATAAATCTCGTGTCTCGTACATCTCATAAATTTGTGCACTCCTATGTCAAGGTACCACTGTATTTGACTGCATGTCACCATGGTGGGGGGAGGGAGGGAGAGGAAGAAAGGGGAAGAAAATTCGAAACTCAAGAGATTATGAAACTGAATGTTATAAAATAAAAATAAATACACAAATTAAATTTTTTAATTAGAATTGAGCAACTAGAAGCTAATGGTTCCATGAGATAACAAGAAACAGTAAAACAAAGTTAAAAGAATGGGAAAAAATGAATGTTTTAGATGAAAATGTGAATTATCCCATCAGAAAAACTACTGACCAGGAAAACAGACCAAAGAGATAATTCAAGGGTTATTAAACCACCTGTAAGTCATGAGGAAAAAAAAGAGGCTAGACATAATGTTTGAAGAAATTATCAAGGAAAATTGCCATGACATCTTAGATCCAGAGGGTAGAATAGAAACTAAAAGAATCTACCAATTATCTCCTGAAAGAGATCTCAAAATGAAAACTCCCAGGAATCTTATAGCCAAATTTCTGAGCTCCCAGATAAAGAAGAAAATATTTTTTAAAAAAACAGCCAAGAAAGATACAGCTCAAATATCATGTTGCCACAGGCAGCATTAAGATTTAGCAGCTTCCACATTAAAGGAGCAGAGGATTTGGAGTATGATATTCTAGAAGGCAAAGGAACTAGGATTACAACCATGAAACACTGACACAGCAAAACTGAGTATAATCCTTCAGGGGGGAAAATGGATATTTAATGAAATATAGAAGACTTTTAATCATTCCCATTGAAAAGACCAGAACTAAATTAGAAACTCTGACATTTGAATATAAGACCTGAAAAAAGAATAAAAAGATAAACATGAAAGAATAAGCATAAGAGGGGTGGCTAGGTGGGGCAGTGAATTGAGCACCGGTCCTGGAGTCAGGAGGACCTGAGTTAAAATCTGGCCTCAGACACATGACACATTTACTAGCCATGTGACTTTGGGCAAGTCATTTAACCCCAATTTCCCTCCAAAAAGCCAAAAAAAAAAAAAAAAAAGAAGAATCATAAGAGACCTAATAAAGTTAAATTGTTTACATTCTTATATGGGAAGATGATACGTGCAACTCCAAATAACATTATTTAGGTCAGTTAGAAGAAGTCTATATAGAAAGTGGGCATGGAAGTGAGCTGATTATGTTGGGGGTGATCTGAACAAAAAAGGAGTAAGAAAGAGGGATGCGTTGGGAAAAGGGGCAAGGGAGAGATAAAATGGTGAAAATTATTTCACATAAAAGAAGCATTAACAAAGAGTTTTTACAATGGAAGAAGAAATGGGGGGTTGGTGGGATATTTGAACCTCATTTTCATCAGAATTGGTTCAAAGAAAGAAGAATTTTTATATACATACTGATTTGGGTATAGAAATCTATCTTATCCAATAGGAAAACAGAAGGAGGGAATAAGACAATGAGGGGTAGCAAAAGGGGGTATAGATTAAAGGAAACAGTGGCCAGATGCAAAATAGACTGTTGAGGAGGAATAGGATAAAATTAAATAAGAAAAACAAAAGAAAACAAGATACACAGAAATCCTCAGTTAGTAATCATAACTGTGAATTCACCTATAAAATGGAGATTAGAATCCCACAATATGTTGTTAACAATAGACACACTTGAAACAGAAAGACACATACAGAGCTAAAATAAGGAGATAGAGCAGAACGCATTATGCTTCAGGAAAAGTAAAAAGGAAGGAGCAGCAATAATAATCTAAGAAAAAGCGAAAAGAGATCTAATTTAAAGAGATAATCAGGGAAATTACATTTTGATGAACATAATGAAGAAATATAAAAATTTTTGACAGTAAGTTTCTCTGATAAAGGCCTCTTTTCTTAAATATATATGGAATTCAGTCAAATTTATGAAAATAGGGGCAGAGCCAAGATGGAGGTGTAGAAGCAGGAAAACATCTCAGCTCGCACATAGCCAACTCAAATACCCATAAAATATGACTCTAAACAAATTTTAGGGCTCCAAAACTCACATAAAAATACAGAAAAACACATCTCCCTCTGAAGGAAGCTCGGCAGAAAGGGCTCATCTCCGAATGCTGGGAGCGAAACCAGCCCAGACTGAAACCATGGCTTGGCCCCGGGGCAGCCTGGATGAGTCACAGCTGGAGCCTTCAGGAAAGTGGATAAGTGGCAGGTGTGGGAGTTACCAGAATTATCAAGCCATAACAAACAAGGACTAAGTGAAAGGTCAGTGGAACTCAGCTAAATATGGGAGAGAAAAGCATTCTGGCCAAACTGCCTCCAGGGCAAGGAAGTAGCAAAAGTGGGCAGCCCTGCAGGCCACCGCCTCCACATAGCTGCTTCAGAGCTCCTGGCCTGCAGCCTGCAAAGTAAGAACAGCAATCAAACTCTAGAATCCTTTTTTGGGGACAAAAAGGATAAAAGCATGGAATAGGAAGAAGACAACACAGTCAGAACTCCCACACCAAAAGCTTCCAAGAAACATGAAGACTGCCTGCAAGCCATTGATCAGCTTAAAAAGGATTTTAAAAACCAAATGAGAGGAGGAAAAATTGGGAAGAGAAATGAGAGTGATGCAAGAAAATCATGAAAAGAGAGTAAACAACTGTACCAACACGCACTCTAGCATACCCAGGGTGGCTGCTAGGACATGTTCTTAGATCTGCTTTTCTAAAGGAAGGCAACTCAAAATGGGTTAACAATCCTACTTTAATTAATCAAACATATATCATTTACCTAGTTCTGGGGAAAAAGTTAGCACCCTGAACTTCAGAGAATAATTACAAAGAAACAGATCAGCAGATGGGCTTCCAACCATCTGACCATTACATCCATACCTATTAAGTTACCAGAGAAGAAAGCACCAACATCTGGGTTTTCAAAGTAGCAGGGGGCAGGGGGGAGGCTCACCGACTTCTCAGAGTCTCATCTGTCCAAATCATACCTCTTTCCAAAGTGAGCCCCAAAGCAAAACCTCACATCAGGGTGTATATATAGCCTTCTCCTGGCTCAGAGAATGTCACAGCCCTCTTGACCCACTGCCCAATTACAAAGTAATAAGGTGTGGGCATTCCTGCAGAATAAGCCTCCCTCCATAGGTTCTATGTCACCACATTCAGCCTAATAAGGGGCAGAGTATACTTTCAAATCAGAGAAGGTTCTCAGAGTCACTCAAGTCTATCACAGGGCCTAAGGGCTGGGAAGATCTTCAGATTTCCATAACAACAACCTGACTGAAGAAAATAACACCTTAAAAAACAGATTAACTCAAATGGCAAAAGAGGCCCAAAAAAACCCAATGAGGAGAACAATGCGTAAAAAGTCGAATTTGCCAGATGGAAAAAGAATTTCAAAAGCTTTCTGAAGAGAATAATTCCTTCAGAATTAGAGTGGAGCAAATGGAAGCAAATGACTTTATGAGAAATCAAGATACTATTAAGCAGATCCAAACAAATTAAAAAAATAGAAAGCAATGTGAAATATCCCGTTGAAAAAAAACACTGACCTCGAAAATAGATCCAGGAGATACAACTTAAAAATTATTGGACTACCTGAAAGCCATGATCAAAAAAAGAACTTAGAAAGCATCCTTCAAGAAATTCTCAAGGAAAACTGCCCTGATATTTTAGAACCAGAGGGCAAAATAGAACGTGAAAGAATTCACTGATCACCTCTTGAAAAAGATCCCAAAAAGAAAACTCCTAGGAATGTTATAGCCAGGTTCC
>CM053594.1:281983701-282001435 GCA_028646575.1 Pseudocheirus occidentalis | reverse complement strand
GGAAGCACCAACATTTGGGTTTTTCAAAGGGGAGGGGGGGGGGGGGAGGTTACAGCTTGGGAACAGAGTCTCATCTGGCCAAATCACACAACTCTTTCCAAAGTGAGCCCCAAAGCAAAACCTCACATCAAGGTGTATATATAGCCTTCTCCTGGGACAGAGAATGTCACAGCCTTCTTGACCCACTGCCCAATCACAAAGTAATAAGGCGTGGGCATTCCTGAAGAACAAGCCTCCTGCCACAGGCTCCATGTGACCACATTCAGCCTATTAGGGGGCAGAGTATACTTTCAAATCAGGGAAGGTTCTCAGAGCCACTTAAGGCATTTAAGCAAAGGGCCAAGGGGCAGGGAAGATCTTCAGATTCCCATAACAACTACCTGTACGAAAACAATTCCAGTCTTTATCTCAGTGATAACCTCAGTAAAATGGACAGAATTTATAACCCAAGCCAGTACTTAGACTCTGCTGCAGAAGTGATCAGAATGGGCCAGAGGTCATCAAACCCAGGACGTTCTTGTTACCATTTACAACATCTGTAAATGAAACATTAAAAAACAAACAAACAAATAAAAACCAGCAAGGGTGGAGAGCTGGGCTTTTAGAATAGGCTCCAAGAATGGAAAATGCTGAAGGCCAAACTTGTTCCGCAATTTCTTAACCAGCAAGCATTGTCTCATAAATACCAAACGAGAACTGCCTCATTAAAAATGTAATTTTAGTAACTTAGGACTTGAAACAATAATGTGAAGTAAAACTAGACACAACAAATGCGTGTTGGTTCCCCTGGTAATGAAGCTTTGATTCTTTTTACTTTGCGTATCTGATGTTGAGTTGTTTCGGTCATGTCCGATTCTTCCTGGCCCCATTTGGGGTTTTCTCGGCAAAGAGATACTGGAGTGGTTTGCCATTTCCTTCTCCAGCTCATTTGACAGATGCGGAAACTGAGGCAACCCTGGGTTAAATAACTTGCCCAGGATCATACAGCTAGTGTCTGAGGCCAGATTTGTACTCAGATCTTCCCAACTCCAGGCCCAGACCTTTATCTACTGCACTACTAGCTGCTTTCTAGGTATCTGCGCACTTAAAAATATATGAATTATATGCAAGTCTTTATCAAAGACAAGAAATGTGGTTCTACTAAAGATGCTAGCCGTATTTGACATTAACAAAACATATTTAAAGCATTTGAAAATCACTCACTATGTCTGCAGTGATAGAGCACCAGCCCTGGAATCAGAAGTACCTGAGTTCAAATCTAGCCTCAGACACTTAACACTTACTACCCATTTGACCTTGGGCAAGTCACTCAACTCCAATTGCCCTGCCTTCCCCCCTCCAAAAAAAAAAAAAAAAAAAATCACTATGTATGGAATATAATATATGTCAATAATATTGTCCACATATTCAAATAAAGTTTTTTTAAAATGTCCCAACGAAGTCATGGATAACCAGGATATGACTTCTAAAATGTTTAGCTCTCATTGATAATCATTTGTTAAGCACAGATTATGTGTCAAACACTACGCAAAATGCTGGGGATACAAAGACAAAAACTGAAACTGCTGTCAAGAAGCTTACATTTCCACTGGAGACAGGTATATGTATATATGTCTGTGGACTAGGTCATAGGCATGCAATTGGGAAATATTTAACAAAATAAGTAAAAATATTATGGAACATAGGTAATGTTAACAGGTGGTTTTCTTTTTTTTTTTTACTTAAAAAAATTTTTTTTTTGCTTTTCGGAGGGCAGTCGGAGGTTAAATGACTTGTCCAAGGTCACACAGCTAGTTTTTATGTTAAGTGTCTGAGGGCCAGTGCTCTATTCACTCCTCCACCTAGCCGCCCCAACAGGAGATTTTCTAAGTCACCATGTGGCCACAGGGATCCTTGATACAGCTCGGTGGCCATCATTTCCATTTGTATTTGATGCCGCCGGACTAGGTCATCTCTGAAATCTTTTCCTATGTAAGATTCTTTATTCTAGTCCAACTCATTTACAAGTAAGGAAAATGAAAAACACTGAAATAGGTGGGGAGGAGAGAAGCCTTATAAGTTCACCTTTGAAAAGTGAAGGATTTTTTAAAATAGTATTTTATTTTTTTCCAATGTAAAGACAAATTTTATTATTCAATTTTTTCCCTCTCTCCCTCACTTCCCTCTAAAATGGTAAGCAATTTGATATAGGTTATATATGTGCAATCATGTAAAACATATTTCCGTATTAGTCATATTGTAAAAAAGAAAATTGTCTGCTTCCATCTGCATTCAGCCTGTCAGTTCTTTCTCTGGAGGTGGATAGCATTCCCCTTCATGAGTCCTTTGGAACTGTCTTGGATCATTGTATGGCTGAGAAGAGCTAAGTCATTCACAGCTGATCACTGCACAATGTTGCTCTGTGTTATGTTCTGGCTCTGCTCACTTCAAAAAGTGAAGAATTCTAATGATCTAGTCATTTGAATATTTCCTAATTTATTTGTTTTATAAACTGTGCTTTGGTAGATAAGAGGTACAGTGAGCTAGATCTGGAGGATCAGGCACCTGATCTACTACCCACAGGATCAGAAAAGTCCCAATGTCTCTCGCCTTCAGGCTCCTAACTTCAGAAATGAGGTTTGGACTTTAGAGGTGGGTGGCTTCCATCTCTACATGGGCAGCTAGGTGGCGCCATAGTGCACAGAGCTCTTGGCCTAGAGTTGGGAAGACTAATCTTCCTGAGTTCAGCACTGGCTTCAGAGACTAGCTGAGTGACCCTGGGCAAGTCACTTAACCCTGTTTGCCTCATTTTCCTCATCTGTCAAATGAGCTGGAGACGGAAATGGCAAAACACTTCAGAATCTCTACCATGAAAACCTCAAATGGGGTCGTAAGAGTCGAACATGATTGAAAATGACTTAACAGGGGCGGCTAGGTGGCACAGTGAATAGAGCACCGGCCCTGGAGTCAGGAGGACCTGAGTTCAAATCCGACCTCGAACACTAAACACGAACTAGCCGTGTGACCCTGGGCAAGTCACTTAACCCCAACTGCCCTCCAAAAAAAGGAAAAAAAAAAAAAAAGAAAATGGCTTAACAACAAAACCACTGCTACCTCCACGATGGCCTCACAGCCTTCTTCGAAACAAGACATCAGTGCCAATCCTCTCTATGTATACAGCCATCCCTTGACATTTTCAGGTTCCATATTAATAGTTTGGGCTATTTAGCCTTGGTCATCAGATAATTTAATGGGGAATTTTTAGGGACGATGTGTGTAGGTAAAGAAAACTAAAACAATTTTAGTAAGTCATAAATGCATAAATACTGCATATTGTTAATCAATTTTCACTTACTACCATAAGCATATGGTAGTATTTATTATTTATTTTTAGTTATTATATAAATTTAATTATTTATTGTAATTTATTAATTATATTTATTATAAGTTTATTATATTTTTATTTAAATTTATTATAAACAGTTAAATTTTATTAAAAGTTTCACTCTCTCTGGACATGCAAGGAAATCCCTGAAGCAGTTGCTGCAGCTGTACCTGAAGCTGCCAAGCTCCTCCACCTACAGCTTTCCAGGCAAGGTGCTAAGCATTTTTCAAACACCAGTGACTTCACAGAGGTTGCAAAGCTAATTAATGACAAAGCCTACAGAGCAGAATACAGTTGTCCTCATTTCAAATCCGGTGTTTCCACTCTACTAGGTTATCTCAGGTTAGCTCATAAATCCAGAACTGGGGGTTCTTTGTGGGTAGGGCAGGTCATTGAGGTGGAGGAGGGGTTAAATGAAAAATTCAATTCAACAAATATTTATTAAGGGCTTAATAAGTGGGAGGCACAGTAGAAAGCTGGGTGCAGAAGTTAGAAAGACAAAAATGAAAAAGTACTTGCCCTCAGGAAGATTACATTCTGGGGAGGTATATGGAGAGAAAGGAAGAATCATAAAACATATATGCAAATAAGTCAATACAAGGAATATATAAAGTAGTTTCAATAAAGAAAATGCACAGCACCAGAGTGGGAGAGGGGTGCAGATGGGGGACATCAGGAAAGGGGGCACCAGAGCTGTGTTTGCAAGGAAGCTAAGGATTCTACCAGGAAGAAGTGAAAAGGAAGCACCTTTGGACCACACAGAGACTCGGGGAAAGGGATCGAACTGTGCAGGGAAGAGCTGGCAGGCCAGTGTGAGTAGAAGAGAGAATCCTGGAAGGGATGGAGTGGGAATTTAACTCAGCATGAACAGTAATATGAAAAAAGAAAGGGGACAGGAGATGGAACGTAGTAAACTTGGAAATGCCCAGTGGAGAAGTGTGTTCTTTTCCTAAGACTTCTGAGGGCGTCGTGGTCAGATATCTGTTTTCAGAATATTAATTTGGCATCCTCAGTGAAAGATACTGAGTGGAGTGTGTTGGAGATGGGGGAGCGTAGAGGCAAGAGGACCAATTAGGAGGCTGTGTGAGGAGGGGAAGAAGAGCAGATGAAAGAGACGTGAAGGGAAGACAGAGGCTGAAATGAAAAGCAATTAAAGTCTGCAAAACCCTTGTATACGTTATCTGATTTTAGTCTTATAACAACTATGGAAAGTTGTTATGGTCCCCATATTACAGATGGAGAAACTAAGATTTAGGGAGGATAAATGACTTGCCCAGCATCACACAGCTTTTGTTCAGTCATGTCCAATTCTTCAGGACCCCATTTGGGGTTTTCTTGGCAAGGACGTTGGAAAGGTTTGCCATTTTCTATAGAGATCAGTAACTGACAAAATGCAATTTCCAGGATTGGGGAATTTTTGGTGATTTCTGAAAATACAATTTCAGTAGTACCTAGGGACTGACATTAGATCACAAAGGTGTTGAGAGAATCGAGATTAAGGAGGAAGGAGAAGATCCTGCTTTGTCTCCTGTCTCCATTGTATCTTCATCCTATATCCTGTGGTTTTTCCCCTAAACTCAGTCCTTGGTTACTAGCCCCAGCTCTCCTCACCTTTTTTGGCTTCTGGGATCCCATTTCCTAACCTTTTACCTATGCAAATATACCTACCATCCTTCAAGGCCAAACTTCTTCCTCATTCGAAAAGCCTTATAGACCACTGCAGCCCAGTGAACTCAACACTGCCTTTCATTTCATAGCTATAGTGAACCACCTTGCAACACTTGTTAATTTTATTTAACCTGTTTAGGTCAAAGGCCAGAACACCAAGACTATAGGCTGCTGGGCTTGCATTGTGGATGTGTCCAAGAAAAAATAAAAGTCTCCACTGGCTTTGTCTACTAGTAGTTTATATACTGAAAGAACAAACAAAAACCCACTTCTTTGCTTTTCTAGTTCAACTGAAAATATTAATAATATTATCTCTAGCCTAAAACTCTTTCTAGATTTTTCCCTGTAGGAAAATGTGTAGAAGGTCAAGTAGAGAGATCTAAGTTCTGAGAATGTGATTAAGGGAAATAACCAAACTAATTTCTTGTCTAGTTAGCGTCATGCCTTTAGTGTGGAAGGGAGTGATTGATGCCACCCATGCCCCCCTTTCCATTAAAGAAGCACTTCACAAATGTTACCACAACCACAACCACTTCTCTTCCCTCCTCGCCCCATCAAGGTGCCTCAACATTTTGCAGTTGATGGGCTGAGGCAGACAGAGGTTAAATGACTTGGTTGGGGTCATACAAGTAAATGTTTGAGGCTGTATTTGAACTCATTTCTTCCTGACGGGTTTCCAGGCCCAGCATTTTATCCCTTGCACCACCTAACTTCAAGGAAGGAATCTGTAGTTTTTAGCTAAAGATCAAATAACTGCTCATCTAGAATATTAACCCTAAGATGCAAATGAACATATTTTCCTTTTCCTTAGTAAAGATTCCTTTAATGTTACCTCAAATTGCCTTGAGGTAGGGAAATGTGGGGGAGGGTCCATGGCTGAAGCAGGGGGAATACAACTGTGTCCATTTGGACATTTCTCTAACCTAGAATTGTTTAGACTCAGAATAATGTTAAAGTCATAGTTATTGGCAAACTGGTGCCTAAAATATATGGCATATTAAGACATTTTCATCAGCAGTACTTGTTGTACACAAATCCGAATCCCAGGTCACTACACACCACATGACTTGTGGCCCACCATTAAGCCCCTCTTGTATCTCTTTCTTTGTCCCTGTTTTATTTTAGCTTGAAACTGCTTAAGGCATGTCTGGGCATATTGCTCAAGGCTTTCCCAGACTCTCTCCCGATCAGCATTTCATAGTTTCTCCTTGAATCATTATAGTGTACCAGGCTCATTATGGTGCAGGGATCTTATCTAAGTACCACCCTGTCCTGCCCCACTGACCAAGCAGGACCTTTATCTCCCTTGCCTGGAACATGACCCTGACCAGTCCTGCGGAATTCCAGCCCCCTCTGACTACCACCTGGGGCATTCCAGTTCCCCTCATACTGTGCCCCTCCACCCTGCGTCCTCCACCCA
Source organism: Pseudocheirus occidentalis (assembly GCA_028646575.1). Classification (NCBI taxonomy): domain Eukaryota; kingdom Metazoa; phylum Chordata; class Mammalia; order Diprotodontia; family Pseudocheiridae; genus Pseudocheirus; species Pseudocheirus occidentalis. The sequence continues at coordinate 281,994,983 of CM053594.1, read as the reverse complement.
GTTCTATGAAAGACCCTTTGTACCCTTGTGCTATACTCTCCTGAGTCATACAGAACTGACCAATGGCTGACCTTCGCTTCTGTACGTCACAGCTTTTGCTAGCTCCTCTCCCTATTACCATTTTGTGGTTTTGGCCTACATAACTAAGATCTGAAAGTCTAGAAACCACTGCCAATTTCGGTGAGAACTCTGGCAGTCGTGCACTTGCTTAATAAATCCACATCTACATTTATCTGAACCCAAATTTCAGCTCGCTCTTATTTCTCTGCACAACATACTCATCTTTCACAATGACAATGTCTTACATATGTAGCACATAACAAATATTTTTAAATTATATTTTGAAGAGGTAGGATGACAGACCAGAAATAAAACTTCCATCCTGTTTTTCATGAAGAGGCTGCTCTTCTCCTTGGTAAAGCATGCATTCTTGATCTCATCTCAACACCCCATTTTCTCTTGTGGACTGATCCCACTAATACTAAGGGGTGAAGACATGAAGAAAATGCAGTCCTTGCCTTCAAGGAACTCCCAGTGTAAAAGTGCAGACAAAAGGCAAAGGACTAATAAATTATATACAAGATAAAATGGAATCAAAAATGGGAGGAAATTGTCATTAAGCGTGACTGAGAAAGCCTTCCTGCACAAGGTGGGATTTTAGCAGGAATTTGAAGGAAAGGAAACTGGGAGGCAGGAATGAGGAAGGAGAATGTTTCAGGTATGGGGGGGGGGGTATTCCATGAGTTCCCCGAGTCAAGAGATGTAGTCTTGAACTAGTAACAGCCAGAAGGCCAGTATCATTGGATTACAGCAAATGTGGTAGGAGGTAAGGTGCAAGAAGAGAAGAAAAGTATGGGTTATGGAAGTTTTTATTTTTTAGTTAAATTTTATTTTTAGTTTACATTCTCTTCCTCTCTCCATCCCTCCCCCATCCCCTGAAGAGGCAAGAAAAACAATATTCATTATATATAAACAGTCATGCAAAGCATTTCCTCATTAGTATGTTCTGAGAAAAGAAATAAAGGAGAAAAAATATGCTTCAATCTGCACTTTGAGTCCATTAATCTTCTCTCTGGAGTAGATAACATTTTATATCATGAGTCCTTTGGAGTTGTGGTGGATCATTATCTTAAGTAGTGTTACTAACTTTCACAGCTGATCATCTTCACCTTATTGCTGTTACTACACTCTCCTGGTTCTGCTCACTTCACTTTTTTAGTTCATATAGGTTTTTCCAGGTTTTTTTTCTGAAACCATCCCCTTCATCATTTCTTACTTCACAATAATACAACATAATATTGATATACCATAACAGTTCACAGATGGTTATAGACTTTAAAAGTCAAACAGGATTTTGTCAACAGGTAATCACAACTTTACAAAACTTATGTGAACATTAGGTTTGTCACAGGAAAAATGAACATGCACGTGGAACCCAAAGAGTTTACTATTTATACAGAAGTTTCAGTATTTACGACAGTAGGTCAAAGGGAGGAACAGGTACCAGAAACCTCCATCTAAAGGTATGTGGCATGAGAGGGAAAGGTGAGGTAAAGGTAGGAAAAGGACAAAACCCATCCCGAAGGGAAGGAGCAAGGCAACAGCAAAAGCCACATTCTTTTCTCTTAGAAACTTATACACTATGAAGACAGGAGGGTCTGTTTATCGACAAGGGTGCCAGCTGCACAAGCAATTTCCCAGTCTGGTGCAGACTGACCAGTGTCTGTCTTGATTCCCAAGACACACAGGGAGTCCAGCTTGGAGTACAAACAACAAATCATGTCAGCTGCGGGTAGAGGGATGACTTTATCCTTGACATATTCAGGGCCTCCTACATTCTCTGGGTCCAGTATTTCTGGAAAATATGGTAACTCAAAAAAACAAATTCAAGAGACCCATTAACAGTCCTTAACAATTTTATATTCGATACTAGAGGCAAGAAGGAGTCACTGGAATTGACTAACTATAGGGTAACATGGTCAGTCTTATACTTTAGGCGATCAATGTGACAGATGGATGGAGGATGGACTATTGCAGTAATTTGGGCATGAAATGAAAAGGGCCTAGTCTAAGGTGGTGGCAGCGTCAGAGGAGAAAAGGGGGTACATATGAGAAATGCTATGAAGGTAGAAAGGACAGGACTTCTTCACAACTAACTACATATGGGATGTGTGTGTATGCATAATCTTCTGAGAAATGCAAACTGGACATTGTGTTCAATCAACATAATCAGACTTGATTTTTAGCTAAGGCCTGCTAGAAATTACTAAACTTAATTAAGCTACTCTTTTATTAATCAATTGTTGCAATTTAACTTCTCTACTCTTTTTTTGCTTTTTTTCCTTTTCTGGAGGGCAATTAGAGTTAAGTGAGTTGCCCAAGGTCACACGGCTAGTTCTGTGGTAAGTGTCTGATGTTGGATTTGAACTCAGATCCTCCTGACTCCAGGTACGGAGCTCTATTCATTTCGCTACCTAGCCGCCCTAACTTCCCCACTCTTGTGAGTCCAAGTCCCTTGTTTTATTAAGACTTCTTTAATGTATAAATTAAAAGTTTCCCTTTTTGTGTGTAAGTTAATTCCTCATTTAGACTCATGAAAACTTACAAAATAGTTCATGATGTTCTCATAGTATATCAATGAATTATTTCATTAATCAGACATCTGAGCCAACGAAAAAGCTGAGCTTTGATCTAATTAAAGTCACATGGAGTTGAGAACACCTCCAGATCGAATGTTACAAATCATTTCTATACATATAGGTCTTTTTCTTCTTTCTTTGAGCTCTTTGGGGCATAGGTCTAGTAGCTGGTCCAGAGGGTTAAACTAATATTACTAAAGAATAGCTCTGACCTCATTATTTCCCTGTCTAAAAAGGGTGGCCCACTTTTTGCTGTTGTTCATCCTTCTTTCTCTTCCCCCTGAGATATACTGTTTAGTGTGTAAAGTCCTCTACTATCTGGCTCCACCCTCCTCTCCCGGCTCACTGCAGAGTCCTTTCCTTCACACACTCTACGTTCCAAACCAACTGGCCTACCAGCTCTTCCCCCTACATGAGATTCCCTTTTATCATGTCTTTGCATAAGTTCCCTCTAGCATCTGCGGTGTACTCCCTTCTCACAGAGACCTTTCAGATTTCCTAGCTTTCTTCAAAGTTCAAGCAAGGTTCAACTCTAGCACCACCTTCTACGCAAGGTCCATATGGTTCTTCATAGTTGCTAGTACCCTAGGGTTTCCCTGAAGTGAAAGAAGAAAGCGCATGGTAAAGGCTACTGAGGGTTTACAATACGCACAGCTTAAATTCTATATTCTAAAAGACCACAAAGGAAGGGCAGAAACTCAGAGCAAGTTATCTCACTGCATTCTAAGTTAAAATTGGAAGGGTTTTTAAAGAACATTTATTTCATTCCTCTTCCCCCTTGTTTTAAGTATGAGCTTCCTGACCACGATAGACCTTTTCTCCCAAGATGGTGCCAAAGGCGAAGGAAGCTGTTGTCCCCGCAAGACAGAAGCCAAATCCAAGGCCTTGAAGGCCAAGAAGGTGGTGCTGAAGGGTGTCCATAGCCCCAAAAAGAAGATCTGAACATCCCCCACCTTCCAGCAACCCAAGACACTAAGACTTCAAAGGCAGTCCAAAAACCCTCAGAAAAGTGCCCCTCAGAGAAACAAGCTTGATCACTATGTCATCATTAAGTTTTCCTTGACCACTGAGTCTTCTATGAAGAAGACTGAGGACAACAATACCCTAGTCTTCATTGTGGACGTCAAGGCCAACAAGCATCAGATCAAGCAGGCTGTAAAGAAGCTATATGACACTGATGTGGCCCAAAGTCAACACACTGATCTGGCCTGAAGGGGAGAAGAAGGCCTATATCCATCTTGCTCCAGGCTATGATGCATTAGATGTTACCAACAAAATTGGAATCATCTAACTTACTGTGTCCAGCTGTGTCCCATTCTACCTACAATAAAGTTTTCCAGAATAAAAAATAAATAAATAAATATGAGCTTCCTGATCTGTAAACTACAGTTCTCTCAGATATAAAATAAGGGATTAGACTAAATGATCTTTAAAAGCCCTTCTAGCTTTTTCATGGTTCTAAGCATTTATTGAGTGCCTACTATATACTTAATATATTTCATATATATGTGTGTATGTATATAAATATATATTTACATATATGTATATATGTATGTATATAAATATATATTTCATATATATGTGTGTGTGCATATATATGTATGTGTGTATACATGTATGCTTGTGTGTATAATCCAAAAGGTTATAGAGGAATGAAAAGGAAAAACAAGGCACCACTTGGTTGTGAAAAGAAACTACACCAATGAAACAAGAATACAAGGAATAGCATTAAAAGCATCACACTATAAATGCTATAGGAGTTCAGAGAACTGACATTTTGTGTAGTGTTTCACATACACTGATCTCATCTGGGTCTCAAGTTATCACTGTTAAGCAGATATTATAGGTATGATTAATCCCCATCACACAGAAAACTTGGAAGCTCAGAGATTAGCGACCTTCCCAAGATCACATAGTTATTGAGGTGGAATTAGAACCTAGGTCCTAGATCTTCCCGACTCCAGGTCCCACAATCACACCACTAGCAAACACCTGGCTCCCTCTCCAGAAGAGCTGGAATGGCTATAAAGAGAGGGGGAAGCTTGAGCCGGGGTTCTTGAAGGAGGAGGTCTTGGGTGGGGTGGGCAGGAGATGCTTTGCCAGGGGGACTTAAGAGCAAAAACGAGGGCACGAAGGCCAGGATGGGTGTGTCTTACTTATTAGGGGTACTATGCAGAGATGGGACTATAGATAAAGTTGGTAGAGTTAAGGTGAAGCCAGATTATTAGAAGATGTAAAAGGAAACAGGATTTCCAGGTGCAAGTTCCCTCCACCAAGGCAAAAGTCAGAGCCTTTTTCCAGGAGCACCTCAGGCACAGAACTCCCGAAATATTATTCATTCATCCTTCTCAAGAACCTGCATCCTCCCCCCTCCCTAGCAGAGGAGGCTCTCCCCATCTGGAATCCCAATCGAAATTCTCTCTAAGCCTGCGCAGACAGCTCAACAAACCTTAGAGCCCCTTCTGAGCTTGCGCTGCTATGGCTCATGTCCGGTTGTCACCATAGCAACGGGTGACTCTCTCGACCTGCCTCCGGTGTGGGTTGTGGGCAAGGAAACTCAGGGTGCTCAGAGACGGCCACTTACTTATTAGTAAGTAAGCTGGTAGTAATTATCAGTCAGCCATTACTCACCGCTTCTCGCGCCTGGTGTGTGACTTTGAGAGTCTGGTAGGAAAGCTCCATTAAGCGCTATATTATGGGCGGGAGGAAGGAGAAAAAGAAAATGACCCTCGCCCGACCACCTCAATAGGTACTATAGTTGCGGCTCGTGAAACCTAGTGATTATGTACCCTGCCTCCTTCGGGATAGGGCAGGGCCTAGGAAAAATGACCAATCATAAGCCAGAATTGAGCTAGAGTTCCTGTCAATCACTGTATATAAAGGCCGTTCGGCGGTTAGACTTTGTTGGTGAGTAGCCAATCATATTTCAGTTTGTCCAGCCTCTGGCCAATCGTGACTTGGGAAGGGTAGTGGCCAAAATGTTTGGCAGGGCGGGGCAAGAAAGCTTCCTTCTTAGTCTTAGGGCGGTTCCTTTTATTCTCTCTAATTGTTGCGATGTTTGTCATTAAATCTCTTGGACCTGTTTCATACTTCTCACTTCTCTGTTCCTCCATTCTCCCTGAAATTGGCTGGGTTCTCTCTGTCCCCTCCATCCTGGCATTACCCAACCTGCCCAGGTTCATCTCTTGTCACTCTTCCAGCCAAACTCTCGTGCCGCCTTCTCCAGGAAATCTTCTCGCTAATCCCTTAATAAGCCTTCCTTTCTTACCTCAAGTGGTGCAGTGTTTATAGCTCTCTGATCTCACCCTTGTATATAATTGCGTATTTATAGAGACTTATCTAAACTTTCCGCATCACCCAGACCTGGCTAGCACCTTGCTCTGAACAGCAGTGAAAAAATAAACATTTTCTAAATGATCGTTTTTTGGAAAAGGGCCAGCTCCAAAAAGAAACTTTTTATTCTGAGATTATCCTGGCAATTGTCCTCCGATCTTTACAAACAGAAAGAAGTATTAGTGAATGCAGGATCTCATAAGTAGGTACTCTCTCTACCCTTCCAGTGGCATGCCATCTATATCCTCCCATTCTGTGCAATTCTTGTCTGTGTCCTGATAAAAATCCTTCCTAATAGATTTACTCCTTTGTGCTAGAAGCCTTTCTCTAGGTAATTTTAATATCTTAGGGTTCTTAGACGATTTTTTTCATTATGTTTATGCCAGATACATGACTAGTCTACCCTCTTTGCTGCTAATATATGTGTTGTATTATTATAAATGTATAATTTTTATGTTAGTATGTATAATCGTAGAATTCTAGTCTTTTTAATTCTAAAATTTTGATAATTATATATCCAATATGATAGATATGTATATAACTATATATGTCATATAGTCTTACAACCTCAAAGCATTCTCTAATCTTCTTATACTCCTTCCTTTAATTCTATTTATATTTGTAATTATAATTATGTAATTATGTTATAATTGTATGTAAGATAATATATTGTATATACTTATTAATGTTATGATTTTATAATTATTAAATGTAATTACTGTGTCCATATAATATAATTATATATGTATATTTGGTAGAGTCTTTTATAGTGCTTTCTATACTGGACATCATGGTATTTGTTGTGCTTTTCTTCTCCTTTAAGAACTGTGAAGACATGAAAACAAAACTGCTACTCAACCAACAATATGTCAAGCGTAAGATTTTTATTTAATTTTCTTTTAATTTACCTTTTTATTCACATGAAGTTACAAGCTGTGTCATTCTTTGACATTTACTTGTAGATGTTTTGGAGTGATTTTCTTTCTTTGAGTTTATGTCTTGAGACTCCTATTACCAAATTAGCTTTTTTAAAAATTTCTTTGTTCATTCTTCCAGTGTGCATACTTGTTGTTAAGACTGGACTCTGGGCACTTCTGGAAAGAAGATCTGGACTAGACCTGTTGCTGCTTTCTTTCTTTCTTTTTTTTTTTTTTCTTTTTGGAGGGAGGAAGGCAGGGCAATTGGAGTTAAGTGACTAGTCCAAGGTCATATGACTAGTAAATATTACATGTCTGAGGCTTCATTTGAACTCAGGTCCTCCTGATTCCAGGGCTGGTGCTCTATTCACTGTGCCACCTAGCTGACCCCACATCTTTCTTCTTAAAGAACATATTGATATAACTAATTCTAAGGCTACTGTAGAGTCTATAAGACTTTAACCATATTTTTCTTATTGCTGAACTACTTTTTCCTACACATTTTCCACCATCCTTTCATTTTCCCACTTGTGCTTTAAAGTCAGTGAATATTACAGGGGTTTAAAACTTAACCTGGAAGGTCTTATTCATGGAATCTTCTATATAGTTCTTATCCTCTACAATAGATGTCAGTACATAAGCTATAATACTGGAGAGTTGTTATTTTTGACTCTCAGAGGGGTTTCTACTAATAAAATATATGAACAAATGCACCCTAAAAACCAGACCAGATTGACCCTGATTTAAGCTGGCAGGAACCTCAATCACTGATTTGTGTAATATGCCTATCATGGACACAGGTGCCTCACACTGGACATAGACAGTGTGACTGAATAGCAAGGGCACAGAATAGGGGGGTGCATGGCCAAATGAGGAGAGTCATGTCTGGAGGAGTTCAGAGAGTATCTAAATAGGTAGCTGGAGTGTGGGCAGATCCCACCTCTGCATACATCACTCATCACACTAGTCTCCATCTCACTAGTATGTGAGATGAAAGAGTTCAGAATCTGAATCTAAGGTCAGAAAAGGTCTTTATTCTTTCTCATGAGAAAGGACTCTGCCCCTGCCACCCACATGGTGGCAGGGAGAGAGCGACAGGTAGAAGCCAGCCCATGGTTATATAGTCTTCTAATGCAGAAACCCAACCCCCCCCCCCAACTGGCCTTCATTCTTATTGGTAGGGCAGCTGACCCACAGCCTAAGGGCGGGAATACCTCCTCAGAGACAAAGGACCTGGAAACATGGGTGTCCGATGAAAGCAGTCCCATCCCTATTTGGCCCATCTTCCACTGACCTGGCTCTGGGGGAGGCTCTCCATTGCTCTAAACTCCAGATTGCTTGAAGGTCGGGTGACCCAAACCTAGGCCTAGTGAATACTGAAGCTAGATTTGATTTTTCAGAATGGGGAAACTTCACTATAAATTATCCTTCACAATAGTGAGATGACTCTGAGATGCCAGGTATGTGACTTCTATCCTGAGATCTCATTGACATGTCTGCGGGATGGGAAGGAGCAGATAAAGGACCCAGAGGACATTGAGACCAGTACTGCAAAAGATGGGACCTCTGGAAGGTGGGTAACTATGGGAATATCAGGAAATGAAGAAAAATATATTTGCCTAGTGTAGCCTGAGTGATTGACTGAGACTGCCTTTCAGCCTGAAATAGGAGCCACAGTCCCTGTCCATCAGAGTCATTGTAAGTGCTCTCTTCAAAGTTACCATTGATTTCTTAATTGCCAGATCCAATGGCTTTTTCTCGATCTTCATCCTTCTTGCACTCTCTGAAGCCTCTGACACTGTTGATCATCCTCTCCTTCTTGATACTCTCTTCTCTCCACATTTTTAGGAGCCCACTCTCTCCTTTCATCAGACTGCTCCTTCTCAGTTTCTTGTTGCCTCCTCCCCCAGGTCTGCTCCTCTCAAAGTAAGACCTAACTTGTGTGGGCTTGAGAAAGAAACTCACATTTTCATTTCCTGTCTCTTCTGGTTTTTCCCTCCCCACCCCCACCCCTTATTTTCTTTCTCCAGATTTGCCCCTATGATCTTGGTTGTTCCTTTATTAGCCAGACTTTAGGGTAGGAAGCATCAGTGCCTTCATCCTACTTACTATATGTTACTTCTTACTCCTTCCATCTTTCTCCTTGTCCTGAATAACTTTGCAGGGAGCAAAAATGGAGTGTAATTAGAGGAGCTTTAGAATTTTCTTTCCTCCATGCTTGATGTTATATTGACCTTTAAGACATTTTTCCTGATTTTTTTTACTGGAAGAAAAAAAAAGCAGGTACTGAATTTTTGTTGTCATTTTTGTTATTTCCTGAATCCTCAGTTCTCACTGCCACCATCCTTTCCACTCCCCACCCTTACTTCCTCCACCCTAGCCCTATCTAAATCAGAATTATGTTTTGGTGGGGTGAACTGTATGACATGTAGAAAGATTATTGTAGTATGATAGGGAAAAGAAGTAAAGACCTTGAGACTTTTGAGAATTATCTTGTTTCCTGCACACATTCTGGTCAACCACCATGCCTCTCTTTGGAACTCTTCTCTATCTTCATATCTTTCCCCTTTTGCCTTGAGAATCATAATCAAACCAATACCACCACTGCTGCAGAAGAGACCGTGCCATTATCTTTTCTCAGATTCTGCTCACTGTTCCTATGACTTTCCAGACCAAAACACCCTTCCCTGACCAGTATTCCCGTAGATGTGTTGTTTTTCCCTATTAGAATTTAAGCTGCTGAATAGTGGGGAATGTACTTTTTTAAAAATCTGTATTCTAAGAGCTTAGCACAATGCTTAAACACATTATAAGCACTTATTAATGCTTTTTATTCTTTTTTAAAAAATTCATTCTTGTTGCCAGTTGGTGCTTGATAAAGCACCAGTTCCTTTATTTGTCTGTCTAAGGACACCCATGAGCCATCATTTCATTTAACTACAGTTTTTCTTTCTCTTCAGTTTTCATTATGACAAAAATATCCAGTTTGGTATGCTTTAGTTACACATAGCCAGTGTATGTCCACCAAACTCATGGTTAGAGTGCCAACACATTTGTTTATATTTTAGCCAAGCTGTCCCTCTTCTACCCTCTACCACTCTTAGAGAGGAACCTTTTCCTTTGTATCAGTGCTTAGTCTGCCTGCCATCCACAGCCCCCAAAAGGGCAGAATTCAGGGGATGCACAGCGTCCCATGTATTTCTCCCACTTTCACACACTGTGTGTTAACATTGACACTGTGTTAACATATAAAACATGCACTTAGGCAAGAAGGGGGGGATTTCCCACACTTGAAGGAATTACATCCTTTGAGTCCTGTGGCACTTCTACACAATCCTGCTATGTATATACTACTATACAATGTAATCCTACTAAATTACATTGCAGATTTAGTATTAAAACACTGGGTAACCTCAGTAGCTGAATGAACAGAGATCCTAAGCAGATGTGGTCCCTGCCCTAGAATCATTGGAGAGGTGACTCTGTAACACCTTAGTCTCTACCAGCCATGCTCTGACAGAGGCTTGGTCACAGAGGTGACCTAACTGGCAAGCATCTTCTGCTCAGCCTGCAAGCATGGTCATTGAAAACTACTCAGACAGTGCCAGCAATTAAACCCACACTCTAGGAAAATATATCATGACAACAGACATATGAGACAAGTCACAGAGAAGTCCCACAAGAATTACCAGCGAAGGGCATAAAGGAACACCCAGAAATATAAGACTATTGGAGCTTTACTGCCTGATTTCCAGAGGCCTACCTGCCTCCTCCTTCTTACATCTAATTAAAATTTCCTACATTCATAGAATGGTGGTAGTAGCTAACAAATTATCTAGTGTCTTAATACATTTTCAGTATAAAAATTGCTTTCTCTCCTTCAATATGCTGGCCGAACCCAGTAGCAGAGTGGGTGAAAAATGTCAGTTCCTTCACCCATTAAAAAGGTACTACCACCAGAACTGAACGGAAAATTTTACAATTAAACACAAGAAGCATGAGAAGGTAAACATGGGAAAGAAATCATAAGGAACTTATCAAAGGTGAACTATTTATATACCAATATAGAAAAACTACAATAGTAACTTACGAAACTTTTCTTAGTATGAGGATAGGGGAAAGGAATGCAAATAAATATATATACATATATATGTATACTTACACATATGTCTATATAGGAGGCTATATATGTGTATGAACACATATCTGAGCATGTGTGTATATGTATACATAGAGGATATAGGATGAATTGAATACGAAGGGTTGATACTTTAAAAGGTGAAATTCTGAGGTGGGAGAGGACTAGAATGAGAGGAGACAGGGAGAGACAAAATGAGGTTAATCATCCCATAAAAAAGAGGCAAGGGATAACTGTTACAACTTTACTCTCATT
>CM053594.1:281957032-281983201 GCA_028646575.1 Pseudocheirus occidentalis | reverse complement strand
AGCAGGTGAATCTGGCAAAACAGTGTCAAAGCAGGCAGACAAAATACCAGCATCACAACCATGTCTCCTCAGTCCTCAGCAGCTCTGGGTGGCAGTTCTCAAAAGTCCTGGGCAGCTCCAACAGGCCCTCAGCAGTTTTTCTCTCAGCAACTCAGGCTCCATGATTCTGGATACTGCTCTCCAAAAGTCCTTCTGGCCTTCTCTCAGCTTGGGCCTCTCTCCCAATTCACAGTTCCTCCTGTTTAGCCCTCTCTCTTCACATCAACAAGTCCATCCCACAAATGGGATTCACAAACTCTGGGTTTTAATACTCAACCCAAAAAACCAAGCCTAGCCAATACAGGGGCATCTCCAAATTCCATTACCATTACAGCAACTCCAGCTGGCCCTCGAAAATCCTCAACAGTCTCAGCAGTTCCAGCTGGCCCTCAGCTCTGGCTGGCTCTTGAAAGCCCTCAGCAGCTCCAGCTGGCCCTCGGACTCAGCAGAAGTTTCAGTTGGTTCCCAGAATCAAAATCACTTCATCTAGGTTCTCCAAATCAAAATCATTCTTTCTAACCTGGGAGGCACTTTCCTCTTTAGCCTTCCCAGTGGCAGCAGTTTCTGCCTCCGCGGTGCTTACTCTAAGAAGTTCTGACTTTCCCAGCCAGCATCTTTCCTTATATATATAGAGAACATTAGTTTCCTTCCTGTTACATCAGCGACAGGGATTCATACTTTCTGTTTCTTTAACAGAGCCTTGATTAATTATTAAGTGTTAAGTACCTGTTACTTTTGCCAAATACAAAGGGATCTTCAAATTCAAATTACATTATTATTACAAATGTAGAGGGAGATTGTAAGTTAAGCTGCAAATTCATTGAGAACAGAAGAAGAATGTCCTTCATGTTGGTTTGGATTTGGTGATAAATTTGGATAGTGAGAATCCTAAAGGAAATGAGTTTGCTAAGTGATGACTTGGAGGCTCTTTTTGGAGAAAAAATCCAAATGCCTTTTGGAGATTTTGAATCAGATATCTTATAGAATCAATGTTCCAAACTAAACTCATCTTTTCACTCAAACTCTCATGTCTTCCTAGCTAGTCCCCAGCACTGTTGAAGTGGGGAGGGAATGAGAAGAAGCATTTACTAAGCACCTCCTTACTGTGTACCAAACATTGTGTGCTAAGCATTTTACTAATAGTCACTTATACTACCATCTTCTTAGTCATCCAGGCTGTCAATATAGGGGTCATCCTCAATTCCTCATTCTTTATCACTCATCCCCATCCCATCTAGTCAGTTGTCAAGACCAGTCATTTCTATCTTTTTTTTTTCTTTTTGGAGGGCAGTTGGGGTTAAGTGACTTGCCCAAGGTCACACGGCTAGCTTTTTGTGTTAAGTGTCTGAGGCCGGATTTGAACTCAGGTACTCCTGACTCCAGGGCCGGTGCTCTACTCACTGCGCCACCTAGCCGCCCCCTCATTTCTATCTTTTTAAAATATCTTTCATATATACTCCCTTCTCTCTTCTGACTTTGTTTCACTCCTTCTCATTTGTAATGGTAATGGGATCTGAAGATCTTCCATGCCTCTTGTACTGGCAAGCAAATATGTACTTAGCACCTTGTTTCCAAGTTCCTTAAGAAATAGAAGTAGTTAACACCTTGTTTCAGCTATTAACTACTTAGCACCTTGTTTTAGTTCATGATTATATCAAGTATTAAGATCCAGAACTTGTGAATCCCACAGTGGGATGAACTTGCTGATGTAACAGGAAAGGGCAGAACAGGGAGGAGCTAAACACATATATAAGGAAAAGCCCAAGCTGGAGAGCCAGAACTGCTAGGAGTGAGCAGCATGGAGGCTAAGCAGCTACTGTTGGAGAGAGAGAAGAGAACTGAGAACTGAACTGAGAACTGAGAACTGAACTGAGAACTTCTGGTAGCAAGCAGTTTGGAAGCTGAGAAGCTACCATGAGTGAGACAGGAACATCCTTACTTGAGGGAGTGAGAGAGAGGAGGACCCTTGCTTGAGGGAGTCTGTTTTGTTTTGAAGGCTTGGGAATGTGGGTGTTTGCTGCATTGTTGTGTACCAATCAAATGATGTATATCATTTCACACCTGAACTATTGTAATAACCTGCTAGTTGGTCTCCTGGACTTAGATCTTTTCCCACTTCAGTCTATCCAACATTTAGCAATCAATTTGATAGCACAAGTATGACCATTCCTCCTCTGTTCAATCAACTCCAGTGGCTTCCCTACTGCTTCCAGGATCAAATATAAAATCCTCTGTCAGGCTTTTTAAAGTCTTCCATGTTCTGACCCATTCCTACCTTTCTAGTCTTCTTACAAAGTTAGCTTGTGAAGTGGATACAGTATTGGACCTGGAGTCAGGAAGACCTGAGTTCAAATGAGACCTCAGAGATTTAACCAGCCCTGTGACTCTGGGCATGTTACTTAACTTCTGTTTGCCTCAAATGAGGATAATAATAGCACGCACATCTTAGGGTTGTTGTGAAGAGAAAATGAATTATTTGTAAAGCACTTTGCAAAGTTTAAAGCACTATAGAAAGGGCAACTATTTATCACCATCATCATTATACCTTACAACCTTCCCTCCTGTCACTCTGTGATCCAGTGATTTGTTCCTCACAGGAGAAACTCCACCTCCAGAGTATTTTCACTAGTGATAGCCAATGAATGAGCACAATCCATTTCTGGGAGTCTCCTCCTTAACTCCACCTCTTGGCTTCCCAGAACTCTCTGCTAAAGTTGTACCTTCTATAGGAAGCCTTTTACAACTTGTCCTAAATCTTAGGTCACTTCCCTCTGACATCTGATCTCCTGTTTAGCCGGTCTACAAGTGTTTTGTTTGCACATCATCTTCCCCTTCAGACTGTGACCTCCTTGAAAGGAGGGATGGGTTGTTTGTTTGTTTGTTTTGGTGGGTGGGGGGGGTTATTTCAGTATTTAGCAGAATGCCTGGAACATAGTAGTAACTTAATAAACGTTTGTTTACTGACTGATGGAAGAGGCAGATGAGGCTGATCCAGTTAGTTTTGTTCTGTATCCAAAAAACATCAAACATCATTTCATGGGGCATTTGGTTATTACATAGTGCAGTGATGATGACAAAGACTTCCAAAAGGAACATCGCTTATTAGCTGACACTGCACAAATCACATAACTTCGTTGAACCTCAGTTTCCTCATCTGTAAAAGGAGAGGATGGGACTCCAATGTCCTTTAAGATCCTCTCCAGCAGTACAGCTCTGATCCTGTAACTAAGGAAAATAATAGTAATTTGCGTGCCAATGTGAGACTAGGACAGTTCCCAGAACTAAGAAAGCCATACTGGTTAAATCAACATATCTATGCTAGCACTTAGCACAGGAGAATTTGCAATTAAAAGAAAAAAAAATCATCATTTTATTCCTAAAGGCAAGCACAAAGTAGGTAGAATAGAAGCTGAATTTGAATCACATTGAGTTGGTTTGAATGGGACAGGATTTGGCAGGCGGGATTCGGGCCACATCCGGAATCCAATAGGTCCACATGTCCGTTATAGACAATTCCCCCAGGAATGGGCCTTCCCGGGTCAAGTCCATTCCCTCGCACCGCAGCCCGGGAGCCTCAGCATCTCGCCTCTCTTTAGCTCCCCGGTCTCCTCCAGTGCGTCCCGCCCACTTCTGCACGAGAGGGAAGAAGAGCATCTGCTCCTGCTGCACCATCCCTGAGGGAGCAAGAAAGAAGGGAGAAAGAGGCAAGAAAACGAGAGAAGGGCAGGGATGATTCTGACTGAAAGGGAGTATGAGAGGGAGGGGGACGCACAGAGTACTGAAGACGGGGACGAGTCAGGTGAGACCGCGGCAAGGAGGATAGAAGCCGCAGGGAGGAAGAAAAAGAAGAAAACCGGGAGAAGAGCAGTGCCGAGGTGACAAGCCCCGAGGAGAAGGGAAGGGGGCGGGGGAAACTGGCGAGTTTGCGGGGTGAGGAGGAAGATGCGCGAGGGTGGACGAGAGCCTGGAAGGACCAGAGGGAGGGGGACGCGGGGGCGGGTCCACGGGCGGGGCCGGGGCGGGGCGCTGGCGGCTCCTTGTCACGTGACGGGGGCCTGGAGGCTCGGCGGCGGCGGTAGCACCGGCGGCGGTGGCGGCGGCGCGTCGTTCGCGGCGCCCAGTGCACCATGGTGGTGGCGGCGGCGGCTTCTGTAGAGGCTGCTGAAGAAGCGGCGGCGGCGGCGGCGGCGGCGGCTTCGCCTGCGCCTGCTGGTGGTAGAAAATGGCGGATTTTGAGGACTTGCGGGTAAGCCCGGGATGGGCAGCGGTAGAAGTTGAGGAGCGACGGCAAACGGCCACGTCCTCCTCGGATCCCGGAGGCGGAGTTGGCCCAGCCCAGGAGACCCCCGGAGCCGATCTCAGGCCGAGCGGCGGGGCCTGGACGGGCGCCCCGAGAGGACGGCTGCCCCCTCCTCGCCTGCTTCCTTGGGGGGAGGGGCCGGGGGCGCAGGCCCGGAGTCTGGAGGGGGGGATGGGGAGGAGGGCCAGGCCTCCGGCGCGGCCCCCTTTCCTTCTCCCCCCGTAGGTGGGAGGGCACGAACACATCTGGGCATGCATTGTGTGTTGATGGAGACACTCGTGCGTGTATGTGTATTTATCTGTTCTTTTGGGGAAGGACTGCGTTCACAAACAGTGAAACGGGTGTTAAAATCTTTGTTGTTTTGTGCTTTCCACCCTCTTCCTGCTGCTGCTGCTGTAGAGGCTAGACAGGTTTGCAAAGGGCGCCCCGAGACCCCACAGTGTGAGGAGTGGCACGGAAATAAATGAAGGAGCCTCTTATAGTAACAACTTCGAAACCCTCCTCCTCCTCTTAGGCTGGTGACCCATGGGACAGGTTGGCTGGACGTGGGTTTGGATCGTGTGGTGAAGCCAGCGCCAAGGAGAACACTCCCTGTCTCTTGGACAAGCTTTTAGTGTTATTTCCTCGTGACTCTAACAAATGTAATCGTAGCATTTGGAAGTTATAAGGGACTTTAGAGGTCACCAAACCACATCTGCAATCTTTAAGCACCTACTGTGTGGCTAGGGCTGAGAGACATCAGGGTCTGTCAAGCATCGCACCTGTTTTTGTGCTTGCAAGCTAAGAGGGGTTTTTAGATTTTAAAGTGCCGTATTTTAAAATGTAAAAACCATTCTTAGCTCCCGGGCTGCACAAAACTGGGGAAGTTGGGATTTGAAACCCTGCAGAGCTGGTGTGGAGGCTGGAAGTTGGGAGTTCAGGTTCTTCCCCCAGACGCTGCTGGGGTGACCTTAGGATAGTCAGTTAATCTTTGTATCTCTGCTTCTCTCCCAGACTTGAAGTTGCTGAACAGTTACTAATGTGCATTGGTCCTAGGAACTCTCTTCCATGAAAGAAATCCATTCATAGTTCTGAATAAAAAAAAAAAATGCCCCAGGTACTGTAATGGGAGCTAGGTGTTTAAAGGCCAAATGAAAAAGTTGGTCCCTCTAGGAGTTTATAAAGGAGGCTACAACCTATTAATCAAGCAAAGAAAGGCAAAATGTGAAGGCCAGTAGAATTTAAGTGTTCATTCTGTGCCTGGTGCCATGCAAAACAATGGGAATACCAATATAAAGGGGAAACACTATCCCTGCCCTCTAGGAGCTTACTTTTTTATGGGGTGACACAAAAGAAAACTGGAAAGTGTGGGGTGGAGGGAGAAAATGAAAAGCTATAGAGTTTGGGGGCTGGGTAGGGAGTTAGGAATGCAGCCGCTAGAGGAATAAAGATAAGATTGGCCTGGAGAGCCTCCTTAAAATGGGAATTCTGAAAAGAACTGGTTCCTGTCCTCTCGTAACTAGCCATCTGATATCTGAGACCACTTGCAAACTGTTAGGTATAAACAAGATATGTTCTCCAAAACTGGGAAGATACCATTATTAAGGGAATCAAGAAAGGCTTCCTGTAAAAGCTGGAATTTTGACTGATTCCTGAAGGAAATCAGGAGTGAAGATGAGGGAGAGAATTCCAGATATGAGGGTACAGCCAGAGAAAATGTCTGGTCAAGAGAGGGAGTGTCCTGCCAGAGGGACAGGAAGGAAGCCCCTGTCATTGGATTGTAGCATATTTAGAGGGGAGAAGACGGTAGGAAGGTGCCAGATTGTAAAAGGTTTTGAATGATAGTATTTTATATTTGATTCTACAGATAATCGGGATTATTTATTGAAAGGAGAGGTGGGGATTATATGAACAATTTTTCACTTTAGGAAGACCAGTTTGACATCTCAGTAGAGGGTGGATTAACAGAAGGGAGAGAAAAGAGTCAGGTACCCACTAGGCAGTTTGAGTAGTCCAGGTGTGACACGAGAAGGGCAGTATCAGAGAAGCCTAGTATATGAGTATATGAAGAGAGACTCTTAAAAATAAAAGCTTCTTGTAGGAGATGACACACAAATTGTTCTTTGAAGCAAATTAAACATTCCTAAGAGGTGGATTTAGAACAGGGAATTGATAATTTATGCAAGAGATGGAATGATGAGTTCATGAAAGCAGATAGGCTACTGTAATAGTACTTGAAGGGAAGGTAATGTGAAATATGCCAGGAAAGCTACACTGGAGCTAGATTGTGATGAGTTTTTTTTTTTTTAATTTAAATTTAAATTTAAATTTAAATTTATTTATTTATTTTTGTGATGAGTTTTTAAATGCCAAGCAGAGTAGTTTGTATCAGTGGTTGAAAGCTACTGAATGTTCCTGAACATAGGAGTGACAGATCAGACTTTTTAAAAACAGATTATTTTCATTGCTGTTTGGTTGATGAATTTGAGAGGGCCTGAGGCTGAGATTACCAATTATGAAGATTGTTGCAAATGAATAGGCAAGAGGCAGGGAGGGCCCTGAACTATGGTGCTGGCAGTATAAGTGGAGATGAGGCATGGATACAAGAGATGGGGAGGTAGAATTGACCAGATTTAGCAAATTCTAGGCTATGGGAAAAGAGTGAGAGTGAACAGTACAAGATTTCTCTTAGGTGGTAAATATGATAACCTCTACAGAAGTTTTGGATATGTTGGAATTTGAGATACCTACAGTTAAGAGATGTCCAACAATCCATATCTAGTCTTCTACCCAATGATTGTGTTTCTTCCACCACATTCTTTGAAAAGTGACTTTTTAGCCTATGCTTCGCCACCTAATACAGTGCATTTCACTTCTAGTCATTACTGTATTTTGGATAGAGGTCTGTTTCAGTGATTTCACTGGCATAGTGAACTCCCAGTGTTGAAAAGGTTCCCAAAATTCAGCAATGATTAAGACAGAAGAAGAGAGTTGTACATGAAATTGAATCTATTTTGTACAAATTATTTTAAAAATATATAGTAAAATTATTTTAAAAGCTGTTTTGTTTGTTACCTTCTTAACATGTGGACATTTTATTTAAGAATTTACTGATCGCTTTTTCTTTAACCTTATTGCTAGGCCTCCATTCTTTCCTAAATCTTTACTAAAAAAGGAGGGGGGGGGGAAGAAAAACAACACCTATAATATGCAAAACAAATTCCCATTATGTGCCCATCTGAAAATGCATGTCTCATTCTGTACTTTGATTCTGATATACTCTGTCAGAAAGTAAATAACACACTGCTTCTTATGTCCTTTAGAATCAGGGGTCTTCAATTCCATCGAATTCAATTTTTACATCTTTGAAAGTGAATAAGAATGATTTTTCTTTACATTATTTTTGCTTTATAAATTCTTATCATTTTACTCTTCATCAGTTCATGTCTTCTCAGATTCTCTGCACCCATACCTTTAATTATTTTTAAGACACAGTATTTTGCTGCATTGATTACATTCATATTCACAACTTGTTCAGCTATAGTTTCTAGTTCTTTGCTACCACACAAAAAAAGTTGCTTATAAACATCCTTATGTCATTGTGATTGAAATCTGCAAATAAAAACAGTTGATTAGCAAAGTATTTATCAGCAAATGAGGTCCAAGACTCCTCAGTAATCAAGGACCCCTTTTTTCCACCCCCCCTGCAGTTCTTTTATAGTTATATAGTTATAAAAAAAGGAACCTGAAAAGGGCAAAGAAAGGAACACAGTCTATAGCAATATGGGCACTATCAATTTATATTTGGTTAGTATCACAGACAGTGGCTTTTTGCCTAGCCCCAGGCAGCAACTTCCTTGAATATCTGACATTTGTTTCATAGAATACATTTGACTTTTTTAAGTAAGCTCCTAAAAGCGGATTATGGATATCTTACAAGGGTAAAAATAGGGAATTTACTTAAGGAGTTTAAAGATGTAATGAGGGAGAATAGTATAAGCCATAATGGAATAGAGTAGTATGTCAAATTTTACTATCATTGGATTTCTACCTTGAACTGCCTGTTTAGACCATTTATCAATTGGGTAATGACTCTTATTTTTAAACATTTGAATCAGTTCCTCATGCTGCAGAAATTTTTCCCATTTGTATCCCTTTTAATATTTGTTAGATTTGTGTAAAATCTCAAGTTTTTTGTAATCAAAATTATCCATTTTGTCTTTTAGATTTATCCATAGATCTGATAGTTTTTTCCATGTTTTTCAGGCTTATGACGTGACCTTTTATATCTAGGTCACAAACCCAGTTGGTGATTATTTTTGTGTGAAGTATTTGACAAAGTTGCTCTTTTTTTTTTTAAATTTTTGGAGGGTAGTTAGGGTTAAGTGATTTGCTCAAAGTCACATGGCTAGCGTGTCAAGTGTCTGAGGTCGGATTTGAACTCAGGTCCTCCTGACTCCAGAGCCGGTGCTCTACCTCGCCGCCCCAAAATTGCTCTTTTTGACAAAGAATTTTTTAGTTATAATGTATTGCTTTCTGTTATTATAATCTCCATGTAGGTAGGGGCTAGTGTTTTATATTTCTGTTCTATTAAAGGTTTTTCTAAAAAATTTTAATTTTTCTTTAATATAAATATGGCAATGGGAATTAGTGGCTTATAGTCACCTACTGTATGTGTGTCATATTTTTGTTGAGATTCACCTTTGATTTAGATAAGTAAAAACTTAAAATTCTAATTCTTATGGAACATGTTATCTCCATTTCTTCAACTTTGTTGCGTACTCCAAAGGAGTGACTTTTTCTAAAAATTTTATACTACAGATTCCTTCTGGTAAACCCTCTGCTTTTGTACTCTTACAGCATGTGAGACATTGGACAATTATTTGATTTCAACTTTGAAGAATTAAATTTGGTTTTCTTTGTAGATTGCTTATTGCTATGAAATTTTTGTTCAAGGTCTTAGAAGTTGTCATTGAGTACAGCTAATCTTCTGAGCTTAGTGCATCAGGTCCTTCCCCTTTGTCTTGGCTTATTAGCATCCATTAAAAAATAACGATACTACTATGGAAAGATGCCAGGGTGCATTTTAACTCTTCATGTATGCAAACATAGTGATAAGTGTAATAAAAAAATCTATAGAATTTCATCTACATGAAACAAGGTACTTTGTCTCCCTTCCCCTTTCCAAATGAACTCTTATCTTTGCACATCTCTTAAAGGTTATAGCTGACCGAAAATATTATGCTTTCTCTGTTGGATCTGGGCCTTAAAAGGGGTCAGGTTGATTGATTTCATATATGTGTGTATACAGAAATAAATATCTTCTTGTTATGCAGAAGGTTGACTTTCCCCAAGAAAAAAGATAATTAAGGCAGAATAGTAATAGGTAGAGACAATATTTTCTTGAAATAGTTTCTTCCAGTTACTGTTAGTCCTCCTTGTTCCTTGCTCTATTGTCCTTGTCTTTCTTTTCATCAGTTCATTGTCCTGCCTCGGGCAAAAAGATTCTTTGAAGCCATCCTTGCCCTAGTCTTTCTTCCTGTTTTTGTTCATATCTGTGATCATTGTAACTACCTTGAACACATCCACAGTGAATAATGAGTACTTGTTTTAGTTAATAGTAATTTTGTAAATAAGAATTGGTATTCTGTCTTTCCTGGGGCACCCTCAGCTGTGGTGATCATGTGTCCCTTCAATCTAGTGTAATGGAAAGTGTTAAGACCCAGTCTTAATACTTGGATTTGAACATTAGTTCTTTCATTTACTAGTTATGACTTGGGAAAATCGCTTTGCCTCTCTGGGCCTCAGGTTTCTCATCTATAAAATAAAAGTGTCGGAACTCAATGGTTTTTAAAAAATAACTATTAATACCTTTTTAAATATCACCCATATTTCCTAATGTATTCCTTCTTCCTTTCTGAGAGAATCATCCCATATAACAAGAGAATAAAAAAAAAGAGGGGGAAGCAGCGGAGCAAAAGTAACCAATAAATCAATTATGTCCAATATATATGTAATCTGCCTTACTTATCCCCTTAATCTCCTACCTCTACAAAGAAGTTAGGGGGAATTTGGGGTCTTTTATCTTCTTTGGGGTGGGGCTGGGCCATTATAATTGCATAGTGTTCAGTTTTATTGATTTCTGTTGTTAATTCCATTTATATTGCTAGTCACTTTTCCCCTTATTTTGCATCAGTTTATAAAGTTTCCCTATTCTGTGTTCTACTGATCCATTTCTTACAGTTAAGAAATGTTCATTCATATACTAATAGTTTGCTTAGCTATTCTCTAGTCAATTTACATCTCTTATTTCCAACTCTTTTGTCTTACAGGAAGGCTGCTATACATTTTGGTGTGTATTGGGGGCTTTTTTTTTAACCATTTGGTTTGTGCCTAGCAACAAGACTCAACTCAGATCTTACTTTCTACAAAGAGGGCTTTTAGAGTTCCCCTTTCCTTTCTCCCCTCCCACTGCCAGCCTCTCCCTGCTAGTACCTTTCTGATGAGATTTCCCCTTCCACTTACATTATATGTATCTTATGTAAACTCTTATTTGCAGGTTGTCTCTCCCATTACCATGTGAGCTTTTTGAATGTAGAAATTGTGTATTTGTTGTTTTTCATATTCTCAGAACATAAGTGCTTAATAAATAAATGCTTGATGACTGAGTTCTTCAGCATTTAACACCGTTGGCTACCCTTATTTTTTGTATGTTTTTCTTTTGGCTTGCATGACTGCTTACTCTTGGTAAGCACTTGCTTACTCCTCCAACCCATCTGACCTCTCCAGTCTCCTTTGTTGGGTCACCATGGCCCTAGCTAAAAATCCAGCAAAGGAAACTGAGAAAGTAATTCTGATATGTGGGAGGAGAACTGGGAGGAAGCAGTGTTAGGAAAACCAAAAAAAGTAATATTGTCCTATCAAGGACAAGGTGACTGCAGCATCAAAGAGCACTGGGAGGCCGCAAAGAATGAGGATTGTGAAAAGGCAGTAGATTGAGCAAATAAGAGATCATTGGTGACTGAAGGTAGCAGTTTAAGTCAACTCATGAGGTTGGAAGTGTAGAGACAGAGTGGTAGTAACTAGTGTAGACTACATTCTCAAGGGAACTCACACAGGGCAAGCGTTCACATGGTGGTCGGAAGAAGCAATACAAGGACTCTCTTAAGGTCTCTCTCAAGAACTTTGGGAGGCACAGGACCGACTGCTCAGCATGGCATGCCCACATCAGAGAAGGCGCTGTGCTCTCTGAGTAAAGCAGAATTGAAGCAGCTGAAAGGAAACATGGGATGCCCAAATGTGGAAAGTCCAGCCCAAATGTGGAAAGTCCAGCCCAAATGTCTGATCAGCCACAGTCAGACACATTGAAACTTAATGTTAGCATTGTGATGTCGTTTTGGTCCTCTGAGAACGGACAGCAACCAACCACTTTCTCAAGGAGCCATAAAAGTGTGAAGAATTAATAAGGTGAATTAATTCAGTCGTCTGGTTTTTAAGGATTAGGGGTACTTGGCCATATTTGTGAGCAGTGGGGAAGCAGTCAGTGAGTCAGTGTTAGGGAGCAGGAAGATTAGAAAGTGTTGATGAAAGACAGGATAGTCTGCTGCAGAAGGGCGGAATGAGATCGAGGGTGCCTTGGCAAGGACAGTGTCCATATACACCTCTTCTTGTGAAATGAGATGGGAGGAAGAGGGAGGTGTCTGTGCAATGACCTCAGTCCTTTCAATGAAGTAAATTAGACTTATTTACCTTAATAAATAAAACCTTTACTGGGTGGGAGGGGAGATACCTGAAAGGATGAAAAGGTTTTTGACTAATCTCTGATTAGTAGGAAAAGTTGTGTAAAAGGATTGCCTGGTTGAAATGAGGTCCTAGTTGAGATTACATAATATGAACTTGTAATTTCAGTCTCCTTTGGTAACAGACACATACAATTAACACTGTTTTACTACTTTATGTAGCTCCTTTCAACAGCATGTGAATTATGGAGGGTTGAGGGGGGGAAAGGATCGTAAGAGTTACTTGAAGTTAGGGTTTGGCAAGCCACAATCAGAAAGAGAAGCACAGGGAAAAATGAACTCCGAGTGTAAAGGGCAGTGCAGAGTTGAACTGATTTACCAAGGAGTTGAAATAGGCAAGGAAGGAGATTGTAACTAGTGCAAAAGTGATGGTATCTGAGGAAGAATTGAAGATTTATTTATTTATTTTTTAGTTTTCAACATTCATTTCCACAAGATTTTGAGTTCCAAATTTTCTCCCCATCTCTCTTCTACTCCCACCCCAAGATGACAAGCATACTGAATGCTTCCCCCAGTCTGCCCTCTCTTATATTCCCCCCTGCTCTCCCTTACTTGTAGGGCAAGATGGATTTCTATACCCCATTGCCTGTATATCCTATTTCCCAGTTGCTTGTAAAAACAATTTTTAACATTTTCTTTTAAAACTTTGAGTTACAGATTTTCTCCCTTCTTCCCTTCTCACCCACCCCCACTGGGAAGACAAGCAATTCAATATAGGTTATACATGTATAGTTATACAAAACATTTCCATAGTAGTCATGTTGTGATAGACTATATTTCTCTCCATCCTATCCTGTCCCCCCCTTTATTCTATTTTCTACTTTGACCCTGTCCCTTTTCAAAAGTGTTTGCTTCTAACTACCCTCTCCCCCAATCTGGCCTCCCTTGTACCATCCCCTCTTATTCCCTTCCCCCCTACTTTTCTGTAGGGTATGATACCCATATGAGTGTGTGTGTTAGAAAGAATTGAAGATGAAAAGGATTGAAGGTTACCCTAAGGATGAAAAGCAAGGTTAGTGAATGGTAAGGTAGAGGGAAAACTGGAATAATTTTTTAAAATTATGATCAGATGTGATTTCAGACATCCTAAAGGTAGAGTTGGAATAATTCTAGAGTGATGGCAAGATCAAGAGTATGTCCATTTCTTTTGTAGGTGAGGTGGAGTGGAGAAGTAGATCATGGATATAAGTTTATTGAAGAACTGGTATGAAATCCCCCAGTATAGGGACAGGAGTTGGTAGAGAGACTGAGCCTAGTATGCATTGAACTTATTGTGAAAGGCAGGAGAATATCCTAGGGGTCAGTTGTTTTGGTCTGGGCCTGCCTCAGGCTTGTTTCTTGGTAGTTGAAGTTGAATATTGTTAACAAAATGTGACATTAGTAGGTCATTCAGGAGTTGACAAAATGAGATTTATGTAGCCATAACAGGAAAAGGTTATTCAACAAGGATAGACATTTGAGAAACTCCTTGAGTTCATTTAGCTGAGAGAAGCTTTCATCATGATTTGCTAGCCAAAGATCTGAGAGCCTCTCCAGCTTCTTGTGACTGTTTTGTCCTAAGGCAACAAAAGAACTGATAGCAACTGTCCTTTTGTCCCCTGAGCTAACCAAATCTTGAAAATTCTGAATATCTCTTAAGGAACCTTTAGCCAGTGGAGAGAAAGAGTTAGGACATTGCTTATACTTTTATCAGAGTATCAGAATCTTGATTGGGTGATAAATTTAGATTAAATGAACTTCAAAGAAAGAGAAGTTGCTAAATGAAGGTAGTTGAAAGTCTAGCACTGGGAAAGAGGAACAAGGAGTCTTTCTATTCTTCTACCATGGACATTAAGATGAAGGATATGAGTAATCTGGAAAGGTGTCTGAATGAAACAGTTGTCATTAGCAGGGAGCTAAGGCCCAGTGAAAGTCAGAATTTTGAGGGAGTGAGAAAGGAAAAGGTTTAATTAAGGTAAAAGCAAAATGTGTTAGTATAGTGTAAGCATTCTAGAGAACACAGTGGAATGAGCTGGTAGATCTGTAGTGAGACACAAGGGAGATAGAGTTGATGGGCGTGAGGATAAGGATATGGGTTATGGACTATGAGAAAATGATGAGGTACAGAATCACTGGCATGGATGTGTAAGAGGAGAATGGGAGTTATGCAAACATTGAGGTAGTTGAGAATGATTGTCTGGAGAGACCATCTGTTACCAGTGGGCAGCTAAGCCCAAGAATCCTGGGAGGCCAGTGCCTCCCAGTCTGCCAGTCATACTTACATCTCAGTCCACAAAGGCATTATCTGGGGAAGCAACTACTGTGGAGAAGGGGCTAGCGATCCCCACCAACTGCTAACCATTTGCTACTTACAGGGCAGGCAATCAGCCTAGCTGAAGCAGCAGGGAGAGACAGGTGGTGGTATATGCCAGGTGAGTTCAGCCAGTGTGTCCCCACCTCAGCCATTAATTTTTCTCATACTTAAGTGGAAACAAGTCAGAACCCTGAGTCTAAAAGCCCTGGAAATAGTAGTCCTCCACAGATTTGCTACTGGTTCTACTTTAGCGCAGCCTTGATAACAACGGTCATCACAACAGTCATCCTGTGAATCAGGCCCTATGGAGGTGCTACCTGGGAATTGGCTTCTATAGGTACTGAAGTTCCTATCCTCCATGGCAGCCACAACTACTGAAGACCTTGAAAAAGAAAAATCGCACTACTCAAGTTCTTGATATTTTCAAATGGTTAATCATCAGAAACAGATAACTTTTTTTTTGGTAGTGGAAACAACATTAAAGAAGATACATTGCCATCTCTTTTTGTCACTATACCCTGAAGACCATGGGACCTTTCCATGTGAATTACACCTGAAACCTTTGATATATTGTTTAACCATTAGAATGTGAGTTTTCCTGAGAGTAGGGACTGTCTCCTCTTTGCTGATTATATCCACAGTGCTCTTTGTACATAGTAAGCTATTAGTAAATTATTTTCATTCATTCGTTAACACCAACATTTTGCCAGTATTTTTATGTCACAGTGAGATGTGGCATAAAGTAATTTCCAAAGGATGAAAAACGATTATTGTACAGAGAGCATTAGAGAGGTACGTGATGGTTGTGAGCAGGCTTCATTTTATAATAAGGTATGTCAAAGAATAGGAGCAAAAGGTGTTGAAAAAAATGCATCCTGAGAAGGGAAAATGGGCCAACCACTTGGTAAGGGTTAGGGATGACAAATGTCCAGCTACAGAGAGGGATTGGTACCCTCTTGATGTCTGGAAAAATCAAGAAAAACCTCTGACACTTTGGATTTGACTTCCTGTGGAAGAATTATTAGAAAAAGTGATTAAGGGTCATATGATGGGTGGAAGAGTTTGCAGTTTGCATCATTGGATGGGATTTGTGAATGAATGAATTCACAGACCTGTTTAAGAATTGAAAGAGGATTAGAAGCTTCTGATAATGATTTTGTTTTCAGTTGATCAGTGGTCTAGAACATTAGTCCTGGGTGCTTCCTGGTCAAGGCAAGCAGTTTTTCCTCTATTAATAGCCTTTAGATTAGCGGTTCTCAACCTGTGGGTCGCCATCCCTTTGGGGGTCAAATGGTGGCATCTAAGACCATTGGAAAGCACACATTTCCATGTTTTCCAATGGTCCCAGGAACCGAGACACTGCTCCTCTATCCTTCTCTAGGTGGGTCTGCCCATGTGCAGACATGCCCACGTATGAGTATTAAAGGGTCATGGCATTAGGAAGATTGAGAACCACTGCCTTAGATAGATTGGTATCAAGGCTTGGAATTGCTTGGTAAGGGAGTCCTCTGTGTATTTGGTTGTATGTAGCCTCTTTTTTTCCACTGCTCCTAGATATTCCAATGTGGGCGGCTGTGGTGGTGGTTTTAGTGCTACTTCAGTGGTAACTATTCCTGAGACTGGAGTGGTTGTGATGACTGAAGACACTTTGCCCAGATGAGAGTGGACAGCATATGTGTCAGCTTCTGCTTCTTTAAATAGCTTTTTAGGCATCAGGATAATGATGTTTCTATCAGTAGTGTTACAATCTTTAGTATGCTAGTAAGTCATGCTCTTCACAGTATCATCCTCACATGGACCTTTGTTGTGGTGGAACACTGAAGTTACTGCAGTGTACTCTTGTCTCTACACCTTCCTAAATTCTTAAATGACATATCCTCTACTTTTTGTAATTTCCCACTTCTGTCTTCTTCTCCCCATCCCCAAATCTGACTTTTGCACTTCTATCCTTGGAAACTGAGCATTAATGGACAAAAGTCAAATTGAGGTGAGTTCATATACTAGAAGTTTAGTTTGCACAATCTCAGTGGTGATTTATGGGCAGCTGGATGTTTGACAACCCGTTCCTAGCTCCTTTTTCTTCCTTTCCACTTGTCTTTCATACTTCCGTGCCACATGGCCTAGCCTCTTCCTTCATTAAAATTGAAAGTCTTAAGGTTTATGCTTTGCATCTTCTCCATACCTCAAGAACTTTTAATAGTATTACCCACCTTTCTGTTCTTTCCTCTGGTAACAGAAGGGTCCTAACTAAAACTCCTCCCTCTCTCTGTGCCCTTAATCCTATCTTTTATTCCTTCTTTCACCAACAATCAATCTCCAGACTCTCAGGACAGGAAAGCTACCCTTGCTGAAGCAGCAAGTCACCCAGAGGGGGGACACACATGAGAGGCAGCATGTACCAAGCAGATCAAACTACCCCCACCACTTTAACCATCTTTCCAAGAATCCTAGGACTCTGATCTTCAGATCCATGAGAGGAACAGTGCTTCCTGCTCAGAGTCCTCACCCACCTACCTTGTGGAGATAGGGCCTGTCTGCTGCTTCTGAAGGTGCTACAGCTACAACCACTGTTGAGGAAGATCTAGAAAGGAAAGTTTTTGCCACCAAATTCCTTGGTTTTATTAAGTAGTTCAAAATCAGAAACAGATAGTTTTTTTTATCAGTGGAATGATTCTAAAGAAGAGATATTGCTATCTACTTTGCTATTATACCCTGAGGACCCTGAAACTTCCATCTCATTTGCACGGAAACTTTTGATTATGTATTGTCTCCTTTAAAATGTGAGCTCAATCTATTATGTAGAGTTTGCTTTTTTTGAAAAGTATGTCATAAATTCATTACATTTTGAAACTCTTATTTGTTGAAGTTGCTTGTGTTTTCTGTACAGTGAAAATAATATTTCAGTGACCCTCTCTTCTTTCTTTTCTGTGGTATTGCTATCATTTTTTTCCTTTTCCTGAATTACTCCCATTTAATTTTTTTAAATATTGAATTGATTTATTTACTTTTAGTTTACAGCATTCAGTTCCACAGTTCCTTGAGTTTCAGATTTTCTCCCTTTCCCTCTCCTCCCCCCCATCATGGCAGCATGCACTCAGATACAGGAGCTACAGATATCTTCCCATTAATCATTAGTCAGGTTGTAAAGAAGGATTGTAACTTTTGGAATGATCAGTGGGAAAGAGGAAACAAAACAAGAAAAAGAAACAGCAAGTAGTTTGTTTCAATCTGCACTCAGACTCCGCATCTCTTTCTCCGGATGTGGAAATCTCCTTCAATCATGAATCTTTTGGAGTTGTCCTATAACCTTGTATTGCTGAGAGGAGCCCAGTCTGTTGGAGTTAGTTGTCACACATACATTGTGTCTCTGATTGTGTATAAATTTCGACTGGTTCTGCTCGTCTTGCTCAGCATCAGTTTATATAAGTCTCTCCAGATTATTATGAAGTCTATCTGCTCCTCATTTCTTACATCACAGTTGTATTCCATTACATTCATATACCACAATTTGTTCAGCCATTCCCCACTTGATGAGTATCCCCTTGTTTTCCAATTTTTTGCCACCACAAAAGTAGCTGCTATAAATATTTTTGTATATATGGGTCTTTTTCCCACTTCTCTGATTTCTTTGGGATATAACCCTAGAAGTGGTATTCCTGGGTCAAAGGGTATGCACTTATTTATAGCCCTTTGCTCCCATTTAATTGTTTTGTTTTTTTGAGGGAGGAAGGCCAGGTAGTTGGGGTTAAGTCACTTACCCAATGTCACACAGCTAGTAATTGTGTCAAGTGTCTCAGGTTGGATTTGAACTCAGGTCTTCCAGACTCCAGGGTCAGTATGCTCTTCACTATGCCACCTAGTTACCCCGTTAAAAAAATTTTTTTTAAATTGTTCCCATTTAAAAAAACAACACAAAATCCTTCAAATAAATAAGCCTAGAGATGCAGAACAAATCTGCACATTTTTATCTATGTATGGAATTGTCTCATTCTGCACTACAGACTCATCAGCTCTCAGAGAAGATCTACAGGTAAAATGTTCATTCATCTGGAGTTGTGCTTGTCACCATGTTAATAACAACCATCGCTAATGTTTACTTAGTGCTTGCTATTGTTGCAGACACTGTGCTAAAGCACTTTACAATTATTATCTCACTTAATCCTCACAACTACCCTGGGAAATAGGTGCTATTATAATTCCTGTTTTCCAAAAAAGAAAACTGAGGCAAGCACAGGTTGAATGACTTGCCCAGAGTTGCACTGCTATCCAGTGTGAGGACAGGTTTAAACTCCTGATTTCATTGTGCCATCTAGCTGCCTGTTAGGAAATAACCACAAAGGGAAGCAGACCTTCTGTCCTCTAAGCCAATACAATAGTTCTTAAGTCTTCTAAAGTTTTTCTTTATTCTCCTAGGTCTTATCACTTAGTTTTACATTGTTTTATACTGGTCCTCCCATTTTTTTTTCTGATTCCATACCTTTTGTTATTTTTTTATATTACATTACATTTATATACCATATTTTTTCAGCCATTTCCCAATTTATGGGAATTCTCTTAGCTTAACACATGTTTTTCATTCATTCATTCTGAATTTTGACTGGATCTGTGTGCTTCACTTTGCATCATTTACTATAAATCTTCTCATGCTTCTCTGTATTTATGTTCATTGTTTCCTATAGTTGAGTAACATTCCATTACATTCATCTACCAAAATTTGTATAGACATTTACCAGTCAGTAGGCATCTATTTTTTTTTTCCCCAATTTTTTGCTTCTACCAAAAGTGCCACTGTAAGTATTGGTGCATTTGGAGCCCTTGGGAAAGGGGGGAGAGGGGCATTGACCTCTTTGGATTATTATATGCATAGGAGTAAACTCTCTACTATGAATATTTTTGTCACTTAGCATAAATTACTATGAATATTTTTGTCACTTAGCATAATTTCAAATTGCTTTCTAGAATGGTTAAATTACTTAATTGCTCTACCAACTGTTCATAGTATGTCTATGCTAGGCTTTTTTTTTAATAGATAAGAGTGCATTTTACTTTCAAATCTGTCTTGCTTGAGGACCTCCACATCACATGACCAACAAGACTAGCCCCTTTCTGTGATCTACCTAGGCAGGTAAGTGGCACACTGGACAGAACCCTGTACCTGGAATCAAGAAAACCTAAGTTCAAATCCTGTCTTAGACACTGGGTAGTTGTGTGACCCTAGGCAAATCACTTAAATCCCTGCTACAGTTTCCTCAGCTGCAAAATAATAATAGCACCTACTATGCAGAGATAGTACTTGTAAAGTGCTTAGCACAGTGCCCAACACTCGATTGGCAATATGTAAATATTTATTCTTTTTCCTTTCCCTTCCAAACCTCTCAGACACCTCCAAAATAGGAATTATGTACAAGATATAAAGCAGTTTCAACCACCTCTACAGTCTGACCCCCAAAAGCACCCTAAAGGTAACAACCTAGTGAACTAACACCCTAATCAGTAAAAGGGTCACTTGGTATTTCTTCAACCCCTTCCCTACTGGCTATCATATTTGGGCAGAGCTGTACAAATCATCCCAGTGTTTGTAGGACAACTTAACTTAGCCCCTCACTTCCGGCCATAGAATGCCAAAAGCCAGAAGCTTGCTACAGCTTAGCATAGCAAGTGTGGCAGCTGTGTTACAACAGTGTTCAGCCAAAGAACTGAGAATAGAGGGAAATGAAATAGGATGCCATTGTATATGTGACTCTACCAGGCCTTTAAAAAAAAGGATGAGGGGTGCGGAAAACTAGCAATGGTTAATTCTCTTCCTTATGTAACATGGGCAGAGACCGGTTAGGCTGATGAGATGTGATTTGTACATTAAAGAAAGAAGACTGAGACAGTTTCCCATTATCAAAGGGAAAAGAGTCAGAAAGTGTGAATGATAAAGGGAACATAAGAAAAAATAAAGATTGACAATAGTATTTCCAAATTCCTGACAAATATGCTTTAAGATTTGGGAATAAGGAACTAAAATTGCCCAAATCATGAGTTATTTTATATTTTTCACAACATTTAATATACATGTTTTTAAAGATGAATGACCATAATAGTAATGGTGAATCATAAGTTTTTTTAGAGGTTTTCTGTAAGGAAAATATTAATAAATGCATAGTTTAGTATTATGAATCAATATATAGTAGCAGTGATTTGAAATATCTGACATTGACCTTTTTATCTTTTATCTTCTTCAAAATACTGCCAGCATTTTTCCTCCTCTAATTATTATGGATGTCTACAGTTTTGAGTCAACAAGAAATCTTGTTTAGTGGTATATACAAAGAACTGTAGCAAGTAGAGAATATTCAGGTATTGGAAAACACCAGCACACATAGAGTAGTATTCGAATAATACAGTATTCAGATCTGGTAAGGTTAACAGCAGTACACAGAATCACATGTTGAAATAGTCAATTTAAGTTCTTATTTTCCTTCTAAAACTTTTTTTCATGGAACAATACTCTTAGGATTTTTATAAAGTATCCTGTGCCCAAAAACTTATTTATGAGAGTGGCTTTTCTGTAGCAGCATACAGGGCCACAAACATATAAACTTATAACATGGCAACAGTTATAAGCCAGACTGATTCTGTTGTGATTGCTTCTCTACTCAGAGGACATTCTCTCTTGGAAATGTCAACTTAACATTCGACTTTGAGTGTCATTGATTCCTGCTTTTGCTTTTTGATGTCAGTGAATTCTTTTGAACCAGTAAAATCTCTGTGTTGATTTCTAAAGTTTTAATTATCTTACTGGAATCACAGAACTTTTTTCCATTTCTCAATTGATTTTTCTTGGGATCTGGAAAAATACATAAATTATCTGAGAAATGCTGAGAGGAAATTTCTCCATGGAAAGACTAATTGAAATTACCAGAGGTCTCAGGAAGAAGAAAATTCAGTAAAAACCTTGAGCATAAGCTGAAAACCTACCAGGGAAGATACTAACAGAAATGAACATCATCTTCAGATCAGGTAAAAGAATTAATTTCAGATATCCATAAATAAATATTGTAAGACAGAGGAAAATGAATCACTTCCTAATGAGGTGGAGGGCTATTTGGAGTCTTAAGAGAGCATGAAACTGCAATAGAATGTTCCTGAATGATTTAAAGGAGAAAAAAGAAATGTAAAAGCAGAATTTGTGGCATATTTTGCAGAAATAATTGGCAGAGTAGAAAATCTCAAGTCCAGGGTGGGAAACCTAACCAAAGAAAGGAGAGAACAACTGATTGGGAATACATTAGAAGAAAGAACAGTCTAGAAGAATAGAAGCAAAAAGAAAACACAATCTCCAAATGTGCAAAACAATGATTTCAAAGATAGGATGGCTACAATACTTAAAGATTATTGTGGGTCTCTCAAAAGAACGGGAGGAATTAAAAATCCTGAACGCTTTAATTAATGTAAGAAATAATACCAAAAAACTAACCAGAAAGCCAAATGTTAATGGAAAGAATCCTCAAATCAACTCCAGGGGAAAAAAATTGTATACTAAGACACATAATGGATAAATTACACTATTCCAGTGATAAGAAGTTCTGTATAGCATCAGTCACTTCAGATATAAAGGAAAAGAAATTGAAATAACATCACACTATTCTGTATCTAATACAAACCACAAGGAATGGAATAAATGTATTTTAAAGGACAAAGGAGCACAACATGCAATTCATAGGGACAAAAAAAATGCAAACATTAGTTTCACCATTAATGAAAAAAGATGGGCATTGTTAAAAAGTGGCTTTGGAAGTATTCCTACAGAGAAAACCACATGTGAACTGATTATTTGCTTTTCAAATATCCGACATTACAAAAATATAAGAAAGGTAACAGAGTAAACAAGAAAGTTACAGGTAATGAAATAAATTATTCCAGAAAGTAAAAACCTAAAAGGGGATAAGCTATTTAGGAATTACGTAACCAACAACAAAAGAACAAGAACATTAAGAGATTTCTGCCTAAAAATATAGACATCAATAACGTCAATATATAAATACACACACATCAACAAGGATGAAAGCAGAAGTCAGATAAAGGAGATGGTGGAAGAACACGCCTGAAAGGTCATGGACTAAATATTACAGCATCCCACCTACAAATGTATCACTTTTTTGTGGGACTAAAACAGTAGAATGGGACTATTAATAGGGGAAAAGTTAGAAGAAGCTAGGTGAGAACGTGTGGTGTGTCCTAATCAAGTCAAAGGTTAATAACAATGAAAGGAAAATAACTTGTTTGTGTTCTCAGGAAGGAGAAAGCCTACAAGAGAATGAATGAAGAGTTAAAAGGAGAGTTTGAAAAAAGGGAGAGAAATCTTTCAGTGGTGGGAAATGGTATTCTTGCATGAAAGAAGAGATTTTATAAATGGAGATTAGTAGTTTACTGGTTAGAGAGACTACTCTTCTGCCCTAGGAGAAGGAGCATCAGATCCTGAGGACAGGTGATACCCAGAATAGTGGGAGGGCTAGCATTCAGAGGCAGTTGCATGGCAAATGGGGCAAAAATGATCATGGGAAGGGCAAAGGTTAGCAGTAATAAATTGCATAATCAAGGGCATGGGAAAATTCTCAGTATGGGACAATGTCCTCTATGTTACCGGCAGGAATTTTAAAAATTTATACATTTCTAAGAGAATATGGCACAACCCAAAAAGGGGGGAGCAGGGAAGGTATGACTTGTGGCATGATCTACAGCAACCATATATAAACTAGAAGAGGTCATCCAAAATAGATTCCTGGGTTTTAATCCCATGAGTATTGGAGATAATAAAGAAAAAATAAATAAACATAAGGGTTGTGAATCAATGGGGAAAAGTCAAATAGAGAAGGAAGAGAAATAATGAGGAAATCATTTTTACAAAAAGGCACAGAAATGAAAATTTAAAGCTGTCAAGAAAAGTTGAAGGGGAGGAGATAGGGGGAGTTATGTGACAGAAAAAAGGTGAAAAAAACCCCTCAGTAACAAGGAAAATGCCTACAGTAGGGAAAGCATTGAAAATGAGGGGAAGAATGAAGATATGAGAGTAAGTTTGCCTCTAAGTAGATTAAATAAAAATAAATGAATAGACAGTACTGTGTTTACAGAGGAAGGGGGTGGGGGAACCTTAATTTGGAAAACCTAATATTAGATATAAGTAGAGGAAAATACAAGCCTAACTTAAAAAATCCATCTTAGCCATCCACTTCAATCTTTCCCCCTTTTTGCCTATGGAGAACAAAAGAAAAACAAAGTTTATTATTAAAAAAAACAGTCAAAACAGATTTCCACTTTGGCCATGTCCAAAAAACGTATTTTATTTTGAGTTTCTCAACTCCATAAGGAGGTGGGTAGCATGTTGCATCATTATTTCTCTAGAATCATGGTTGGTCATTGCATTGAACGCATATTCCTGTTTCTTTCATTGTTTGTCTTTACCGTATTGTCATTATATAAATTGTTCTGCTTCTGTTCCCTTTACTCTGTATGTATATGTGTTGTGTATATTCCTTCCCTTTGACCAATTCAGATGAGAGTGAGGTTCAGGTATCTGTTGTTCCCCATTACCCTTTCCTCTTTGTTCAGTACAAATGTCTGCTTGTGTACCTTGCTTATGTGAGATAATTTTCTTTAATTTTTCTTTCCCTTCTCCCCACTAATCTTTCCATTCTTTTTTTAAGGTTGTCAACACATAACTACTTCCAGGATTTGTCTAATTAAACTTCCTCTCTGATGCTTTTTTTTTTTTTTGAGGGTAATTGGGGTTAAGTGATTTGCCCAAAGTCACATGGCTAGTTTTTTGTGTCAAGTGTCAGAGCCCAGATTTGAACTCCTCCTGACTCCAGGGCCAGTGCTCTATTCACTGTGCCACCTAGCCGCCCCTCTCTGATGCTTGATAATGATAGGATTCAGAGGGAGGACTTTTATATCAGGTTGTATTAGAATATAAACAATTGATCATTGTTTAGTTGTTTATCATTGTTCATTGTTCCTTTTTATATTTTTCTTTAACTCCTGTGTTTGAGCTTCAAATTTGCTACACAGCTCTAGTCTTCTCATCAGAAATGCTTGCTTCGGAGTCTTCTGTTTCATTTAAAGTCCATTTCACCCCCTGAAGGATTATACTCAGCTTGGCTGGGTTAGTTATTGATCGTAAGCCTAAATCCTTGGTTCTCTCCAAGTTCTCCACTTTATAATTGTCTCTGCTAAATTGTGTGTGATCCTGATTATGGTTCCTTTGTACTTTAATTCCTTTTGGCTGCTTGCAGTATTTTTTCTTTGATTTTTAAGCTCTAAACTTTAGGTATAATGCTCCTGGTATTTATCATTTTGTTAATTTTGGAGGGGGGTAGGAGGAGCCTGATGGATTTTTCTGTTTTTTCTTTGTCAGTGAGATCTGGGCAGTTTTCTTGAAATTTGATGTCTAAACTGTTCTTAGAGCAATTAGGTAGTCCAGTGATTCTTAGATATTTTTTCTGTTTGTTTTCTAAGTTAATTGGTTTTTACAATAATATACTATATATTTTTTCTACTTTTTCAGTCTTTGACTTTAATGTTTCTTGTCTCATGAAGTCATTATCTTTTATTTGATCCATTCTACTTTTCAGGAAATTTGTGGCTTAGGCAAGTTTTTTGTATATCTTTGCAAAGCTGTTTTCTCTCCATGTCTTTCTTCCATAGATCTTATTTCTTTCCAGTTTATTCCTCTACTGTTCTCACTTTAAAATGCTTTAAAAAATTAATTTATTTTATTGTTTACATCACTCATTTCCACGAAATTTTGAGCTACAAATTTTCTCCCCATCTTTCCCCTACCTACCACCTCAAAACAACCATTCTACTGTATAGCCCTTCCCCCAATCTGCTCTCTCCTATGTCCTCCCCCTTGCCCATCTGACTTTCTGGTAGCTCAGGTTGGGTCTCCCTTCCTCAGTGCCTGTATGTCTTAATTCCCAGTTGCATGTAGTTAATAATAGTAATAATTATATGTATACAGACAAATATATATTTTTAACATTTGATTATAGAACTTTAAATTCTAGATTCTTTCCCTTCCTCGTTACCCACCCCCAATGGAAAGACAAGCAATTAAATACATGTATAGTTACACAGAACATCTCCACAATGGACATATTATGAGAGGCTGATTATATGTCCCTCCTTCCTATACTGCCTCCCACACCCCCTTGTTCTATTCTCTACCCTGTCCCTTTACAGGAGTGTGTACTTCCAGCCACCCTCCCCCCAACCCTGGCCTCCCCTCTGTCATCCCACCTCTCATCCCCACACTCCCCTTTGTGGCAAGATACCCAGTTTAGAGTTTATGTCATTCCTTCCTAAGCCAAATTCAGAG
This sequence comes from Pseudocheirus occidentalis, assembly GCA_028646575.1. NCBI lineage: Eukaryota > Metazoa > Chordata > Mammalia > Diprotodontia > Pseudocheiridae > Pseudocheirus > Pseudocheirus occidentalis. Next base: position 281,957,426 of record CM053594.1, on the reverse strand, counting down.
AGAGTAAGGTTGACCCTTTCCCTTTTGCCTTCCTGTTCTTCCCCTCCATTGTAACAATTATCCCTAGCCTCTTCTGTATGAGATGATTAAACCCCGTTCTGTCTCTCCCTGTCTAACCCCCATTCTGTCTTTCCCTGTCTCCTCTCATTCTGATCCTCTCCCACCTCAGAATTTCACCTTACAAATCGTCCCTTCCTATTCAATTGATCCTGTGCCCTCTATGTACACATATATACACAGTCAGATATGTATTCATACAGATATGTAAACCCTCCTATATAGACATGTGTGTGTATATATATATATATATATATATATATATATATATATATATATATACACACATTTGTATTCCCTTAACCTATCCTCATGCTGAGAAAAGTTTTATATGTTA
>CM053594.1:281924336-281940559 GCA_028646575.1 Pseudocheirus occidentalis | reverse complement strand
CTGTGCATTTTATTCCTAGGATACTGTTGACAGCTGTGGTTAGGCTGTTGTACTGGTGGTTGTTGAGTCATTTCCAGTTGTGTCTGACTCTTTGTGACCCCATTTGGAGTTTTCTGGGCAAAGATCCTGCAGTGGTTTGCCATTTCCTTCTCCAGTTCATTTTACAGATGAGGAAACTGAGGCAAACAGGGTTAAGTGACTGGCCCAGAGTCACACAGCTAGCATCCGAAGCCAGATTTGAACTCAGGGAGCAGTCTAGGTCCTGCACTCTGTGCACTATGGCACCACCTAGCTGCCCTCTCTTGTATCTTACCTGAACCTCTTTCTGTACATGTTTCCCCCATTAAGATTCCTTATACCTTTCTTTATATCCCCCAGTGTTTCACGTAGTCCCTAGCATATAGTAAACACTTTAAAATGCACTCTATGTACTGTACCAACCTAGGGAGTAGTAAGAATGATAATTATATATATATATATATTTTTTTTTTGCTTTTTTGGAAGGGGCAGGGCAGTTGGGGTTAAGTGACTTGCCCAAGGTCACATGGCCAATTTTTGTGTTAAGTGTCCAAGGTTGAATTTGAACTAAGGTCCTCCTGAGTCCAGGGCCAGTGCTCTATTCACTACACCACCTAGCCGCCCAAGGATGATGTGTTGGTTGTGTGAGAAGCACAGTAGGACTTTGAATGCATCTGTCTCTCAGCAGCTAATTGTTGAATGGATGTTGAATGTATTATAGAAATATCATAGTAAGTTAACTCCTAGGACTCTCCTCATGTGGGTTGCCAGAATGTTACCTTAGGTCTTCAGTACTTATAGCTTGTGAGTGGTCAGTGGTGTGTTTCTTTTACTAGAATGAGCAGCAAAAGCAAAGGCATTGTAGGATAAATGATGTGATTTCCCCTTGCCCCCAGACAAATGGGGGACTGCCCTTTCAATGGGGCAGCTAGGTGTGCAGTGGAGAGAGGGAGTCAGGAAGACCCGTGTTCAAATCTAGCCTTAGACACTTACTATAATTGGATACAACCAAAACCAACAGAGCAACAACAACTCTTTCCAGAGCAGGAGAGGGGATACATACTGAGAATACACATAGTCTGATAGCACCGGTATCCGTGGAACATGCCAACGTCTGGCCAGGGTATGCCTGGGGTTGGGGCCACTCACTCCTCTGAACCTGCAGAACCACTGATGCCTTTGATGGGTGAGATGTGTTTTTTCTGATGAGTTGGGGTCCTCCGCTTGTCTGGGCACCTTTCTTCTCTGCTCAGATGTTTTGCTTCGCATCTCTGTAACCATCTGCTGGTCTTTGGCTATCTTGGGATCATTGGGTCTACAACAGATGCCTTCACTTTCTCTCCTCTCATTCCTTTCTTAACCCTTTACAACCTGGCCTCATCATTCCTCTGAAATGCTCTCTTTAGAGTTATCGATGATCTCTCAGTTGCCAAATCCAATGACTGTTTCTCCATCCTCATTCTTCTTGACCCTCCGCAGCCTTGGACACTGTTGAACACTCTCTTCTCTTTGATGCTGTCTTCTCTCTAGGACACCACATTCTCTTGGTTCTCCTTCTCATCTGGTCGATTCTTCTCTGTTTCCTTTGCTGAATTTTCCTACAGATCACTCTAACTCTACATGTCTCTCAGGGTTCTGTCCTGGATCCTTTTTCCTTTTCCCTCTATACCGTTTCACTTGGTGATCTCCGTTCCTGTGGATCTAATCAGGATTAGATCTAATAGAAGATCCTCAGATCCTGTGGATCTAATTTCCATTTCTATGCTAATGATTCTTTAATCCACATATCTCTCAGTTGGCCTCCAATCTGACATCTTAATGACCTTTCAGATGTCTCAAACTCTCAGTAGATCTAATAGAAGATCCTCAGATCCTGTGGATCAAATTTCCATTTCTATGCTAATGATTCTCTAATTTACATATCTCTCAGTAGACCTCCAAATGGCCTTTCAGACATCTCAAACTCTCAGCAGACATCTTAAACTCAAATTTCCCAAACAGAACTCATTATCTTTCCCCGTAAACCCTCCTCCCATCTTACCTTCCCTATTATTGTAGAGGGCAGCACCTCTCAGTCCCTCAGACTCATAATCTAACAGTGTCCTGGATTCACATCTCTCATTCCCCCTCCCTCCCCTCAATCTAATCTATTGCCAAGGCCTTTCACTTTTGCAGTCTCTCTCAAATGTACCCCTCTGATGCTGCTACCACTCTGGTGCAGGCCTTGATCACCTCCGCCCTGACTACAGTAATGGCCTGCTGGTGACTCTGCCCCTAGTCTCAGAGCCCCACTCCAATCCATCCTCCCTTCAGCAGCCAAAGTGATTTTCCTAAAGCACATGTCACCTCCCTACTCAGTAAACTCCAAACTCAGGTGGCTCATTATTACCTCTTGAATAAAATACAAAATCCTCTGTTTGTCATCCGAGCCCTTCATGACCTAACCCCCTCCTACCTTTCCACTATTCTTATACTTTACTCTTCTTCGGTCCTGCAGCACAGGCCTCTCTGCAATGCTTTCTCTCTTTTTTCCTTCCAGCTACTGGCTTCCCTGGCTTCCCTGAAATCTCATCTCTTACTGGAAATCCCATCTATTATGTAAAATCCCTTCTATTACTGGAAGTCTTCCCTATAACCCTTAATTCTAGTGCCCTTCTCTGTTAATTATTTCCTCTTTATCTTGCTTGTAGCTTGTTTATATATAATTGGTTGTTCCTTATCTTCTTCATTAGATTGGGAGCTCCTTGAGATCAGGGACTGTCTTGCTTCTTTCTGTATCCCCAGAGCTTATGCCTGGCACATAATAGGTGCGTAATGAATTTTTATTGATAAGTCAGCGGTTCTCAACCTGTGGATTATGTTCAATTTAAATACATCCTGCATATCAGATATTTACATTATGATTTATAACAGTAGCAAAATTACAGTTATGAAGTAGCAACAAAAATAATTTTATGGTGGGGGGGGGTCACCACAACATGAGGAGCTGTATTAAAGGGTCACGGCAGGAAGGTTGAGAACCACTCGATTAATTGGTCTTTTGGATTGTAGTTGCTACACAGCCTCTTCGACCTGAAGAGAGGGCTTAGCTTTTAAAATGTAAATAGTATGTTACTTTTTCCAATTACAAGTAAAGATAGTTTTCAACATTCATTTTTTATAGAAATTTTAGTTCCAAATTTTTCTCCCTTCTTTCCTTCCCTCCTCCCTCCCCAAGATGGCAAGCAATCTGATATAGGCTTTACATGTGCAATAATATAAAACATATTTCCACATTAGTCATCTTGTGAAAGAAGAAACAGAACAAAAGAGGGGAAAAAAACCCATGAAAGTGAAAATAGTCTGCTTCGATCTCAGTTCAGACTCCATCAATTCTTTCTCTGGCTGTGGATAGCATTTTTCCACTGTGAGTCTTTTGGAATTGTCTTGGATCTTTGAATTGCTGAGAGGGCTAAGTCTACCATAGTTGATAATCACACAATGTTGCTGTCACTGTGTACATTTTTCTCCTGGTTCTGCTAACTTTAGTCAGCATCAGTTCATGTAAGTCTTTCCAGCTTTTTCTGAAATCTGCATGTTCATCATTTCATATTGCACAATAGTATTCCATTACATTCAAATGCCACAACTTGTTTAGCCATTCCCTAGTTGATGGGTATCCCCTCAATTTCTAATTCTTGGCTACCACAAAAAGAGCTACTGTAATGTTTGTACAGATACATCATTTTCCTATTTTTATGATCTCTTTGAGATAAAGACTTAGTAGTGGTATTGCTAGATCAAAGGGTATGCACAGTTTGGTTGCCCTTTAGGTATAGTTCCAAATTGCTTTCCAGAATGGTTGGATCAGTTCACAACTCCACCAACAATGTATTAGTGTCCCAATTGTGCATCTTCTTCAACTTTTATCATTTTCCTTTTCTGTCATCTTAGCCAATCTTAGAGGTATGATGTGGCACCTAAGAGTTTTTTAAATTTGCATTTCTCTAATCAATATTGATTTAGAACATTTTTCATATGACTATAGATAGCTTTAATTTCTTCATCTGAAAACTGTCTGTTCATATCCTTTGACCATTTATCAATTGGGGAATGACTTGTATTCTTATACATTTGACTCAGTTCTCCATATACTTGAGAAATGAGGTCTTTATCAGAAACACTTGCTGTAAAAATTATTTTCTAGCTTTTTGCTTTCCTTCTAATCTTGTTTGTGAGGACTTAGCCTTTAACCTCCAAGGCTATTATAGCCACACATTTAACCAGGCAGGCCACAAAAACTCTTAAGGTTATATTAAGTTTATCTCAGAAAGTACCTTAAATTAGACTCTTTTTTTTGAGTTAGTATTTGAAATTTCTTTTAATTCTTCTTCTGTGTTTGGGTCACTAGTCTTCTTCCACTTCTAATCCTCCAGGGGAATCTACTTGGCTAAACTGCAAGGTAGAGGTGGGGTAAGAAGAATCATCCAACATTCTTGCACCTGACACAATGCCCCTGGTTGTCTGGAAAATTAACTCAGAAACAAGACTGAAAAAGTTTAATGAAGCTGGTATCCTTTGTCCTATATCCCACTAGGAATGAAAATCACTAACCTCTCAATTTCACAGTCCTTTATATTTTTGAAGTACTTAAACCACTCATTATCTTTTAACATTCTCATAAGAGGTCTAGGAGGCCAGTAAGGATGGGATTATTATCCCTGTTTTGCAGATTAAGAAAACTAGGACATTGTGCAATATTTTAGTGATTTCAAGCTGCTCATTGCTGCAAAAGTCTAACTCTTCAACATCAATATTCTCTCTGTGATGCTCTGAGGCTATGAATTTTGGAACACCATAGTCTTAGAAGAATCAAAATTGCAGGTGACTCAAAGGGCAATGGAAAAACACATGGTGGGTGTAAGCAGAATCCAGCATATTTACCAAAGATGACGCACATTTGAAAAATGATACAAGCCACATCATTGAGGACATATTTTCATGAAAAAAAGGTGGGTGGGTCATTTAGCAAGAAAGAAGGATGGCAGTGAATACTGCTCAAGTATCTACCAAATAGCAAAAATCAAAATAAATCAAAACAAAAGAAGGTCTACAAGATGGAGACCTTGATGGTGTTGAAAGGAAAAGTCTTCATTTGGCCTTTCACCATGATTAAGAAGGCAAAACTCAGGACAAAGAGAATTAAAAGGATTTTATGATAAATATGTCAAGGTAGCAACTCACTGACAGGCTAATCACTGAAGATCAGCAATGGCTTCAAGGTAGGGACACTTTTTATAGGTAACTTTAAGATAATTCAGGTAGGACCACCTTAGCAAAGTATGGCCCTTGAATCTCAGTTCCTCCCATAGGTAGCAAGAATGTGACAATTTGCAGGTAGGGGTATGTGACAAAGAGCAATTGAAATAAAAAGCTGCAGAGTTGGTGCCTTCTTCCCCAGCAGAGCCTCCCCCAACACTTTGATAAACAGGTCTGGGAATAATGGGTAAATGAATCAACGTAATTTTCAACAATGGAGTATTCGTGGAAAGACATGGTCAAGATTACTCAGGATGAGAAAGTGAGAAAGGGTTGTGTTCCGTACTGCTGGAGTCACAGATCTGCACTGATCTCTTTTGCTAGACTTTTCCTTTCAACACCATCAAATAATCAATAAATATTTATTAGGTACCTATTATGCTAACATACGGGGATACAAAAGGAGGCAAAAGACAGTTCCTGCCCTCAAGGAGCTTACAATCTAAGAGGGGAGACAACAAGCAAGCAAATATATACAAAGCAATCTATATACAGGAAAAATAGGAAATTTTAATACTTAACAGGAAATACTTAACAGAGAGAAGGCACTAGAATTGGAGGAAGGCTTCCTGTAAAATATGAGATTTTAGTTGATATTTAAAGGAAACTAGGGCAGTTAGGTGGTGTAGTAGAGTGTTTTGCCTGCGGTCGGGAAGACTTATCTGTATTGTTGATGTTATTCAGTGAATCCAACTCTTCATGACTCCATTTGGGGTTTTCTTGGCAAAGATACTGGAGCAGTTTTCCATTTTCTTCTCCAGATTATTTTACAGATGAGAAAACTTAGGCAAAAAGGGTTAAGTGACTTACTCAGGGTCACACAGATAAGTAATTATCTAAGGCCAGATTTGAACTCATACATCTATTTATCTGTTCTTTCTTTGGATGCAAGGAGCGTCTTTCTTCATGTGTCCTTTATTCTTGAGTATTTATAATAGACAAAATAACTTATTCATTCAAAGTCATTCTTAAAACAATATAATTGTTACTGTTTACAATATTCTCTTGGTTCTGCTCATTTGGCTCTTTCTTATTTCATGCAAATCTTTCCATGTTTTTCTAAAATCATTGAACTCATCATTTCTTACAGCACGGTAGTATTCCATTACAACTATATACCACAGCTGGTTCAGCCATTTTCCAGTAGATGGGCATTCTTGCAATTTCTAGTTCTTTGCCACCACAAAGAGAGCTACTATAAACATTTTGTTTTTAGAACATATAGGTTCTTTTTCTTTTTCCCTAATTATCTTTTGAAATGGTCCAAGAAGTGGTATTAACTGCATCTTAAAAGGAAGAGAGAAAGTCTATGAGGCAGAGAGATATGGAGGAAGTACATTCCAGTCCAGTGAAGAGGAAGATGGAGGGATCCTTCTGAGGAATGCATATTTCAGGGCTATTCAGGTATTAAAGTAAACGCAGATAAGGAACCTAAAGCTTGGAGAAGCTGACTTGTCCAGAGTCCTGTAGCTAGTTAGTGGGAAAGCCAGGACAAAAATATAGGTCTCTGGCCTTCTAGTTCAGCTCTTTCCATTACAACTGAAGAATAGTTCCCCCAGCAAGCTGTGACAGTGCTGGCCCTCCCTGATCTCATCCCGGGTCCTCTACTCCTCCTTTCCTTCCCTTCCCAGCCCTCAGTTCATTGCTTTCAGTCAGTGCCTCTCAGAGAAGAAGCCATTTGAATTGTCAGGGTACAATTTTCAAACTTAGATTTCTCTATACACTTTTGATGGGGAAACGTGATATCTTGAGACTGCAGCTGTTCTGATTCTAGAAATAGCTTTGAGCTTTCAGAAACACTACTGTAGTTGCAGTGATTGGGGCAGGGGGAGAAACATGGGTTGCTGAGAAAAACCCTAAAAGAATATTGCTTTATTGGCTCTGGGGAGCCCCCAGCCACACCAAGTGGTGTCTCTGTCAGGTACCAGGGTTGGGTGGAATCACCAAGGAGATGAGAAATGAGAATTGAGGTGTGTGACTGCCCACAGAATAGACAGGCTTCTACCACCATGCACTGGTGCGTGGAATAGGCTAATGGGAACATGGTTTTTTAGGCTTTCTTATTGCTGCATTGGTGAGACTATAAAGCCACTCTGTGATCAGTATAGGGATAATGTTTGCTAGCCCTCTCCATTAACTGGCAAATGGTTCCCTTTGAGGAACCATTTATAATCCAGTTATAACTCTCACATGTGGCTTCAAGAAGTTGTAGAGTGTGCAGTTGCCATACCCCAGTAAAACTTAGCAGACTGGCTAACCAGGTTAAGGGTAATTGATAAGTCTCAAGCCAGCTGGTGAGTTTGGGAGATGTACCCTAAGCATATGAAGACTTGCCTGGGTAGATGAGAACAATTTGTTCCAATGAGCCATGGAGGCAACTGAAGCAGGCACTGTGAGCATTTGGAACTTTGTCAGGCATTGAAGATGCCAAGGTCATCCGCTGCATCCCAGACCATTGCCAGTAGTCTTGACTATTGTCCTGCCACTGGACTTATGACTCTAGAAGAGAGAGTGAGGCTGATCACTTTGCCTAACTCTGCCTCGTTTAAATTCAATTGACAAGGGAGTCAAGACATCACCTGTGAGGTCTCTGGTCCTTCTAGAAAATGGAAAATGAACAACATAGCCCAGAGTTATAATCAAGGGGATATATCCAAAGGAAACTCTCCACCAAGAACCTCACATATCCCTATAGGCTTTGGGATTCATGACCCTTCAGTAAGTAGCAAACATTCCAAAGTATAATGAAAAGAGTCATCGATCTCTGCCAATTACTAGTTGTGTGATTGTTGGTAAGTCACTTAACCTCTGTGAATCTCAGTTTTTTCATTTTAAAAAGGGGATAACACCTGTAGAGCTTACCCTATGTGATTATTATGAAGAAAACACTTTGTAAACATTTTTATGAGGGACTTGGATGGAAGCATATGCTTATCAAATTTGTGTTTCATGTGTGAAGTTGGGAGGTATAGTTAACATGTTAGATGATAAAATTTGGATACAAAAAGATCATAATAGGCTAGCTAGAACAATGAATAAAATCTAGTAAGATGAACTTTATTACAGGTAAATGTAATGTCCTGCACTTGAAAAAAGATTGATTTTATGAGTACAGAATATGAGATGATGTCAAATGAGAATTTATAGGAAAGAGACCTGGACATTTTAATGGACTGCAAGCTTGGTATGACATAGTAGCCCCTCCTCCCCCATTCTCACCCCGTGAGATCACCGTCTGCCTGGAAGACTTTTATGCAAAAGTGGGGCAAAAGCTATTTTCCAGCAACTATATGATTGGAAAATGAGGTGATCTGGTCAAGGGGATAGCCCAAAGGAAGATTTGGTATTGCACCAGAACCCCTAGAATAGTACAAAACTCAGAAAAAAGTCTTAAGTGAAGGAATGATGAGGAAATGTGAATCAGATTAGATCTGAAAAGGAGTTTAGTGGTTAGCCACCTCTAATGGCTATAGGAGTACTCATGCCAGTAAGGTCACAGATCTACTGATGCATTAATCTTAGGCTGTATTAATAGAAACAGAGGCCCCAGAATGAGGTGGTGATAGTTCTACTCTGCTCTGTCCTAGTAAGCCATCTGGAACATTCTGCTTTGTTCTGGGTAATTTCAGAAGGATGTTGACCAGTTATAGAGCATTGAGAGGGAGGATGACCTAGATGATGAAAGGGCTGAAGCCGTGACATGTTTATAGCCCAGAGAAGAGAATGATCGATGATGAAGGGGAATGTGATAGTTGCCTTCAAGGGAATCAAGGTGTAGTAGAAAGAACTTGGAACTGGAAGACAAGGAGACAAGGTTCAAGACCCCACTTGGCCATCTCCTAGCTGTGTAGCCTCAGTTTCCTTATCTGTAAAAAGGGACTGTATGGTTGGCATGGAAAGGAAGAGGTTGGACTAAATGGTCTTGAAGACAGGTGTGGGTCTCTTCCAGCTCTAACATTCTTAGATTCCATGAGATGATTTGATGGACTGTTGCATGAAAGATGGATTTAACTTCCTAGCTTGGTCCCAAAGGGTAGAACTAGAAGGAGTGAGTGGAGTGGACAAAGAAGAAAACTTAAGCTTCATTCAGAAAAAAAATCCCAATAATTAGAGCTGCCCCAAAGTGGAATGGACTGTGTTGGGAGATTATAAGTTCCCCTTTACTGGAAATCTTTCATTGGATATTAAATGATCACTTGAAAGCATCTTCTAGAGCAGTGGTTCTCAACCTTCCTAACGCTGCAACCCTTTAATACTCATATGTGGGCATATCTGCATATGGGCAGACCCACCTGGAGACGAATAGAGGAGCAGTGTCTTGGTTCCTAAGACCATTGGAAATATGTGTTTTCCGATGGTCTTAGGTGACCCCTGTGACCCCTGTGAAAGGGTTGTTTGACCCCCAAAGGGGTCACATCCCACAGGTTGAGAACCACTGTTCTAGAGAAATCTATCTATCTATCTATCTGTCCATCATCTCTCTCTCTCTCTCTCTCTCTCTCTCTCTCTCTCTCTCTCTCTCTCTCTCTCTCTTTCATCTATCTAGCTATCTATCTACCTAGTCTCACCATCTCACCCAGGCCAGAAGTGCTACAGAGTCACTTCTACAGTCACATTCATCAGTACAGAAGCTTTGACCTGGTCTTTTTTTACAGCCCAGGCTGGTTTGCTCCTCCTTAGGCAGCCATGTGACCCCCCATCCCTGGGGCTCCCTCTATTGGTGCCAGACTCAGTGCTGACACCCCACCAACTGTACCCTTCGTGCAGCTCAGAATTCTCAAACTCAAGTGATCCCCCAGCCTTAGCCTCTTCCACCAGCAGAGATGGCAGGTGTGCACCACCATGCCTATCCATAGAACAAATTCTTATCCAGATACAGGTTGGATTACATGGCCTCTGAGATTTTATAGTTTTCACAATTGTAAAGTGTTATATAAATAAATGACTGCGATTAGATGAGTTATTATTTTTCCTCTTTCCCTCTTCCCTTCCCTCCTCTCCCCTTCCTTTTACAGACATCAGTTCTATGCCTGACACTTCTGTCCCTGTTTCAGTTACTTTACCTCTCTGGAGTGAAATCCAGAGCCTTGGGTGTCTTAAACACAATCCTACAATGCCGTCATTTCCTTTTTATGGGAGGGAAGTCTTCCTGGCCTATAAGTAGATGTCAAAGGTCTCCCTTTCTCTTCTGCTCCCTCCTCCCAGTAGCTCTGGAGCCCACACACCTGAGCATGCAAAGGCTGGGGTTGCAAGCAGTGTTTAGATCTGTCCTCAAATAGCAAAAAGCATAGTTGGGGATGCACTTTAACTGTAATTTAAACCCTCCTTCCTGCTTTCCCATGGCAGGGATGTGCTGTGTTCTTTGTTCTGATTCTCTTTCTTCTCCTGCCCACTCTGGCTGGCCATGTAAAACATGTGTCTCTTCTGCATTAGCAAGTTAGCTAGCTACAGAAATGATCAGTAGAGTACAATTATGTTCTGATCAGAACTTCCTGTGAAAGGGACAGCATCCCTGTGGGGACGCTCAGGGGGCTATTTGGCCAGACTCAGGCCTGGAAAGTACACACTGACCTCCCCAGAATCTTCCGCCTCCCCTTGTCCCAGGTCTAGTTGTCTTTTAAGCCTTTTCAAAATTCTAAGTTGAATTCTGGCCTAGCATTTCTAGTTCTGCAAACTCACACAACCCAGTTCCATTTGCCAAAAAGAATATTAAAAACAAACTAGTAAACCTAACCTTAACTTTGGCCCTATTGTACCCTCAGTGAAAGCCCAATAAGGCTCAGAGAAGGATGGTTGAAGCAATAGAGACGTATTGGAAGAAGCTTCATAGGAGACACTACTAAGATGGGATCTCTTCAGGGAGAAATGCTGACAGCAGGGAGAGTATAGGATTGTAACCTATTAACTCATAAAAGGAATTACTAGATGGTGGTGGGGTGGGGAGAGTGGAAGATTTGTTTACAAAGCTGTATAGTGACAGAAGATGTAGGTTTGAATCTCAAGCCCACATCTTAACAGCTGTGTGATCCTGAACAATTTGCTTGGTCTCTCTGGGACACTCTCTCCTCACCTGCAAAGTGAGAGGGTGAGAATAGATGAGGGGTTCTTAACCTCAAGTCTACTGACCTGCAGAGAGTTTGTGGGTAGATTTCAGGGGGGGGGTCTATGAACCTGAATGGGAAAAATATGTTTGTTTTGGCATACTGAGTTCCCTTTATAATCCTATATATTTTACTTTATGTATTTAAAAACATTATTCTGAATAGGTATACAATACATAGTCTTCAACAAACTGCTAAAAAGATGCATGACCCATTAAAGGTTAAGAAACCTGTGTCAAGATGATCTCCAAGGGCTTTTCTGCTCTGGAATTCTATGATATCTATGAAATCCTAGGACAGGAGAATGAGTCTCTTCCTTGAAACATGAGGTTGCTGTTGTTTGTCCTTAATTCTCAAAGAGGATTATGATATCAGGTTGGTGATACCACGATATGCAAGTAAATTGAATTTATGTGAGGGGGGTTGTACAAAGTCACCAAACTCACTTTTGTCTCCTCGCTCTCTGGAGTCATCTGGGTCCAGTGGAAAGATATATAGATCAGGATGACTGGAGATAGGCCTGGATGCAGTGGGAGACTGTGTGGCCTTTATAAGCTAAGTTAAAATCTTTAACTGGTCTGTTTGACTAAGTCAATGCCTATTCAGCGATTAAGCCTAGATGAGGAATAAGGCAGAGATCCTCCTCTTTGACCTAGTTAGAAAAAAAAAATCAATCTGAGAGGGGAAGACCCTCAGGGTTTGTGGCCAAAACAGAAACAATTACTATCTCCGTTCATTGTAAGCCAATTAGGGCCCAAACAAGCAATGACCAAATGGGATTTGGCCAATCAATGAGAACCCAAGAAGAAGGATGTTGGTAGTAAATGAATGGAACTCATTACTCTCAGGGCAGAAACAGGCTCTGAAAAGGGCTTAGGTAGATTCCTGGGTCACAGATCCCCAGCAGTTTATTAAAGAAAATCTTTTTTTTTAATTAAAGGAAACCTTGAAATATGACTTTGTCATCTTCATCTCCCTGTCTTCCAAGCCCCCAGCATACTGCTTGGAACATAATACCCAACCAATTAGCATTTTTTGAGAGACTGAAGAAACAAATGTAATGAAGTACCAGATTTTGTGGTACAGAAAATAAGTTTTGTAGAAGATCAGAGAAGAGAGATGTATGTGGGCTAGAATAAAGATGTGTTGGCTGGGTGGATGGGGGCATGGCTCATAGAGGAAATAAGACTTGAGCCAAAGGAGATGAGGAAGGAGACAGAAGACTTGGGAGAAGCAGTGTAGTATTAGTATAAGGCAAAGGGTTTGTAGGGGGTTGGCCTAGATAATTTTTAAGGTCAATTCCAGTTCTTCATTTATGTTCTTGTCACAGGTGAATTAAAAGTGTTTCCCACCAAAACCTTTATCCCACAACATATATCTCATAGTCTTCCTCAATCTTCCCATGGATTGTTTGTAGCAATTATCATTATATATAGGATAAGGGGCTATAGAAGGGGGGACAGTGATAGACAAACCTCTTTACAATTCTGTGGCAAATCTCTCCTCCACCCTCCAGGTGTCCACATATGATCTCTCAAGTCTGAGGGGTCAAAAAGGAAGACCAAAACTCACTGAACAGGGTTACTTTTGTAAAGTCCTTTGTGGCCATGTAAACTATTTAAATCAAATAAAAGCTGGAGAAGAGGGGGAGGGGACATTTGTTTGGAGGTGGGGGATAAGTTTGATCAAAAGCTCAGAGGTGGGAATGGACTTGCTATATATTCAGTCATGAGATTGATCTGAGTGGAGTAGAAGAAGAGAAGGTCCAGATGAAAGACAAAAACATGGAGAAAGAGAAAGAATGTTGGAGTCCAAAGGCCCAATATAGATCTCAGTTCTGTTCTTTTATTAACCCTAGTTTTGGGCAATAATATCTGACAACTAAATAGAGTTTTGAGAGTTTCTGAGCACTTTACATACATATGTTACATCTCATTTGGTTCACAGAACAACTCTGTGAAATAGGTACTATTAGTATTATGATCCCTGTGTTACAGATAAGGAAAATGAGGTTCAGAGGGGTTGGTGAAGTGGAAAGAATGCTTGATTTGGGGTTGGAGATCTCCTTGTGCAATCTTCAAGTCCCTTCAACTCAATGGCCTTTATTTTTCTCATATGTTAAAGGATGGCATTGGACTAGGTGACCTACAAGGTCCATCTATGTTCCCGAATATATCTTTGGGAACAAAGATTGCTCAGTCAAGGTTCAGTGACTTGTCCAGTATCACTAGAAAGTGTCTGAGGCAGGGTTTTACCTCCATCTTCCTGACTCAGACTTTGTACCATAACATGCTACTTCCAGGTACATCATTGAAGAAATCATTTAATCTTTCTAGGCCCTAGTTTCCTCCTCTATAAAATGAGGGTCTTGAAGAATGCTGGACTTAGAGTCAGGAAGACCATGGTTAGAAGCTTGACTCCTATACACTTAACTCTCTGAGACTTACTTTCTTTATCTGTCAGATGAAAGTCTCTTTCAGATCTAAATCTCTGATCCTAAGATGGGAAATGTGATCTACATAGGGCTAGGTCTGTATCCCAAAGAGATCAAAGACAAAAGAAAAGGACCTATATGTACAACAATATTTATAGAAGCTCTTTTCTTTGATGTAGCAAAGAATTGGAAACTAAGGGGATGTTCATTAGTTGGAGAATATTTTAATAAGTTGTGGTATGTGTTTGTGATGCACGACTATTGTGCTATTGCTTTAGAAAAACTTAGGAAGACTTATATGAACTGAGGCAAAGTGAAACGAGCAGAATCAGGAGAACGTTATATACAGTAACAGTAATACTGTATCATGATCAACTATGAATGACTTAGCTACTCTGATCAAGACAATGATCTAAGATAATTCATTCCAAAGGACTGATGATGAAAAATGCAATCCACCCCCAGAGAACTGATGAACTCTGAGTGCAAATTGAAGCCTATTTTTTTTCAATTTCTTTGTTTTTCTTGCTTTTTTTCAGCGTAGCTAATATGGAAATATGTTTTGCATGATTTCTCATATATAATTGATATATTGCTTGCCTTCTCAAAAGAGTGGGGGAGGGGCTGAAAGGAGAGAATTTAGAACTCAAAAATTTTAAGAAATGAATGCTAAAAGTAAATATATTAATGAATCTGTGGGTTCTTAAAAAAAGATTACATTGGATTTTGAATGCCAGGGAAGCAATTAGATTTATCTATGTCTGCTTTCCTCTCCTTTCATTTGACTCCTTATTGGTAGAGCACAGGGACATAAAAGGCCCTTGGTTCTGCCTCCACATCTGTAGAGCCAGGAAGAATCAAGGAGGGACAAGGTTTATTTACTCTCAATGGGCATTTATACCTTGCATACAATCACCCTTAAAAGCTGTGTGACCTCTACTGTTAAGAGAACCCATTGTGATTTTCATTGCCAGCTCTTGTCCTCTCAGGGGCAGAAGCATGGCAAGGAGTATGGGGCAAAGAAGAACCCCAGAAACTGAATAACACTAACCTGGAGAGGGGATTCCATTCCATTCTAATAGCATTAAAGGAACTTTTGCTCTGCATTCAGACCCCTATATAATTAGAGGAAAATGATCCATATAATATATCATAATATATGAACAGCATACTTTTCAAGGTATTTTTTTTAACATCTATTACCTTATTGGATCTTCACAAACAACCCTGTAAGAGAGAGATTATGGAGAATTATTATTATCTTTATTTTATAGGTGAGAAAAACTGAGGCTGAGAGAAGAAAGTGACTTATTCAAGGTCACAAGCTAGTTAATAGTAGGTGGTTCCTTGCTCTCCAGAAGCTAACAGTCTAGTTGGAGTATAAGTCTTAAGCACAAAGGATGATTATAATAATAGTAACTGTCATTTGTATATAATTTTCAAGTTTGTGAGGTACATTATTTATAGAATCTCCTCTGAGCCTCCAAACAGCCCTGTCCAATTGGTGCTTCAGCCATAATGATTTTACTAAAGCCCGGATCTTACCATTTCATTCCTCTGCTTCATAAACCCCAATGGCTCTCTATTACCTTCAAAATTCAATATAATCACCTTTGTTTGGTATTTTGGTTCCTTCCTGTCTTCACAATTTTCTTATATATCATTCCCCTCCACACATTTTATGGTACAGCCCTATTGTCCTACATGCTGTTTCTCATACATAATGTCCCAGCTCTGCTCTGCCCTGATTGACGCCCCCTGCCCCATTCCATGTCTGGAATATTCTCCCTACTCATCTCCACTTTTTAGAATCCCTGGATTCCTTTAATCTCACTTCAAGTACCGCTTTCTGCAGAAGACTTTTCCCAGGGGCCGATGTCTCCTCTTCAAAGTTTACCCTCCAAACTATTCTGTATTAATCTTGTATATACCTATGATATGTGTATACTGTTTTCCCATTTAGAATGTAAGCTCCCTGAAGGCAGGAGTTGTTTTGGCTTTTTCTTCGTGTCTCCAAAGTTTAGCAAAATGCCCTGCACATGGTAAGTTATATAATAAATGCTTACCGATGGATCCACAAGTCCCTGTTGTATAGTAGTGTCAAGAGACCTCACAGCTTGCCCATAGTCACACAGAGGGTAAGGGTCAGAGGGCAGAGTTAAGCACAGGTCTTCTAATTCAAAGTAGAATGCTCTTTCCCTTGCGGCAAGCTGTACTCCAATACTTTATTTTGGCTGAAGTAAATATCATTAAATGTCAGAAAGTACCATCCCTAGCCCGGGAATTTTGGCCACTCTTTCCCAGGAACCTGAGTGGAAGGGACTGGTTACAAGGGAGGAGAGCTGAAGAGTGGGGCCAGGGATGAAGGTAGA
>CM053594.1:281910131-281923836 GCA_028646575.1 Pseudocheirus occidentalis | reverse complement strand
CTGGCTCCACCGAACTGCTCCTGCCTCGAGTAGCCTCTATTTAAGTCCTTTCTCCAGGGCCCCTTAGGGCCCCTCCCCTGGCCATGCCCTCGCCACAGCGAGCCAATGTGTCTCACCCCGAAGGCAGAGAGATTATCCTGCTTATTGTAAGCAGGTGCAGCCTTTGCAGTCTGCCTCCAGGTGATCGACCACCTGCACTCCTGTTAGCTGAGGACAGGTTCAACCTGTCCATCTCACGTGGAGTATCAACGACCCTCTTTAGGAGTCTCCTCCCCACGTGAGGTATCAGAGACCTAACAAATAGTTACGATCAATCTTGAACTCAGAGAAAAAAATGAGGAAATGCATTTCTCTCTGTCCTTAAGATCAAGAACTGTGAGTACAGAACATTGCATACAGTTGGCTTTGCTTATCTATCTATCTTGCTTAATTGAGACAGGGTAGAAGTGTCAGTTATGGCAAAAAAAAAAGTTTTAAAGAAGTAGTTGTTTTAAAAACTAAATGCCACAATAAGAACCCACCTCAGCCAGCAAAGGCAATCTCTTTGCCAAGGACATTTTCAGATGTGTGCAAACTCTATTGCAAAGTGTTATGGAGAAGGATGGCAGAAGAGTAAAAGTATCCAGTCCACCCCAACCCCAGTGAAACAATGTAAAGTGCTTCAGAAGAAATGGGTGTTTGCAGAGTTTGGATTGAGAAAGATCCGGCTAAGTCAATTCCCAAGAATGCTTATATTTAAAACCGGAAGAGGGACAACGAACAGAGGTGACATGGAACATAATTATTAGTGTTTCTATTCTGATCTCATCAGCAAAGATATTGGAACCAAACCACATGGGGATTCTACTTCCTTCGTACAGAGAAATAAACAACATGAAAAAATGGCAATGGTTTTTTAAGAAGATGAAGTAGGAAAGAGCAGCTGGACCAGACCAAATATATACAGAAGAAATCTGTGCTAAATGTGATGTAAAAGGCACTTTAAAATCATTGTCAAAAAAGGAAAGAATCCAAAAGAAGGGCTGGGGATGAACACAGGGAGCATAAGCCCTTAAAACACAAACCTAACCAGAGACAATAAAGGAATCTTGAATAATGAACAATATAGAACAAATCTTTGAAACGAGTAATAATGACACGGAAGAGAATGATAATGATGACACAGCCAATCAGGTAACATATGTAAAGCACTTTGTAATAAAACCTTAAAGCACTACAGAGATGCCAGCTATTAATGTTACCCTAAGATTTCTGTGAAGCAGCTACAGTAGTCCTCAGAGAAAAAATGATGTCTCTGAGAACATATGTTAACAAAATAGAAAAAAGAAGATGGCAGAGTAGGTCAGAAAAGTTTTGGCTTTCCAAATTTCCTCCACAGAAAAAGACAGAACATTGCCTTGTAGGGAAGGTAGAGCAGTGGAAATAGACAAAAGTCAAGGTAAAGCAGTAGTTCTCCTAAAACAACCTAAGAAGACCTCAGGAAAGACCTGATCTCCAAGGATAGAGGTTTGGCCTGAGTGAAGTGCAAACACCTCCAAGCCAACTCTGCAGAATCAACAAATAACAAACCCTGAGAGCAGGTGGGGATAAGAGGCAGCCTCAGGCCTTAGAAACTTCAGTCTCCTGGGTCATCTAATGGCTGAGTAGGAGAAGACTGAAAGACCTTCCACTGTTGAGGGACACCAAGCACAGCTGTGTTGACCAGCTGGGCTGTGGGTGCCAGGAAAAAGAGGTAGCACACAGCTGGTGAGTGCAGTAGTGAAGGGCAGGGACCCTGATGGCTGTGGGCACTTGCAGAAGAGCAGAGTCCCTGGCTTCATTCCAGGGAAGAGAGGACAGCTGTAGTTTACAGCTACCAAAAGGACAACAGGGAGCAAGATCATTTGTGGAACACCGCAGCTGGGGCTCGAGCCATGGTTTAGGAGTGGAGAGGAGAGCTCCAGGTTGACCCACAGGACAGACCTCTGAAAATAACAATAAGAAGAATTTGAGGCTTCAGGCATCATTCCTCATACCTTGGGGACTAGAACTTAATTACATTAATAGCTGCTAAAAATAAAACAAAACAAAAATGAGTAACCAAAGGAGAAAAAATTCAGCCATGGATACCCACTGTGAGGATAGAGAAGATCTGGGTTCATATTCAGAGGAAGATAATGGAGCTAATTCAAAGGAAGATAATGGAATTTCTTTATTAGAAAACGTCAAATAGTCCCAAACACAAAAAGAGTTCTTGGCAGAACTTTAAAAGGATTTTAAAAATCAAATAAGAGAGATCAAGGAAAAGTTAGGGGAAAAAAGTAAGAGCAATCCAAGAAAATCAAGAAAATTTTAAAAAAGAAAGTCAACCAACTAGAAATAGAGAATCAAAAACATAAGGAAGAAAATAATTCCTTAAAAGATAGAATTAGGCAAAAGGAAGCTAATGATGTTCTAAGACACCAAGAAATCATAAAACAAAATTAAAAAAAGAAAACTAGAAGAAAATATTTTCACATCTCATCAGAAAAACAACTGATCTGGAGAACAGATTGAGGAGAAATAGATTGAGAAATATAATATAGATTGAGGAGAAAAACTGAGAGTTGAACTACCTGAAAATTACAATAAAAATATTGATACAGTATTACAATAAATTATCAAGGAAAATTGCCCTAATCTTGTAGAACAAGAAGACAAAACAGAAATAGAAAAAAATCTACAAATCACTACCTGAAAGAAATCCCAGGAGGAAAACTCACAGGAATATTATAGCCAAGTTTCAAAGCACCCAAGTTAAAGAGAAAATATTGGATACAACAAGGAAAAAAAACTATTTTAATATCATGGAGCTACAATAAGCATTATACAAGACCTAGGAGCTACTACATTGCAGGACTGTAGGTCTTAGAATACTACATTTCATAGAGTAAAAGAGCTGGGGTTACAGCCAAGGGTAACTTACCCAGCAAAGTATAATCCTAAATGAAAAAAACCTGACATTTAACAAATTGAAAGACTTTCAGGTATCTGTGACAAAAACAGTAGACTTAAATAAAAATTCAACATATAACATCTGAGAGAAATATAAGGTAAACATCAAGGACCAATTATAAGGGACTCAGTAAAATTGTTTACTTCTTACATGTAAAAATATTACCAATTCTTTTATGACTGTCATTTTGGGGAGTAGTTTGAAAGAGAGGTTTGGGCTAAGCTGAGCATGATGGGGTCAATCTTTAAAAAAGCTGTAGGGAGAGTTAAGAAAGAAGCAATTATCTCATACAAGTGAAGCATAAAAGGAAAAATTGATAGAGAAGAAGCTAGTGGGGTATGGTGGGTAGTGTTGAAAACTTACTCATTGGGAATAGATTATAGAGGCAATACCATATATCTAGAAGGGTATAAAAGTCTTCTAAATTCAGAAAGAAATAAGAGGACAAGGGGATAGGGTGGATTGGAGAGGATAAAGGAGGGATTCTTGGAGGGATGGGTAGGTTAAGGAATAGGAAGGCAAGGTAGAAGGTAGAAGTAAAGCAGAGGAGTGAGAAGGGATAGGAATCGGGAGAGAAGGAAAGTAAGAAAAAAATATAAAATAATTATAGCTTAGAATTTAAATGGGATGGATTTACTCACAAAATAGAAACTGATAGCAGTTTAAAATTTTGAATTAAAAAATATATTGCTTTCAGGAAATGCTATAAAAATGAGAGATACATACAAATATAAAATAAAGAGCAAGAGTAGACTTTAGTATGTAAAAAAAAGCAGGGGTAGTAATCGCAATCTCTGAAAAAGTTAAAACTAAAATATATTTAATCAAAAGAGAAAAATAGGGAAATTACACTGTCAGCAATATTATTCAATAATGTTTTAAACCATTTAAAATAACTAGACATTATAAAATATCAGAGAGTATACCTGCCAAAACAGACTGAGAAACTTGAGAAACTATATGAACATAAACATAAAACACTTTTTTTTTGCTTTTTTTTTGGAAGGGTAATTGGGTTAAGTGACTTGCCCAAGGTCACGTGGCTAGTAAGTGTTAAGCATCTGAGGCCAGATTTGAACTCAGGTCCTCCTGACTCCAGGATCCGTGCTCTATTCACTGCACTACGTAGCCGCCCTTAAAACACATTTTATACAAATAAAATCAGATCTAAATAATTGAAGTAATATTTGTTGTTCATGGGTAGGTAAAGTCAATATAATTAAAAATGGCAATTCTACCTAATTTATTTATATAATGTCATCCCAATTAAATTACTTTTAAAAAATTATCTTACTGAGTTAGAAAAATAATAACAAAGTTCATTTGGAAGAACAAAAGGTCAAGAACGTCAAAGAAACCAGGGGAGAGAAGATATGAAGAAAGCCAATTCAGTAATATCGGACCTTAAACTATATTTTAAGACGAGAGCGTTGTTGAAGTGTAAAATAGATCATTTTTTATTATTTTAAATTAAAATTTTCTTGTATAAATAAAATCTAAGCAGCCAATAGAAGGAATGCAGAAAATTGGGGGAGAAACCTTTCATAGACAGTCTCTCAGTTGGGTTGGAATCTAGATGTCGTAAAGAAAATAATGAGCTGGTTGTTTTAGAAAAACATGGAAAGATTTGGACTTATTAAAGAGGATGCTATCCACCTTCAAAGAAACAGATAACAAGTGGAAATGAGCATAGGACAGTCTCACATATATGCATATGAGTATATATGTATAGGTTTATAGATATCTATGTATATGTATATAATTCACACTTAACTGTAGCCTTCTTGGGTGGGGGGTTGGGGGGAGGACAGCAAATAAAGTAAAAAGTGCACAGCAGAGAACAAAAGAAAACCTATAAGGAAGCAAAGTTTGAAAACAATGTTTGGTATTTATTATATAGGTTTTCTTGAAATAGAAATTTATTGCTTTATATTGAATCCTCTCATGTACACAGCAATTTTTTTCTTTTTCTATTTTGTATTTAAGTTAAATTATTTAATTTTGTATTTAAGTTAAATTTAAATTAAAATTTACCAAACAATTTTAAAAAGAAATAGAGAGGATTAAGGAATTGAGTGTACATTTTTAATAATCAGAAAACCAAAATAATGGAAAAGAGTATGAACAATATGTTGTTGCTCCCAAATCTGGTGACCAAGAAGTCAGAAGCTATCAGTTCATAGTCTGGTTTCTTATCTCTAGAACATTACAGAGCATCCTCAGTGAAGGCACTTAGTTTAATCACCCGCACTGGAAAAACAAAATGGATGATGTCCAGACCATGATGTGAAATTGAATAGAGAACCTGAGTAAGCCCCACCTATATCACGGCCCCACTTTAATCAGAAAAGACATAGTAGGCATTAGAAGGAAGGGATTAGGCTGGATGACATCCTGAAAACTGTTTAATGGTTCTAATTGATCCCATAATGCTCCATGGTGCAACCAATTTCTTCGATATCAATATTTTCCCAGTGCTGAAAAAATGGGAAGCCATAATCCCAGAAGAATCAAAATTACAAATAAAGAAAGGCACATGATGGATATGAATAAGTTACAGCATATTTCAAACAATGACTTATATGTGAGATGTATTGTTAAAGGCATCACTGTGAACATATATGACTCAAAAAAATAGGAACGAGATAACACACGGAGAGTTCATACCTTCCTCCAAGATAGATAGACAGATATGTGTATATAATGTGTGTATATTATATTTATATTATATTGTGTTGTGTATCTATTATATTATATATATTATTCATATTATATATTATATTATGTATATATTATATATTATATATATATATAATGTGTGTGTATATATTGTTTATAGTATACCTCCAGCTAGTTAGTTAGATAACGTATGGATGGTTTATGGAAAATATGGCAAGAATTATATAGCATTTCTCTATCTGTAGAATAGGCTTACTAATACATTTACTACTGAAATCAAAGGTTTGCCTTTCACAAACTAGAGGCTATTATTAACACTCTTCCTACAAATGAACCCTTCTTGAGAAAAGATCAACATATAAAAGTGTTGATCTCCAAAAACAAATTATGACGTGACAATAAAACCATTCTTCACTTTCAAATTAGATTCTCCATAAGATTCCCTTAAATTGTGAGCTCCCTGAGCATATTTTAAACAGAACTTGAGTGACAAAAGTCCAATTCAGACATTTTTCTTTGGCATACTCTATAAAGCAAGGCTTACCTGAATGAAAATAATATTGCTCTATCAACAAGTCTTTATTGAACTCCTAGAATGTACTCAGCACTGTACTGGTGAGATGGAGGGGATGGTTAAGACATGGCTTCTGATCGCCTACTAACTGTAGGGACCATATTTATATGTGCGAGATAATTAGCACATAGCACTAAATAATATATAATTAGGCGCCAGACAGCAAGGTTCTAACAATGAACCGCTCTCGGGCATAGGCAGTCAGGGGACAAGAATAACAAAAGATCTCAGATTTAAAACTGGAAGGAACCCTAGATGTCTCCTACTCAAATCCCTTCATTTACAAAGGAAGAAACTAAGGCCCAGAGAGGTTCTGTGATCTGGCCAGGGTCACACAGGTAGTAAGCCGCAAAGCTAGGCTTTGAACACAGGTCGTCTGATTCCAAATCCAGCTCTTCTTCTATTGTACCAGGCTACTTATCAATGATCTTTGGAATTGGAAGTAATTAGTGAAGTCCTCAGAGAAGAGATGATTTGAGATAAGCCTTGAAGGAGAAATAGGCTCTAAAACTGGGGGGAGGGGGCAGTAAGCTAGGTGGTGCAAAGAATAGAGCACTGGCCCTGGAGTCAGGAGAGCCTGAGTTCAAATCCAGCCTCAGACACTTAACACGTACTAGCTGTGTGACCTTGGGCAAGTCATTTAACCCCAATTGCGCTGCCTTCTCTCCTCCAAAAATATAAAAAATAAAATAAAATAAAATTCAGGGATGGGAAACCTGGGGCCCTAGGGCCACATGTGGCCTTCTAGGCCCTTGGGTGTGGTCTTTTGACTGAGTCCAAGTTTTACAGAACAAATCCTTTTATTAAGGGGATTTGTTCTGTGAAGTTTGGATCCAATCAAAGGGCCACACTTGAGGACCTAAAGGGTCACATGTGGTCTTGAGGCCACAGGTTCCCCACCTCCATATAGTCAGAAAGGAGATCAAGGACATTTGGGGGAAGGGAAGAAAATATCATCTTACGTACTTGAACTGGTTGGCTTCTGAGATATTCATCGCCCATTTGCACATCTGGAGACTCTTCCACCTGTCAAACAGCTCAGATTGCTTCACCCTTTAAAAAGTATGAACAGAGGAAATTATCAAAATTCAGTCTAGCCGAAGTTTTCATGATTTAAAATAAATGCAATAAATTATTCTCCATCCAACAAAACCTTCTGAATCCTTATGGTACAGAAATCCCCACAGCTGTGCTGATCACAAAGTTCTAACCATAGAGACTAGAGCTATCCAGTTTATTTGGACTACAGACTCTGAGGTTCCCCCCAGGACTGAGGGGTTCAGGAGAAAAGGAGAGGAGTGAAGGTGTTTAGGAAAGTTGGAAAAATTCTAGAGAATTCTAAGGCCTTCTGACAGCGGATAAGCTAAATCGTTTCTATAAAATCTTTGTCATAAAGACCATTCTCAGAATGGTCCATATACACACAGAGTGCAGACTTGATGAAAATACAATACGTGAGCAAGCTGACTTCTGCAGATCACTCCACATAGCAGTTTCTATCTTTGCTGCAGCACACCCGACCTCATAAGATGTGTGAGGAATATGAGATCCTACGGTGTCTCTCTAAAACATGTGCCTCTTGCTCCTGAAAGGCTCTGGGGAGGAAGATTCCACTGGTCATACTGTATATTACAGTACGCCGGGTGATCATTTCATCACCAAAGAATCTTAGCAATAGTAGCTTGTTTGTAAATCAAATTTTAGGCACAACAGACCCAAATTCTCATCCATAGAACTGCAGACTTGTAGAACCACCACTGAGCTGCAAGGCAACTTGAAAGTCATCTGGTTCAACCAATAGCTAAGCCGAGATCCCCTCCCCATCATGTCCAGCAAGGGGTCATCTAACCTTTGCTAGAAGATCTTTAGTGGGGGGATCTACATCCTTCTGAAGCAGCCCATTCCACTTTGACATAGCTTTAATTATTGCTAAATGTTCCCTTAAAATGAAAAGAAATCTGTCTGTTTATAAATTCCATTCATTATTACTAGCTCTGCCTTCTGGGAACATGCACAGCAAGTCTGATCCCTCTTTCACAGCAATGTTCTTTCAAATATTTGAAGATGCTATGCCTTTCTCTCTGTTCTCCCTCCTCTTCCTGGCAATACTTCAGGAGAAACAGTTTGGTACGGTGGAAAGAGTTGTGAATATGGAGTCAGAGGACTTGGGTTTGAATCCCTGCTCTGCTACTAACTTTGTGACCTTGGGCAAGTCCCCTGACTTCTCTGGGCATCAGTTTTCTCATCTGTAAAATTAGGGGGACAGGCTAGATAATCCCTAAGATCCCTTTCCAGCTCAAAATCAATGACCCCATGACCTTTGAGCCGGTTCTTTCACTGACTGTAGTCTAGAGCCCTGTTGGGATTCAGTATATCTGCCATTCCAGAACAAAGCATTCAACTGCCCCCCTTGTTTGTGTTTGATCCGTCTATCAGTCCTATTTCTGGCCAAAATCTCTCTAGCTTTCAAGGAAGCCTTCTCCAGAGTGATAAGGACAGGGAGGGGTACCACTAATAGGCTACAGCCAGGAGAGGGATCCCCTCCACAGTGTTTCCCATAAGGCTTTGAGGCTCTAGCATCCATGGGCCATATAAGCAGCTCACCTGGCATCAAGGCCACAGGATGTCACAAGAGGGTCATTGTACACTAACCATGTCATCCAGGGCTGCTCCCTTGTTGAAGACACTGGCAAGAAACTTCATAATGTTAGCGCTATTTGTTTCTGCAACGTCCTTCCCTTCTCTCCTGCCCCTATGCCCAGTGCTAATCCTTCTAGGTTCCTTGTAAGAATGACCTTCATCAAGGGACCACAGTCATCACCGACTTTTCTAACAGCAGAGTCACGGTGGGAGGCTTACAGCCAGGGTTTCACTCATTTATTAGTCTTCCACCGGACTTAGCTGCTTGCTGACAACAAGCAAAAGTTACTATTAGCATTCAAAATAAGTCAGCACTGGTGTCTTGCCGTCCCAGGAGACAAGAGAGCATTTGTCCATTGGCCTGGGGGTAAGACTAGTCTTATGAGTGGGCAGTCACCCACGGAGCATGATTCTGGGGATGCTGGGAAATATCCAACCCTTAAAGGGCAACTGCAGCTATGGGAAGAAAAAAGAAAAGAATCTGACCTGCCAAGACACTGATGTGGTATAAAAATATGAGCGGTTATCATGATCTTCCTCAGGCTGGAGAGCTGGAGAGGACCTGAGAGGGGTCTAGTGCCATCTCATTTTACAGATAAGGACACTAAGACCCACTTCCTACCTCTGTGACCTCGGGCAAGTCACTGAACTCCCCTGGGCCTCAGTATCCTCATTTGTGAAAAGAGCATGGGTCAGATTAGATGACTTGCAATTTGCCCAAGATCACATAGGTAGTAAGTGACAGAATTTGGATTTGAATCCAAATCCTGGGATCCAAAACCAGTGTTCCTCCCACTACAACACATGTCCTTCTTCTGCCCCTCCCCCGCTTGGGGAAGGCACCCAAAGGATGCTGACAGTGAAAAGGCTTGGCCAGAGGCCTTTAGGACATAGAGGGTCCAGTCTGATGAAGTAGGGAGGAACAGGGAGACATGAACTATTATAGCTTGAAATTAACTATGAGATTTAGGAGTGTCCTTGAAGTTCATCCAGGCTGTGGCAAGAGGCAGTTGTAGTATAATAGAGCTGAAAGGGTGCTTAGAGATCTCCTGATCCACACCCCCTCCCTCTTTCCCTTCATTCCCCCCACAAAAATCCAACCATTTTCATCCTGTATAAATTGAAAATTCAAGGAAAAAATGCTCAGTACAGGATTAAAAGAAACTAGGCCCAACAAAACAGTGCAAGGTCAGGCTGTACTGCACAGTGCAGAATCTGAAAGAATACCATCCACAAAGGGGCCCCATAGGGTGTCCCCTCTCTCCTTTTCCCAATAAGCCCTTCTACTACTGGGAGAAGACAGGCAACTGCTCCATAATGATCTTTTGTGTGCTCGTTAATTTGCTGACAGAGAAAGGGAACAAATGTTTGCAAAGCCCAAGCAGCTAGAGAGGTGCTGGAACAAAGAATACTTCTTCTGCAGCCCTGCCATGGGAAAGCAGATGGCTGCCAATGACAGCCATGACATTTTTTGCAGAGTAGGAAAAAAAATATTAAAAATTGAAGAGTAGAAAAAGGCTGACTGAAGCTAACTAGCTTGTATGTTTATAGGCTCTCCCTTCCTGAAGGTGAGGGGGGAAAAAAATCTCATCCACTTTCATGCATTTCATTATTAATTCTGTGAAGATGACTCCCAAAGCTATATATCCAGTCTTATTCTCTATCCCAAATTGAGTTGAAGGTGGACTTTTAAGTGAGCCCAGAGGAGTGTGTACTCAGTCTCTCCTCTGTGTGTGTGTATGTCTCCCTGTCTCTGTCTCTCTATCTCTCTGTCTCTGTCTCTTTCTGTCTCTGTCTCTGTCTCTCTCCCTCTCTCTCTTTCCCTCTTCCCTTACACTCTCTCTGTCTCTCCATTCACTCTCCACTCTCTCTGTCTCTCTCTGTCTCACACACACACACACACACACACACACACACACACACACACACACACACACACACACACACACACACACACACACACACACACCTTACTGCTCTCACTGAAGGCCAAAAAGTGAAGTACTTGGGATAGGGAGATGAAGCGATGATCCTGTTTCAGAGGGTTCAGGAATGAACTATTTATTGGAATGTAATGTAACTGCATTCTACCCTTGATGTGCCCAGCCTGGGTCCTTAGAGTTAACTAGTGGGGGTTCCTTTCTGTGCTGTATCAAAGTTGTTGTGGAAAAAAGAACATATGGGTTTGTTGACAAGGCCCAAAAAAGTTCTCACTTGGGGCTATACATAGGAAAAAGGTCTCCCAAACCCTCCTTCATCACCCCAACCTCAACCTCACTGATCTAATTTCTTGTTATTTCATAGCACAGACATAGTGTATCAGTGGAATAGATGGGATGTGCTCTATAAAGCACCAGAAACATCCCTTTTCTTCCCCCACTAATTATTTCCCTCCTCCAAGTGCAGTAGACATATTGCCTGACATTCCCATATTAAAATTTCATTCCATTGGGTTAAATGTTACTCTGGGCAGGGTCCTCTTTTAAAATACAAATACTCTGGGTGGGGAAACAATCTGAGTCACTAGCACCTGCATATGAATTTGTGTAATCTAGGTTCTCTCTCCCTGGTCCATGGCAGAATGAGTGTACCCTTGGATAGGGTCCAGAAAGGAGAGAAAGGGCACTAAACTTGGAGTCTGCGCTCTACTCCTGACCTATGGACTGAGTGATTGAGGACAAATCACCTAACCTCTTGAAACCTCAATTTCTTCAGTTGTAAAAACTGGTGATAATAATGCACACAGTATGACTATATTAGGATTGTTCTGAGGAAAACATTTTGTAAGTCTCCAAGTCTTACAGAAACAAGAGCCACTAATATTACCTCCCACAGTGTTTACCTCAAGGTTAGGATTAGGTCCTCCATTAAAATTTGGTTGAGTGTTGGAGTAAAGAAGACAACCAACCCTACCTGGTCAAAAAGATTCCCATACTTAACCCAAAACTAGCCGTATGACCTTGGGCAAGTCACTTAACCCCAATTGCCCTGCCCTCCTCCCTCCAAAAAAGTTAAAAAAAAAAAAGATTCCCATAAAGGAGAGTATGCTTCACATTAAATTAGGATGTTACTCCTTACTCTCAGCTGGGAGTGATAAAGCACCACAAGGAAAATCTTGGGCTCCTGGAGAAACATGTCTCCATAGGTGATAAGAAGGACAAGTTACTGTCCTATAAGGTTCTACTATATGGGTAAGCAGACTATGGAAGTGTGATTTCAAAGAAAAGAAAACCCTTCCTTTCCCACAAAATACCTTTCATAACTGCTTCTTGATTTCCCTAAGAAAAGGAAGCAGGGATACACAGAGGGAGAAGAGGGCCTGGGTTAGATCTGCCTCTAGCCCTCCCTGTATAAATCTAGGTGACTCACTGAGTCCTTCGGCTTTTGTGAAATGAGGGGGTTGGACCAGTTGGTCTCTGAAGTCCCTTTGACCACTAAGTCAACAATCCTATAATTAGATAACCTTTGAGGTCACTCAGCTTTAAATGTACCATCCTATGAACTTCTCTGACATCTTCACAATTGCATATCAATGACTGATCACAAATCCTCTTACAAGATCAGGTCCTAGGGAGACAAGGGGAGAAGAGAGCCAATGGGCCATAAACACCTGAAGCATAGAGCAGGAGGAGGCAGGGACAAAAGTGAAGAAACAGCTGGTGGGGAACTTCAAAGTCACACCCTCTAGGACTGATCCAAAAACCTGACATCAAAAAGGAATCCTTGGAGCCCAGAGCTCTCTGTAGTTACCCAGCATCCTAAGGACTGACGACAGACAAGACCACGTGCTCAGAACTTCACACCAAGTCAAAAAGTGCCATCACCCCTCTAGAAAGGTGTCCATCGGTCCAAGACCTGAAAGATAGTCTGAACCAAAAAGAAAACAGCAGATAGCCAAGGAAGAATTTGAAAATAAACTGAAAATAGCCATAGTACTGTTGTTTCTGAGAAGGCACAGACAAAGTAGTGTAGTTAAAAGGTCAGCCCTAGGGGAACTCTCATGGCTTGGTACCCGTACCTTAATGATATCACAAAGCTAGCTTCACTAACTTGTCCAGAGAGACATTTTTGTCCTTCTTCCTATCCTTTCCTCCTCACCTCTCTCCTATCACCTTTTCTCTGCCTAGCACACCATTCTGTGAAAATCAGGAGAGAGGTGTGCTTTATAGCAAAGTCTTGCATCACCCTCAGCCCAAGGGGGAAATGGTCTCACTTCACACCCAGGCTGCTCTGCTCTACCTGTCAGACACCCACATCATGCCCCGTCACCCCCCACACACACACCTACCCTTCATACACACACACTCGCTCTCTCTCTCTCTCTCTCTCTCTCTCTCTCTCTCCATTACTACCACCACTACACCCTACTATAACTGTCCCACATGCCTTCTCCCCAGAGGAATGATCCAGACAAAAAAAACACTCCAGGCTGGCATTTTCCCTAATGATAAGTCCAGGTCTGGCTCTTTACTAGGGCCCAGTCCCTACAGCACCAATGTGTTTGAAGGATGGCCTATTTGAGCACTACTGAGTACAGAGAGGGGTTTTTCCTTGAAAAGAGGGAGTTTTCACCAGATTCTATTACCTAGTAAATTTCAACCCAGTTCACCTTCACCCCAATATTTTCTCTTCTTATCACAATCCAAGGTCAGCATCAAACTCTCAGTACACAGACCGAGGAACAGCAATGAACGTGGCCCCCTCAGAATGCCATAAAGTAGCCCTTTTACTCCTTGACTCATGGCTCTGATGTGGGAGAAGAGAGGAGTGTTTCGTGGAAGGCCTCTCATCCAGATTCTAGAAGACCAAATATTAGGTAGCCAGGTTCAAAAGACAGT
>CM053594.1:281855622-281903698 GCA_028646575.1 Pseudocheirus occidentalis | reverse complement strand
TTCCTACAGGTGTGGATAATTGATCATTTGTCTTGGGGATGGGGGTGGGGGATGGCTCCATATTTAAAGAGAATGCAACAGAGATTAAAAAAATAAAAGAAAATAACAATAACAGAGCCAAGCAGTAGTTTCTCCACAGATGACCTTGTTCTCATCCCTTCCTGAAATGTTTAACAAATGCTCTCTCCCTCACCCTCAATAGGCCACCAGGAAAATGTCCTGGTGAGAACTCTGACCCTATGTAGTCCATTCCATTTGCAATCTCCACATCTACCCCATCAAGAAAAATGTGCAATAACCAATGAATAACCACCTAGAAACAGGTTACAACTCAGCTTGTGGGTCTGACTACATTCATTATTATTTCAAATCAATGTAATTGTCTACTAAGACATAATCCTGGCTGCTTGCTGGTATCCTGACACAAACCTGGGGTGACTGGCTGTGTTTGTTTTCAGGGACTTGCTCTCCCAATTTGTCTAGACCAAGGATGTGGGAAAAAAGATATCAGAACCTAAAATCACTAAAGGTCAAAGCTGAAAGGACCCTTAGAGATCATTTTAGCACAGTGTCTAATACATAGTAGGCATTTAAATGTTCATTAACTGACTGATTTTGCTCACGTCCATCACTTAGTAGATTAAGAAATTGAGACTTAAAGAGGGAGATGACCCGTTTAAGGTCACACAAATTTTTCACAGAAAAATTTGGACTAGAACCCAGGTCTTTTGATTCCTATTCCATGGTCCTTTTTATATCAGCATTTTAAGGATATTCTCGTACAGTGTTCCAGGTCTTTCCATGAGTAGCCCATTGAATTGTCAGAATTGTGCTTTAGCCTCTCCTCCTTTTCCAAACACATTTCACAGCTAGGTGCTAGTGTGACTTTAGTCTGCCTTAGTAAAACTATAGCATCAGAACACAAGATAGATTGTGTAGCCTCACTGTGCAGATAGGTCACATGTGAAGTATTTGATTCAGTTCTGTATAATGCATTTTGGGAAGGATAATGACAGGAATTCAGAGAAAGATGACCTGGAGAGTGAGGAACCTCCAGATACATGCTATAGGGAGATTAATGGAAGGAATTTAACTGGGATAAGAGATTTAGAGAGGCCATGATAACCATCTGCAAGGTCTATCAAATGGAAGAAGACATATTCTATTTGGCCCTAGAATGTAGAACTGAGCATGATGGATAGAAGTTTCAGAAAGGTTGGTTAAACCTGATATAAGGAAAACACTTTCTAAGCATTAGAGCTGTGCGGAAGTGGGATGAATTGTCCTTGGAGGCAGTCACTTCTCCCTTGCTAGCAGTCATCTAAATGGACTATGTTATAGAAGGGATTCTTGGTCAAGTTGGGCTAGATGACCTTTGAGTTAATTTTCAGTATTGACCTTCTGAAATTTTGATTTTGTCCCACTTACTTCTTTAGCTATCATCAGTTCCCATGTTAGCCATTCTATGACAGAAAGCTCAATATGTTATGAGACAGCTAATCCTATAATGGGACAATTCTTCTTAGAAAGCTCTTCCTAAAGTTGAACCGCATGCATCCTCATTGGAAATGTTATTCTCTGTGTCTTCATAATTTCACTGTTGAGCATCTCTCTTGTCTCTTAAGCTATATATCCTTGAGCATTTTATTATTTTTGAATAATATTTTATTTTCTCCCAATTACATTTAAAAACAGTTTTTAACATTTTCTTTCTAAATTTTGGCTTCTAAATTGCCTCCCTCTTTTCCCTCCCCCCCTCCCTAAGACAGATAGCAATTTAATGTAGGTTATACATGTGCAACCATGCAAAACATATTTCCATATTAGTCATGTTGTGAAAGAAAACACAGACAGAAACATGAACAAATAAAGTGAAAAATAGTATGCTTTGGTTTTTATTCAGCCTCTTATCAGTTTTTTTCTGTGGAGGTGGATATCATTTTTCATCATGAATCCTTTGGAATTGTTTTAGATCATTTTATTGCAGAGAATAGCTAAGTCATTTACCATTGATCATTGTACAATATTCTGTTACTGTGTACAGTGTTCTCCTGGTTCTGCTCACTTTGCTTTGTGTCAGTTTATGTATGTCTTTCCAGGTTTTTCTGAAATCCTCCTGCTGGTCATTTCTTATAGCACAATAGTATCCCATTACTATCATATACTACAACTTGTTTAACCATTTCCTGAGCATTTTAATCCTTAGATCCTACCTGTCTTTCTTCTGAACCCTTTCAAATCTACTTTCCCTAAATCTCGAATATGTGTCAAGCTAAGTTCTGATTTCTTCTCTGTTATCACAAAGTCTAGGATGGAATGATTACTTTTTCTCAAGATTCCCATTGCATCTACTGCAGCAGTCAGTTCCTACCTGTCAGTGAGAATCAGATTCAGAATAGAATTTCTCATTTTTCCCCTTGAAACTTGAAATGATCACTGAAACAGGTCAAGAAGGTATTGGCTTCTCTACTTTTGGCAGAGAGAGAGAAAAAAACCCATTGACACAGATAGAGACAGGGAGAGCTCTAAGATACCTGGATAATTGAAGTTACCTACCCCCATTTTATTCAGTTTCTGGGTAAGACTTGTGATCTCTTTCCCAGACTTCTGCGTCTTCTTTCTATTCAGATGGTCTGTAGTATATTTCAATGACAAAATTATTTCTGTTTCTCCCTTAGGATCACAAATCATAAATTTAGAAATAATTAGAGCCTTGGGGGCCATAGTCTAACTTCCTCATCTTTCTTGTGATAAAATGAGGACCCAGAGAGGATAAATGATAGTTATCACCATTACACTGGTCACACTGTTAGTAAGAGGTCCCATTGGTTTTATTCTTCTTATAGCCATATTATATATATAATATATATGTATATATATATTATATAGCCATATTCTTATATGGCTGTTCCACAAGATAAGTTGATTCCATCTTCAACATGGTATCTCTTCAAGTATTTAAGGATAGCTATTATTCAGTTCACTTAAAAAACCCCAGCATATATTAAATATCTTCTAGGCACAGAGAACTATGGTAGGCCCTGAGGGAAGATACATAGTTTAGGTCCCTGTCATCATGTAATTTACAGTCTAATAAAAGAATAACATACAATCATGTCTTCCCTAAGATTTCTCTTCTCCAGATTAGACATCCCCAATTCCTTCAATGGATCTCCTATAACATGGCTTCCAGATCTTCTGTTCTGGTTAGATTATATCTCAAAAAAAAAATTACTCCAGGAATTGAATCCCATGCTCCTGTTGTAGCCTGACCAGGCCAGATTAAAGTTGGATAATCACCTCCTTTGTGGTGGATGCTGCAGTTTTATTAACATAGCTTTATATTATTAAGTTCTGGGGAAATCCATTCTCAGATGCCTGATCTTCTCTAGGAGTTCTTAGGAAGGGATCTCAGGCTCTGTGCTGCATTCCCTAATAGTGCTTCTCCTCATCCATCTGGGATGTGCTCACTTGGCCCTTGCCCTCTCAGCAGAAGTGGCAAAAGGCATTGATTTTTTTTGTCCACTTAAATTACATCTTCTGACTTTGGTGTGTAATCAGGATCATGTCCTCTACCTACCCTCAGGGAGCTGAGGGAGGGTCATGGGATTATTAGCTGGGAGTGACCTTAGAGGCTGTCTTTTCTACACCTCCACCTTCTACTTTACAGATGAAGAAACTGAGACCTAGAGAGGCTCTCTGACGTGTCACACATATTTGAACCCATGTCTCTCATGCAGTATCTAGCTCTTCCCAAAGCACTAGGCTATTTGTTGAGCAAAAAAGGTCTGGTGGGAGGAGGGGAAGAACGGGGATGGGGATCAGGCCACATTTTGCCCAGTGATTCCCCATGCCAGTAACATGAGTTTCCCTCATAATTGCCTCCTATGCCACTGTTGATGTGGTCCCATTTCATTTGCTGACATATCCTACAAAATTTTAAGCACTATATGACACAATCTAAAATGTGGATGCAAAATCATTAAGAGAAACCGAGATATGGACATCTCAGGAAGCAGAAACGTGCTCATTTTTGATATTGTATAGCATTGTGTATTGGGGGCATAGAGTTGGTCCTTTTAAGAATCTCTGCTGGCCTTGGTGTTCTCTTAGCATAGCTGAATAGAGGTTGTAGGGTTCCTGATTGGAGAACGTTTTGCACCTGTCCTAAAGACATCAGAATCAGAATTCTATTCTCACTATTAGGCAGTGAGCAAGCAGCACTGGTACTCAGGAGAACCCTGGGGGAACACAAGACCTACCAGGTTTCAGTTTCAGCTGTCACTGGCTTGGTATGACCTTAGACAAGTGACTTAGCTTCTTGTCTCAGGTTCTTCATCTGTAGAATGGGATAATAATGCCTCTCCCGCTTATCTCTCCAAGGCCTGCTGTGAGGATCAAAGATGCAGATGTGATAGACTGTCACTGGCATTCTAACTGGCTGCTCCCTGTCTCTCTGTAGGACATGCCGTACAATCGCTCTCAGTTTAAGAAGTGTGCAGTCGTGGGGAATGGAGGCATCCTGAAGAACAGCCGGTGTGGGAAAGAGATTGATAGTGCAGACTTCGTGTTCCGGTAAAAAGCATCCTTTCCTCTTCCTCGGGCTTTCGGGCTCTTGGGCTTCTCCATAGCTCTCGGCTTTTGAGGCCTTTCCCCTCACATTATTCCATAGGGATGACCAGGGGTTCTTAACCTGGGATCTGTGAACTTGATGAAAAAAATGGATATAATTTGCTATAACTAATTTCCTCTACAATGCTATATATTTTATTTTACTCTGTGGGAAAAGGCATGATGGAGGAGATTAAAAGATTAAATAAAATGGGATTTGTGCCCTCAGGATGCTCATGGATATTCTGTAGCTTCCTCTTGAAGACATCTAGTCATGGGCGCCTCACTCCTTCCATTCCACTTCTGGGTAGCTTTCATTATTAGAAAATTTTCTTAAACATTGAGCTGAACAGTTTCACTTGGCATTTAAGGCCTTTCACAATCTGGATCCAGTTGACTCTTTTTCCTAGTCTTATCTCAGACTCTTTTCCTTCCCATATGGTTTCCTTCCTTGATGGTTTAGCCAAAATGAACAAATAGCTGATATTCAATCTCATCTTCCTAGGTGATAGTGGATAGAGCACTGGACCTGGAGTCAGGAATATTCAAGTTCAAATCTGGCCTCAGACTAGCTATGTGACCTTGGGCAAGTCACTTAACTTCTGTCTGCCTCCATTTCCTCAATTGTAAAATGTTTTTTTTAACAGCCCCTACCTCCGTGGATTGTTGTAGAGATCAAACGAGATCATATTTGAAAAGCTCTTAGTGTAGCACCTGACACATAGTAGGGGCTTAATGAATGCTTCCTTGTTTGCTTCCTTCCTCTTCATGCCCCATGTATTGGGACAGACTCTCCCCTGTGCCTGGAGTACACGCCTTCTTCCTCTCCCTCTGTTGCAATCCTTTTCTTCCTTCAAGGCCCAACTCCCATGCTACTTCTTCCATGAAACCTTCCCAGATCTAGATATCTATTTTACTTCTGACACGTTCTACCTTGTATCATAATCATTTGCGTTCAGTTGCCATCATAGCATGATGGAACAAGTACTGACTGGATTGAGATTCAAGAGTTGCTGTTGGGTAATTTTTCAGTCACGTCTGCCTCTTCATGATGTTATTTTTGGGTTTTCTTAGCAGAGACACTGGAGTGATATGCCATTTCCTTTTCCAGCTCATTTTACAGATGAGGAAACCGAGGCAAGCAAGGTTAAGTGACTTGCCCAGGGTCACACAGCTTGTAAGAGCCAAAGGCCAGATTTGAATTTATGAAGATGAATCTTTCTGACTCCTGGCGCTCTATCCACTGAGCCACCTAGCTTCAAATCCTGGTTGTACTAATTGTGTGATCTTGGGCCAGTCGCTTAATGCATCTCTGAGCCTAATTTCCTTAATCTTTAAAATGGAAATAGTAATGTTTGTACTGTCTCACAGAGTTGTGGGAAAGAGATCTGTGGATCTTAAAGTGCTATGCAAATGCTGGATATCCAATGTATGTTCATTTTCCTGTCTACTGGTTATACTGTTCTAGCCCCTCACTCCTGCTGTTAGAGTTTTAAGCTCCTTGGTGGCAGGGACTGTACTTTTGTGCTTTGTTTTCTTCCCTTTCTCTGACTCTTAAATGTCAGTGGATTGAAGCCCAGAGGCAGTCCTATTTAGCAGAGAATTCAGAAGTAGGTGCGGTCTGTGGATTCATTAATCAATGTTCCTTTCTCCCCTTTGGATGGGTTTGGGGAGGAAGGGCTGGACAGTTCCCTCTCTGGCTAGATTTTGGTTGCCAGAGCGAAGCAGTTAGATTTAACCTCCACAGTATTATAGGAGAGGCCTTGAAGAACAACATGAAATTCCTGCCGTGACAGTCACCAGTAAGTGAAACAATAAGAGAGATTGACTTGGAGAAGGAGAGCTGTGGTTCGAGTCTTAGATCAGACATTTATTGACTGTGTGATCTTAGACAAATCATTTACCCTAAAATGAAAGCTCTTTGATTTCAAGAACTGTTTCATATTTATGCTTGTAGCCTTGATGCCTAGCACAGTGTCTGGCATATAAAAGATGATGGTGATGATGATAAATGAATAAATCTTAATTAATGAAACTTAATGAATGCCTGCTGAATTGAAATGAATTGAGTTTCAACATGCTCATCTGTAAAATGGGCATAGTAATACTTCCCTTTTTGTGTGTGGCTTTTTGGAGGGCAATTGGGGTTGTGACTTGCCCAAGGTCACACAGCTAGTTTTTTTTCCTCTGTGTGTGTGTATGTGTGTGTGTGTGTGTGTGTGTGTGTGTGTGTGTGTTAAGTGTCTGAAGCTGGATTTGAACTCAGGTCCTCCTGATTCCAGGGCCAGTGTTCTATTCACAGCTCCACCTAGCCGCCCCCTATTTTTGTTTGTTTGGGTATTTTTTTTTGTTTTTTGGAGGGGGGAATGCAGGGCAATTGGGGTTAAGTGACTTGCCCAACATCACACAGCTAGTAAGGGTTGAGTGTCTGAGGCTGAATTTGAACTCAGGTCCTCCTGACTCCAGGGCCAGTGCTCCATTCACTGCGCCACCTAGCCGCCCATAATACTTCCTTTTATACCATATAAGATATTTTATGGAGTTGTTGTAAACTGTAAAACCAGTTATGATATGACAAATCAGTATCTTTGCCAAGGAAACCCACAAATGGAGCCATGAAGAGTTGGACACGACTAAAATACCAGATCAACAACAAAGTCCTGTATAAAAGAGGTTCATTATTGTTTATTACCTCCAGAAGGCCCCCATTAAAATGAATATATGAGACCTGGGAATCCCCAGTGCTCTCCCACTGATGCAATTTGCATACAGATCTGTGAGTTGTCACCTTGGGCCCAGAGAGGACTTAGGGTGTGGAAGGAGGAGAATGGGATGGAAGCAGGCAGGTGGTGGAGCGTAACCCTGGGGAATCAGACTGATTGGGACAGGCCCAGGGCAGTGGGATGCATGGGGTGGATGTCTGCTGGAGGGAACGCTGAAGACACTAGACAATGATGACTAAATGCCTGTCCTGGGGATCACTTGGCTGGTATAAAAAGTGTTAGATGCCCAACCTGGTTGTGAAGACACAAGTCAAAAATTAAAGAAAAGCAACAAACAACAATCAAAAAACCCTTTGCTCAGTCATCTGAAGAATGCAGACAGAAGCAAATTTTCTTTCCTCAATTATCTGTATGACTGTGACTGTACAGCTCTGTCCCACAGCTGGCAGATTTTAAAAAGAAAAGATGAAAAAATAATTCAAATTCAAATCCTGCATGAAAATGAGTTAGCTCTAAATTCTGGGGAAAAAAATCTCTCCCTCTCCCCACTTTCCCAGTATATATTGTTACCAGAACTGATTTTGTGGAGAGACTTGTGATGAAACATGTAGCAATTTTAGTTGGTAAAGGGGAGTGGGTGCTTTTGGCCTTTGTCCAGATGTGACAAGAGTGGTAACTTGCTAGCAGATCTCTGTTTGCTCCCTGACTGCGAATGGGTTTGTGTGTGAATATTCTTGGCTCTTGGCTATAGGAACAGAAGCTGCAAGCTGTCCTTGCTCTGTTCTTGGAAACAGGGAATTAGGTGTGATCTGCCCACCAGCTGCTGGGTGCTAGACCTCTCTTGCCAATGACAGCAGGAAGATGCTTTCTGCCCTTGGGCACTTGATTCTTGTAGCCCCGAGAGACATCATCGGGGGCTCGAGTGGTTAAAGATGATATCTTTAAGGCTGGATGTGCTGGCACATGCCTGGAGTCCCTACTACTGGGGAGACTGAGGCTGGTGGATCACCTAAGTTTGGGAGTTCTGAGATATAGTAGGGCTAAAGCCATTCTGGGTGTCTACAATGTCTGACTGGTATAATGAGCCTCTGGAAGTGTGGGAGGAGGGGACCAGACTTCCTAAAGAAGTATAAACTGGCCCAGGTCATAAATGTCAATCACCAGTGGGGTTGGTTCCATGAATGGCCACTATAGTTACATAGGGAGACCCAGTCTCAAAAAAATAAAGAATGATTTCTTTAAAATAATGGCATACACAAAACCTGTGAGTGTATACTGCATTAAGAACAAGTGAAATCCTCTTCTTGGGAGATTTTCTTTAGAAGAGTAACCCACCTTCCTGAATTATTCCATTTAATTGAAAAAAAAATTTAAGAATCTATTTTGTGGGAGGCTGGTGCTAAGCACCAGGGATAGAACAGATTGTTAGGACATAGTACGGACCAGCTTTCAAGGAGTTTATAATATGAGCCTATGAGATGATTGGGAGAGGGGAACACAAGCACAGAAATAGTTAGGACATGAGGGACCACAAGATAAGTACAAAGTAGAGGCCTCTCACAAAGTGCCCGTAGAAATCCATGAGGGAAAGGTTGCCTTCTGGACACAAAGGAATGGACTAGCTCATGGAATCATTAGCTGTAGAACTGAAAGGGACCTCAGAGGCCCTCTAGGCCAATACTCTTTTTACTGTTTGGGTGGTTAAATGACTTGCCCAAGATCACACAGATAGTAAGCTTCAGAGGCAGCATTTGAATCCAGACCTTTTGATTCTACTACACCATGATTAGCCTGGAACTGATCTTCAGAAGATCTAGATTCAGGTCCCAGGTTTGTCAGCGTTTCATTTTGTGACCTTGGGTACTCTTTTCCAGGTCTCAGTTTCTCTAGCTGTTAACCAGAGATCCTGCCTGAGAATACAGTGAAATAAGATCATTGGTAGTAGCAGCAAGATGTAATGATAATTTGTTATAGCTGGACAGTGGTTTATAGTAGGTGTATAATTAGTGTTTGTGGACTGACTGATTAATTTATTAGGGACTTACACAAGCATGATTTGATTTCTACAATAACCTTGTTGTGAGGAAGCAAGGTGTAGTGGAATGATTTCTGGACTTCAGTTCAGGATGCCTGGGTTCATGGACTGACTCTCACACTTGATAGCTTTTTTTCACTTCTCAACTTAACACACATTTATTAAGTACCTAGTATATACAAGGTGGAGAGGCAGCATATTATCATAGCGGATAGAGAACTTGCCTCAGAATCAGGAAAACCTAGATTCAAATCTCATGTCTGATGCTTGATATGACCTTGGGCCAATCATTTAATCTCTTAAT
The DNA here is from genome assembly GCA_028646575.1 of Pseudocheirus occidentalis. NCBI lineage: Eukaryota > Metazoa > Chordata > Mammalia > Diprotodontia > Pseudocheiridae > Pseudocheirus > Pseudocheirus occidentalis. The sequence goes on along the minus strand of CM053594.1, from coordinate 281,894,025 downwards.
GCCCTAGGCAACTCGATATGATTTCAAGTGGCAGGTGGGAGATTTCTTATCCTTGGGGAAAGGGGAGGGCTTATATCAATGAAATAATAGGCTTATATCAATGAAATAATAGTTCCCAACCAAAGAAAACAAGTTCAAGGCTTTGTAATAGGTGATGGGATAAAAAACCTGGACATGATATAGCCCTTGCCCTCTTGGACCTTACCTCCCTTGAAGGTGCACAGCACAAAATGACTTAGGACAGAGAAAATGTTAATGAATAAGTGGGATGGCCAAGAAAGGCTTGATGGAGTAGATAGCCCTTGAGCTAAGCCTGGAAGAAGGTAAAGATTGGGAAGGGGGTTGGTTGAGGAGAGAATTCATTCCATATGTAGGGAACAGCAGGGTTGAAGACACAGAATGTAAAACTCAGATAAAAGCAAACAGACCAGTTTGACTGAAACATAGACTGCATGAAGGGGAGTAATATGAAATTAGTCCAGAGAGACAGGTCAGAGCCAGATTGTGGAGGGCTTTAAATGCCAGGCTAAAGAGCTGGCAGTTTGTCCTAGAGGCACCAGGGAGCAAATGAAGAGTTTTTAAGCAGAGAATGTCATGGTCAGACTTGTGCCTTAGGAAGATTATTTTAGCAGCTGTGTTGAGGACAGCTTGGTATGGGGGGAGACTGGGAATAAGGAGAACAGTTAGGAGGTTATTTGATAGTCCGGGAAAGAAGAAAAAATGGGCCTGAACTAGGTCGTAATGTGAAAAGAAGCAAGGGAATGATAACGAGAGATGCTGTAGCAGTAGAGCTGACAGAGCTTGGCAGCTGATTAAGTATGCAGGGGCGTGAGGGAGAGGAAGGTTCAAGTATGATTCCATGGTTGCAAACCTGAGTGACTGGGGAGATAGTGCTTTTGTTGTTGTAAGTCCTTTCAACTGTGTCTGATCCTCTGAGATCCCATTTGGCAGAGATACTAGAGTGGTTTGCCATTTCCTTCTCCAGCTCATTTTACAGGTGAGGAAACTGAGGCAAACAGGGTTACGTGACTTACCTAAGGTCATATAGCTAGTAGGTGTCTGAGGTCAGATTTGAACACAGGTCCTCCTAACTCCAGGCACCCGACCTACTCTAGGATAGTGATACCCTTAAAGTAATAGGGAGGTTTGGAGGAATTTAAAGGGGAAGATAATGAGTTCCATTTTGGACATGAGTTTGACATACTAGGGCTTGTGTGGTCAATATATAACAGGTTCAGAGTCAGTGGGGATGCTGAAATAAGCCTACATTTATGGTTGGGAACTTATTTTCTCGAACCCCAAGTTCATTAGATAGGGAAGCACCTCTATGAAAGTTGAAATGGATCCACTATTCACTCCTCAGAACTTATATATATAACATAGGGATTTTATATATATATATATATATTCTATCTATATATTCTATATTACATCATTATCTAAAGTCACATTACAAGTAACCTAATTCTTCTGACAGATCCTTCCCTGATTAAGTTATCTGGAACAAGAGTTCAGGTGAGGAGTAAGGCCCCTTTCATTTCCCCCCCTGGGAGTGGAGCTTGTGGCAAAACTCCTTCTGGAAGGAGTAAGATGCTGTTTCACTGAGCTCTGATTTGTCATGTGTCTGCCTCTCCCACTGGTTCAGGATAAAACTCATAGCAAGCAAAGCAATCCAGAGCAGAGATCAAAAAAGACTGAAGCTTAATGAGGCAGCCCAGCTCCTCAGACCAGTAAGGCAGGAGACAATAATCACAGTTAGAGAATGTAAGCTTGTCAAGGGCAGGGCCAGAGTGGTTTTTCTTTTTGTTTCCCCAGAGCTTGGCTCTTCTCTCTCTCTCTCTCTCTCTCTCTCTCTCTCTCTCTCTCTCTCTCTCTCTCTCTCTCTCTCTCTCTCTCTCTCTCTCTCTCTCTCTCTCTTTCTCTTTCTCTTTCTCTTTCTCTTTCTTTCTCTCTCTCTCTTTCTCTCTCTGTCTCTCTCGCTCTTTCTCTCTCTCTTTCTCTTTCTCTCTCTCTCTCGCTCTTTCTCTCTCTCTCCCTCCCTCGCTCTGTCTCTGTCTCACTCTGTGTGTGTATGTCTGTCTCTGTCTGCCTCTCTGTCTGTCTCTCTCCCCCTTCCCTTCTTCCCTTCCTCCCCTTTGGAACTTGCATCATCTGTAAGATTTCAGTCAAGAATGACTTTGAAGTATAGAATCTGGTTTCTGACTAGGTTTCTGGAAGGAAGGTGTTACCCTTAACAGAAAAAGAGTATTTAGGAGAAGAGACTTTATATATGTCTGTCTGTCTATCTATCTATCTATCTACACACATATCTACATACATATATACATACATATAAACATACACACACACTAAGAAAATTGGTTCAATTTTAGACATGTTGAATCTGAGGTGTGGCAAGACTTCAAAGAAGAGATCGTATATTAGATTAGTTTTGGGTGGGGGTTATTGGAAGCAGGAAAGGTGATCAGAATCTCCTATTCATTTTCCCATCATAAATAAGCAAATGTTTTCTAAATGCTTGATTTTGTGAAAAGTCAACAGCCACACCAAAGAAAATGAAAGAAAGCCTTTACACAAAACATATTAAATGAAATTTATTGGAGGGATATTTTGTGGGGCCAGTCATTTGGTCCTAGGACTGATGACAAGTTACAGGGAATATTAGCTGCTGAGGGTACATAGATCCTTCCAGGTGAGAGTATGTTCCTCTAGGCCTGCAGATAATGGATTTCATGCCTGTTGTTGATCCCAGTGATGTAAACAGCAACTATAAAGACACCCCCAACCCCCCCCCAAACCTTAGCTCAAAGATGGAAGCTTCTTTATATACTAGAAAACCACCTTCTCACATGGGCTATGATCTTCCCATCATTTTTTACCTTTCTTGATTTGGCTTTGACCTCTGTAGCATTTTAACTGCTTGGGAAACAAAGTGTTATCTGTTACCATTGGCCCATATCTTCTTAAGGCTTTGAGTATTGCCATCTGTCGAGAGGGTGAGGAGGGAAGATATGGGGTTCATCTTGTTAATTTGTCCTACACCACCTGTGTAGAGATGGGGGAGGGCTGCTTTCAAGGATTCGAGTTAGGGCCTGGAAACTCTCTAGTCCATACTTGACCAGACTGTGGAATTACTTTCTTATTGCCCAGATGGAAAATATCTGTGGGGCTATACTTTTTAGGTGTAGTAACTGGGGCAGAAGTTCTCTTATAGATCAGGATTATGAGGAGTAAGCTGGCAAAAAAAATAAGGTATCATTAAGTCTATCCATAGACAAAGTACATGACGGAACTCAACTCTCCCAAGCTGGTCTCTAAACTTTAAAGCCAGCTATGTCAATATAGTGAATTATTTAACAGCCTCTCAGGGCTCCTGGCCAATACTTTATTTATTGGAAAGTTTTGATTTGTGAAATGGGCTGACATATATAACACAGGGATTCCAAAGAGAGCACCCCTTAGAGATATCCAACAGGCTGATGGTGATGTGGGACTAAAGTTCAGGAGAGAGCGGAACTGAGTACATAGATCTGGGACTCCTCAATGTAGAACTTGTAAGGTTCATTTCCTAGAGGTTAAAACAACAAAATGGGATCACTGATAGAGAGTGCAGACTAGTGGTTTTCAAAGGGTATGCTGCGGCACACTAGTGAGTTCTGGTGAGTTTCAATAGATATGCTGAGAAATTTCTCCTCACATAGTCAACCAGTAGGCATTTATTAAGCACCTACTGGTGCCAGGCACTGCCCTCAGCACTGTGGGTACTAAAAAAAGGCGAAAAACAGTCTGTTCTCAAGGAGCTTGTAGTCTAATGGGTGAGGCAACATGTGAAATGACTACATATAAACAAGCTATACAGAATAAATTGAACAGAATCAACCAAGGGAAGACAGTAGCATTAAGAATGACTGGGGAAAGGCTTCTTGTAGAAGATGGTACTTTAGCTGGGACTTGAAGGAAGCCAGGGAACCTAGGAGGAGATGAGGAGGGGGAGTGTTTCAGGCTTGGGAGACAGCCAGGGAAAAGGCCCAGAGTTGGGACATGGAGTGTTTTATATGAGGATTAGCAAGGAGTCCAGAGTCATGGGGTAGAAAGATATATGGAAGTAACATGCAAGGAGACTGGAAAGGTGGGAGTGGGAGTGGGGTATGAAAGGCTTTGAATGTCAAACAAAGAATTTATATTTGATCCTATGAAAGAAACGATTTATTGGACCCCTATTTTATTCCAATCACTATTAATCAGTTCAGTGTGATTACACTGGGGTAATGATTGTTAGCAATTATCAATAATATACTTATCTACTAATATACATTTATTTAGTTTAGTCAACTAATACTAATGTAAGAATGGCATAGAATAATACATGTTTTACAAATATCATATAGAGGTAATTATGTAAGACAGATAAGATAGATTCTTTCTTATAGTAGGCCTCCGACTGTAAATTCACTGTTCACTATTTATTTACTAGTTATAAAGTTCACTTGCCTAACCACAAGAATGTTGATGACCCGACCCAACCTTGATGTGATACGGAAAGTTGCTCAATTTATTTTTGTGTCTCTGGACCACCCTCTTGCTCAGCATGAGGAGGGACCCATCTTTTGACCGCTTAGTCAGTGGAGATGACCCTTGCCTTGCCCATCCTGTGACTACTCTTGCTAATGCATCATTTCTGGCCCTCCTAGAGGGTCAAAAGCAAAATCCATTGACCAATGAGACTCTGTATTTTACTTTTCTTCTTCTGAGTGTCTGGGTATCAAGCCCCATAAAAGTAAGGCCCTGGGGAAAGGAGGCATTTCAGATTGTGAGAAAGATCTGAGGTCCCATTCATTGAAGGGATTTGGTGCCTTTAATGAATGGTTAGTATCTCATGCCTTAATGTTTTTTGCTGTATGTTAGATAATTTTGGACCTGACACCTGGAGGTGATAAGGAGTCATTGGAGTTTATTGAGTAAGGGGCATGACACAGGCAGACCTCTGCTTTAGGCAGATCACTTTGTCAGGGGAATCAAGGTTGGGCTATAGTAGAGAGAGAGTTGAGGTGGGGAAACCAACCACAAGGCTATTGCAATAGTCTCGATATGGGGTGATGAGGGCTTGCACTAGAGTGGTGTCAGTGTTAGAGGAGAGAAGAAGGAATACATAAAAGATATTGTAGGGGGCAGCTAGGTGGTGCAGTGAATAGAGCACTGGCCCTGGAGTCAGGAGGATCTGAGTTCAAATCTAGCCTCAGACACTTAACACAAAACTAGCCGTGTGACCTTGAGTAAGTCACTTAACCCCCATTGCCCTACCTTCCCCCCTCCAAAAAAAGCAAAAAAAAAAGATATTATAAAGGTTAAATGGATACGACTTGGCAATAAGCTTGGGGGACTGGGAGGATGATGGTAACCTTGACTATAGGGAGGTTCTGAAGAAGATAAGGTCATGAGTTTTGTTTTGGACATGCTAAGCTTAAGATGCATATGGGACACCTAATCTGATAGGTCTAATAGGCAGTTGGAGATGAGTGATGAGCTTAGCAGAGAAGTCAGGGCTGGATAAATACATGTTAGAATTGTTAGCATAGAGATGGTAATCGAGAATCCATGAGAGCTGATGAGACAACCAAGTGAAGGAATATAATGGGAGAAAAAGAAAGGACTTAGGGCAGAATTCGGAAGAATATATGCCATTTGCAATTGTGACTTGGGTCAAGATTCAGCAAAGGAGAGATTAAGAAAGAATGGTTAGGTAGGAAGAAAAACAGGATACGCTAGTGTAAAAACCTGAAGAGAAGAAAGAATCAAGGAGAAGATGGTGAGTTACAATGTCAAGGGTTGCAGAGAGGTTAAGAAACATAGTGGTTGAGAAAAGGTCATAAGATTTGGCAATCAAGAAATCACTGGTAAGTTTGAAGAAAATAGTTTTGGTTGAAAGATGAGATTAGAAGACAGACTGTTTTATTTTTAAAACAAGCAAGCAAGAAGAAAGGAAGTGGAAGCATCTATTGCAGGAATTCTGTTCAAGGCATTTAGCCAAAGGGGAAAAAAAGCAGAAATTCAGGACAATAGCTAGTGGAGATAGATGGATCAAATGAGGGCTTTTTGAGAATGGAGGATTCATGAGAATGTCTGTAGGCAGTGGGGAAGCAGCCAGCAGATAGGAAGAGATTGAAGATAAATGAGAGGGGAAGGGCAATCTGCTAGAGGAGATGGATGGAATGGGATCACTTGTAAGTGTAGAGGGATTGGCCTTGGCAAGGAGAAGGGCCAGCTTTTCATATGGGACGGGGTTAAGGAGAAGATAGCAACAGAAGGGATATGGGTAATGTGAGATGAGGAGTAGGACAGAAGAGGGAGCTCTTGGTGAATGATTTCAATTTTTTTTTCCCAGTGATATTTGAGGCAAGGTTCTAAGCTAAGAGTCTCACACCCTGTGACTTTTGCATTCTATAGTTCCCACCTCTAGCTACAGTTTTCTACCTGCTCATGCCTGTCTTTCATTAGGAAGGTCATAATAACAGTTTTACCAGTGGAAAATCCACTGGTGATAAAGAAAGAATGGGGTGAGAGGATGCTAGTGAAAAACAGAAGCAGAGGAAATCCTAAGTTTTGCAAGAGGAATATGGGGTGTTCAAGGATGACTAACACTTGGGGGGAGGGCTGTTTTTCCACTTTTGGGTCCACCTGGCACTCAACTCTCACCTGTGGCACCAAGAGGCTGTATGTAGCCACCACACTCCAGTAAACTGTCTTAGCAGCTGGGCTAAAACAGGTAAAAGGTAACCAACTGACCTCAAATCCATCATTAGGGGATGTTGACCCCAAGCACGTGAAGACTTCCTCGAGTGGAATAGGTGGATGACGGCAGTTTGTTCCAATGACCATGAAGGTGGCTGAAGCAGCAGGCACTGTGGAGTGCTTAGAGCCTGGTCAGATATTGAAGGCACCAAGGCCATCTACTGTATTGTGAGCTTTTACCAGCCATCCTGACTTTTGTCTTGCTCCACTGGATTTTGATGAAGAAAGAGTGAGATTGATGGTTTGGTGCAACTCTGCCTAACTTAAACCTGATTCATGCATGAGTCAAGGCATTGCCCATTATGCAATGTCATTGGTACTCTTCAAAAATGAAGGACAAACAGCACTCCAACAATGGTTCTGTAGGCCCAATTGCCTGGAAGCTTCCCCTCCCTCCAACAATGCCTCACAGCAAAGAATCAGAGATTAAAGGGAGAAGCCTCAAGATAGAGCCTTGCTAGGCAGAAGATGAACACCAAAGGCAAAGGATTAGTCAAACAGGAGGAGAAAAACCAGGAAACAGCAGTGTCCTAGAAGTCAAGGAAGATCAGCGAGGTGGCAGGAGCTCTGGGCCAGGAGTCAGAAAGACTCATCTTTGTGAGGTCAAATCTGACCTCAGACACTTGCTGGCTGTGTGACCCTACACCAGTCACTTAACTCTGTTTGTCTCAGTTCCTCGGCTATAAAATGAGCTGGAGACACTATTCTAGTGTCTTTGGGAAGAAAACCCCAGATGGGATCACAAAGAATCAAACAGAACTGAAGTAGCTAAACAGCAACAACAACAAAAAAAGTCAAGGGAAGAAGAGTACAAAAAGAGGAAGTATTTGACTGTGTAAAATGTCACAAAGATGTCAAGTAGGACAAGAATTGAAAGAAGTCCATTGGATTGAACGGAAATCAGTGACACCCTCAGAGAGCAGCTTCAGCTGAGTAGTAGTCAGAAGCCAGAGTGCAAAGGCTTGAGAAACCCTTGAGTGGGATGCAGTGAGAGAGTGGAGGTGACCAGTTTAAGTAACTTTTTCTAGGAGTTTGCCTGTGAGAGGAAAAAGATGATGACCTAGATCTCTGAGCCTCAGTTTGTTTTGTTATATGTAAATTAGGAATAAAAATACTTGTTCTGTCCACCCCACGGAGTTGTAAGTGCCCTGTGAGCCTTTAAGCATTATGCAAGGATGATTTATAATTCTTATCCCCATTGTATAGATGAAGAAACTGAGTGACAGCTGAGCTTAGATCGGGTCTTCTGGATTCACATCCAGGGGTCCTGCTCCATCTTGTCATCTCTCTGTGGCACCATAAGCCACACAGTAGAAGTCTAATAGGATAAGTTTTGTTAATAATGTGTCTTGGGGGTGGCTAGGTGGTGCAGTGAATAGAGCACCAGCCCTGGAGTCAGGAGGACCTGAGTTCAAATCCATCCTCAGACACTTAACAGAAAAACTAGCCATGTGACTTTGGGCAAGTCACTTAACTCCAGTGGCCCTCCAAAAAGCAAAATAAATAAACAAAAAACACAAATGAATGAACGAATGAACAAATAAATAATGTGTCTTTATATGTTCCATGGGGTCAAATCAGCAACTTTATGCTCGTCCTGTGCACCATCTGCTCTAAGCCTCCCACAATGAGATCCTCATCGAAGGCTCTCCTGGGCTTGTTGGTTGTGGAGCAGAAGTTCTGGCTTCAGACAGAGACCAGAGACAGACTGTGTTGTTCAAGACTCAGTCTAGTCGAAGGAGGAGGGGCTCGTCATCAGAACGCAGGCTATGGTGACCCTCGAAAGAGATAAAGAGTACAGAGTGTATGACTCTGCACCTGGCTCGAAAGATACAGATACAATGGTTGTAATAATGATTGATGTTCCTCTAGGACCTTGGGGTTTATGGGGCACTTTACATGCCTTATCTCATGTGGGTCTCACAGCCTAGTAAAGTACATAGAGCGGATGTTATTCTCCTTGTCTTACAAATAAGGAAAATGAGACTCAGAGAGATTAAGTGATCTGCCCACAGTCACACAGCTTCTAAGTGTGCAAACCTTGGTATTTGCGGTTATAAGTCCAACGTCCTGCTTAGTATGTCTCACTGCCTCTCGGGAGAAAGCACTTGCTGTGAACATGGGCATGATGATCCAGACAGAGTGACTGCTAAGATGCTACGTACTGTCAGCTGTTCTAGGCTTCTATGATATGCTGGGTGCTGTTCCAAGCCTTGGGGAGACCAAGACAGTGCTTGCCCTCAAGGAGCTTACCATCTAACTGGTGAAGCCAACCCACAAAGGGAAGCTGAAAAGGTGGAGGAGGAGGGAGGTAGGGGGGAAGGGAAGGGAATCAAGGGGGATAGAGAAGGCAGAGGAGTCCCAAAGTAGTGCATCTGGGTGAGAGAGGAGGAGATGTCCCACTTAGCTGAGCTCCCTTCTTAAATAGAGGCTTTGGGCTCTTGACTCCACCTTCCAATCAAAGGGACAGAGGGTGGTGATGAGGAGGATCCCAGGGCTGATGGGATTGTGCAGGATGGGGAGTTTTTCCTAATAATGAGCTTCCTGGGGCAGGGTGAGGTCCAAGAAATTGCAAAGTAGTATGGTCAGATGAGAAATTATTATTATTTCCCTTCCTTCTTCTCCTCCTCCTCTTCCTCCTCCTCCTCCTCCTCTTTCCATTCCCTCTGTCCCCCTCCAGTAGTTTTTGTTTGTCCTTCATTTTTTTTGGATGGTGAAAGGCAAGGCAATTGGGGTTAAGTGACTTGCCCAAGGTCACACAACTAGTGTGTCAAGTGTCTGAGGTGGGATTTGAATTCAGGTCCTCCTAACTCCAGGGCTGGTGCTCTATTCACTGTGCCACCTAGATGTCCCTGTCCTTCATTTTTTGAAGAGGATCAAAATGACGTAATAGGTGATGTCTTGACTCATGTGTGCATTGGATTTAAATGAGGCAGGGCTGTGCCAAGTTATCAGCCTCACTGTCTCCTCCAGAGTCACAAGAATCCAGTGGCAAAGACAAAGGTCAAGATGACTGGTGATGGTCCCCAGTAGCTGTCCATGGAGCTAGTAAAGGGGCTCATTTACTTCATCTTAATTTACTTTATCATTTTCTCTGCAGGTGCAATCTACCCCCGATCTCAGAGAAGTACACCGGGGACGTTGGGGCAAAGACTGATGTTGTTACTGTGAACCCCAGCATCATAACAGAGAGGTTAGTCTGAGCCTTGGCCTGAGTTTAGATCTAGAAGGGACTTTAGAGGTCATCCAGCGACATACCAACCTCCCCCTTGCCCCACCTAGAGAAGGCAGGTGACTCGTCCAAGTCCACACAGGTAAGTGTCAGAGGTGGAGTCTGAAATCAAACCCTCTAACACCAGTCAGTATTCTCTCTATTGGGAACAATGGAGACCTATATATAATGCTACAACTGAGTAGAATGTCACACTTATGATCCTTGTGGAGCTTCACGAATCTTTTAATCTCTTTTAGGGGTCATACCTTAAGCTATTATCAGCCATGGAGACTTTAATTAGCACATAGCACTTGCTCCTGTATCTTGCAGCTATGACATTTCTGACTAGGAAGGGACCGTGAAGATCTAATCCAATCCCTCTTTTTAAAGAAGGAACCACAGTAAGGAGGAAGTGAATGGCCCTCGGTCTGACAGATCCAGGACCAGATTAGTAGAAAAGGGACAAAAAGCTGTTCTCAGAAGTGGCATTTTGGGAGATACTGGAAAGTTTTGTCTGCTTTGCTAGGGGCTGGTGTGGCTAACACTGAGATCCTGAGGACAGTTTGAGGACAGATTTCTGCTGAAGAGGAGTTAACTCATTCACTCTCTTGAGTTCCTCAGCCTCCCTTCTAGCTTTTCCTTTCTCTTCCTTACCTTTGTTCTTCCTTTTTTGGTTATTTCTCTCTCTCTTTTTTCTCAAGCCTTAAATCATGAAAAGGCTGTTAAGCACCAAGTAAAAACCAGGGGAGAAATGGTCTTGATTAGGCCTGAAAGTTCAGAGTTGATTGCTAATAAGTGTTAGGGAGATGAGTCGCAGGGTCTCAGAATAAGAAGGGTCCATCCCAGAATTCCCACTATGAGGCACTTAGTAAGATGCTTTCCAGCCTTTGCTTGAAGACTTCCAGTGAGGGGAATCCCACTGCCTTTTGAGGAAGCCCATTTCATTTTGGGGTAGTTTTCATCGTTATAAAGGTGAAATCTGCCTCTAGGGCCAACCAGAACAAGTCTAATTTATCTTCCATATGACAGCCAGTCTTTAGCATTTATTAAGTACCTACCAGGTATCTGGGCAGCTAGGTAGCTCAGTGGATACAGTGCTGGACTTGGATTCATCTTCCCTGAGTTTAAATCTGGCCTCAGACACTTACAAGCTGTGTGACCCTGGGCAAGTCACTCAATCCTATTTGCTTCAGTTTTCTCATCTGTAAAGTGAACTGAAGAAGAAAATGGTAAACCACTCCCGCATCTTTGCCAAGAATACTCCAAATGGGGTGATGAAGAGTCAGAAATGTTGGGGCAGCTAGATGGTGCAGTGAATAGAGCACTGGCCCTTAAGTCAGGAGGACATGAGTTCAAATCTGACCTCAGACACTTAACACTTACTAGCCGTGTAACCTTGGGCAAGTCACTTAACCCCAACTGCCCTGCCCTCCCCCCTCCAAAAAAGAAAAAAAAGTCCAACATAACTGAAAAAATAGCTAAAAATAATTTTAAAAAGATACTGCGCTAAGCATTGACCTTTAAATACTTCAATAAGTTATCATGTCCCCAGCCAAGTTGTCTTTCCCCTTGGCTAGATATTCCTATTTCCTTTGAGCCATCCTTGTATGGTAGGACCCTCAGTCCTCTTCCTATCTTGTGCGTCCTCTGGAGGTATTCATTCTAAAGTATGGTGCCCTAAACTGAACATAATACTCCAGATATGCTCTGGGCAAGGCAGAGTATGAGGGGCTATCCCCTTCCTTATTCTAGACATTGCCTCTACTAATGTACTCTCATCTTTTTGCTTTCCATGGTAAGCACACAATTTCCTCTTCCAGCTCATTTTACAGATGAGGAAACTGAGGGAAACAGAGTTAAATGGCTTGCCCAATATAACACAACTAGTAAGTGTCCCAGGCTGGATTTGAACTTGGGTCTTAGTGACTCGAGGCCCACAGCATCCATTTTGCCACCTAGCTGCCCCATGCTGAAGATATGGACAGCATAAAGTTGGGAGGGATAGTTAACATAGTGGATAAAGAAAGTGGGATCCAAAAAGATCTCAGTGGGTCATCACACTGGACAGAATATTTTTTGTTCATTTTTTAAGATGAAACTTAATAGTATCAAATGTGAAGCCCTACACTTGAGTTTTAAAAAGCACCTGCACAAATATAGACTGGAGAGGGAAAAACGGAACAGCAGTGCATGTGACATCAAGCTTTTAATAAACTGTAAGCTCAGCTTGAGTAAATATAGTGTAAATAGAGCAAATAGAGCATCTTTGCCAAGAAAACCCCCAAAAAGAGACCATGAAGAGTTGAACATGACTGAGAAATATCTAAACAACAGCAATCTTTGGCAAGCCTAGCAGATGTGCCTCCATCCAAATCACTGACAGTCAGTCAGTCAACATTTATGAAGTGTCTACTGTGTCCTGGGCCCTTTGTTAAATGCTGGGGATACAAAAAGGTGCAAACGACAGTCCTAGCCCTCGAGAGCTCACAATCTCATGACAAAACTGTGTATAGCATTACAGGACCAAGGACAGATCTCTAGAGCACTCCACTAGCCACTTGATGTTGATCCCTTACTGACCATTCAAAATGTTTAATAAGAAATCTATACTCATGATGATTTGGAAACTACTAAGAGAGAGGCCTGGAGGGATTACATCCTCTGTGACTGAAAGAGCTGGCAGGTAGGATTTCTCTGTCATCATCAGGGATTGCTGTGTGGTCAAGGGGAAGAGGAGAGGGGCCATAGGATGGCATAAGGGTAAATGTTATTTTAATGTTCAAACTAGAGAAGAGAACGGAGTGTTCACACTATAGGTCAGTACACTTGACTTTGATTCCCAGCAAAATTCTGGAACATACTATTAAAGGGAAGGCCCATGAACATCTAGAAAGGGGAGGAGTGATCACAAAGCCCTTGCATGACTTCATAAGAAGAGGTCCTGCCAGACTAAGCTCGTTTACTTTTTTTTGACAGTTACTAAAATAGAGAGGTGATCTCAAAGTCATGAAAACCTGAGTTCAAGTCCCACTTCTGATGCATATTGGTCTGACCATATGACCCTGGGCAAGTCATCATTTCAGTGCTTTAGAAAACTTTCTGAAAAGGTGCCAGTCTGCTTTGGTGGAAGGAGTTTCCTCATCTGGGAGTTCTCTAAATAAGGAAAACCACAGATTTGGTACCTGTCTCTACTAGACTGATAGAAACAGAGACTTGTGGCTACAGTATACCTAGGTTTTAGAATTCTGGCATGCTACCATTGTGGAAAAAAATATGAGGACAGTATATGATATGGGTAGATAGGTGTTGCAATGAGTAGAGAGTCAGGCCTGAAGTTGGGAAGACTCATTTTTCTGAGTTCAAATCCAGCCCCAGACACTTACTAACTGTGTGACCCTGGGCAAGTCCCTTAACCCTGTTTGCTTCAGTTTCCTCACCTGTAAAATGGGCTGGAGAAGGAAATGTCAAACCACTCTAGTATCTTTGCCAGGAAAACCCCAAAATGGGGTCATGAAAAGTAAGACACTACTGAAAATGACCAAACCAAAACAATAAGATACAATATGATACAATAAACATTTATTAAGCATTTATTATTATGCAGACATTGTGCTAAGCTCTGACACAAATAAGAAAAAGAGAGATAGTCCTTGCCTTTCAGGAGTTTACTGTCGAATAGGGGGAGACAAAACACAAAAGGAAATTAAAAATGGAGGGACAAGAAAACAGCCAACACAAAGGCATAATGATGATGGAACTGAATAAAAGAGGTGCAGCTGGTGAGCAAAGAAGAGTTGGCTGGGCTTCCAAACCCTGTTTAAATGGAAGCTTTGGGAGAAATGCTTTTACTCCATCTTCCAATCAGAGGAACAGAAGCAACTGAGATCTGAATACCGAAGCTAATACGATTTCCCTGGTGATGAGTTTTTCCTAGGGGGAGGGTATGATTTTGATAGAGTTGAACCCAAGGGGTACAACCAGTGAAAAATTAAGAGAAAAATGAGAAATAGGCAATTAGTGGATGTAGGGACCAGTTGATTGGCTAGACCCACAGAGTAGTCATCAATAGGTCAATTTCTTTTTGGAAGAAGATATCCAGACAAGGATCTGGTCTCAGCTCTGCACTCTTTAGCATTTTCATGAATGACTTAGATGGCACGTTTATTGAGTTTTCAGCATATGTACATCTAGAAGGGATGATGAATACATTGGCCATAGAACCGGAACACAAACTTAAAGACAAAACTCGAACTTCTGACTCCAGGTCTATCCCTAATGTCCCAAACGACTTGCTCCTCTGAAGTCTCAGAGCACTTACCATTGGCTCCACTCACCATTCATGACCTCTATTACGTAGTCTCATATTGTTAGTTATCTTTTTTTACAGAAGACCTGTGATTACACTGGTAAAGAAATCCACTGTCTTCCAGGGCAGGCAAGTTAGAGGCTGCTTTGCAAGTTAGAGGCTTTGAGATCTGCCTAAAGATAGAAAGTGACTTGCCCAGGGTCACAGCCAGTTTGTTTCAGAGGAAGGACTTAAAATAGGTCTTCCGGGCTTGGCCAGCTCTCTCCCCCCTCTACCACATTATTTGTGTGAAGTAGAGAAAATGATACCATATACTAGAGGTCAGCAAACTTGACTTTGATCCCCAAAGCTATGAATCAGGAGAACTGGTTTCTAATCTTTTGTGCAGGAAGAAGAAAGAGACCATGCCACAAATAAAGAACTCACATTTATGTAGAAACCTAAGATTTGCAAAGTGCTTTCCTTACAGAGACTCTGTGAGATATTATAATGTCCATTATACAGGGGAGGACACTGAAGCTCCTGGGGAGTCTGCCCAGAGGTATGTGAATAGTGAATGTTAGAGCTGAGCCTCATGGGACATTAGAGTGAGGAAGCCAAGGCTCAGAACAGTGAAATTAATTGCTCTCCACCATACAGCTGTTTTAGTAGGATGTAGAATTAGAGCTGGAATCAATTAATCAATCCACAAACATTTATCAAGTGCTTGCTGTGTTGCAGGCACTGAGTTAGCCCTCCAAGAGCTTGTATTCAAAAAGGGAAGGCAAATACATATGAAAAAAGATACAGGATAAATATGCATTTCTATAAATACAAGTGTCTTTAGAAAGGGAGGACTCTAGCAGGTGGGGAACAAGGAATTATGTAGAAGGTGCAACTTGAGCTGTATCTTGGAGAGAGGAATTTTAGGAGGTGGAGGTGAAGAGGGAGGGCATTCTAGATGTGAGTTAGAGAAAGGAGGTGAAAGGTCTCTCAAAGGCCATCTAATCTAACATCTTTATTTGACGGATAAAGAAACAGACCCAGAGAAGTTAATTGGTGTGCCCAAGGTTCTATGGGTAGTAAACACCAGAGCCAGGGTTTGAACCAAGATTCTCTGGCTCTAAATTCTGGGTTTTTTATGCTCTTCTAGTAAGTGGAACAGCAAGGATTTGCACCTAGGTTGTCCAGATCCCCTAAAAGAGTCTTCTTTACATTATGGCCATGAGCCAACTCAGGTCAGCCTGGTTTAATTTATAATCTCCTTTATAAGATTTTAGCAGTCTAGAATGTTGAGCCAAATCTAGGGAGATGGGGGTGGCTAGGTGGTGCAGTGAATAGAGCACCGACCCTGGAGTCAGGAGGACCCGAGTTCAAATCTGACCTCAGACACTTAACACTTAATAGCTGTGTGACCTTGAGCAAGTCACTTAACCCTAATTGTCTTGCCCTCCCCGCTTCCCCTCCCCCCAAAAAGCAAATCTAGGGAGATGATGTCTAATTAGGATAAATGAAAAGTCTAACATTTCTTCAGCTGTTTTCCATCTTGCTCAGTCTCTCTGCTCTTGCCCAGGTTCCACAAGCTGGAGAAGTGGAGACGACCTTTCTACCAGGTGTTGCAGGTCTACGAGAATGCCTCGGTGCTTCTTCCAGCCTTCTACAACACCCGTAATACCGACGTTTCCATCCGGGTCAAGTATGTGCTGGATGACTTTGAGTCCCCACAGGCGGTCTACTATTTCCACCCTCAGTATCTGATCAACGTGTCCCGCTACTGGCTCAACCTTGGTGTGCGTGCCAAGCGCATCAGTACGGGCCTCATCCTGGTGACGGCGGCCCTAGAGCTCTGTGAGGAGGTTCACCTGTTTGGCTTCTGGGCCTTTCCCATGAACCCCTCGGGACTCTTCATCACCCACCACTACTATGACAATGTGAAGCCTCGCCCTGGCTTCCACGCCATGCCATCCGAGATCTTTAACTTTCTCCACCTGCACAGCCGGGGCATCCTCCGAGTCCACACAGGCACTTGCAATTGCTGCTGAGGAGGCAGGCAGCCAGTTGGCCTGTCTTTCCAGCCCTCTCCTCTCTTCTTTCCTTCCAGCATCAGAGGACAGCAGGAAAATATGCTGTGGAGAAGAGGGCCGAGCCCAGCATTTGTGCAGTAGTTTCTGAAGAATGGGGACCATATTTGCCAGGGCTTCATACCTCCTGCACTCTGGGGTGGGTGGGGAAGAAAATGGAGAAGTGGGGTAAAGTCACCCCTGTTGATAAGAGTTACCCCTCCTTATCCTCAACGCACCCATGTGCCCAGTGGGTAAGACCCTGGGAGGAAGCTTCCAGCTTGTCCGTTGCCTGAGCAAGGAGGCGAGCCCTGGAATAAGCACATTGCCTCTTAAATTTTAGCAATTGAGTGAGCACAAGCTGTCATGGCTATTTCACAGCTTCAGAAAATCACTAAAGGGAAGCAGTGCAGGAGTAAGGACTTTAAGCACATATGGGATTTCTTTCAGTGGTTTGCTTTTCTGAATTTTATGATGGGCTTTTAGTGATTTTTCAATATTGATCATAGAGCCATAGAATATCATATCTCAGTTGGACCTTGGAGATGCGTCCATTGTCCCGTCCAACTGTCTCTTTTTACAAGACAGAAATTGAGGCCTAGAGAAGGTGACCTTGGATCGTCTCAAGGTCACCCAGCCAGACCGACTTCACTCTTTTGCCATAGTAGGATCTGGTTCAGGGCTTACCTGTTAGGCTCTTTGTCTAAATGGGTAATTTGGTTTGTTTTTGTTGTTTTTTTCCTAGGACTAAACAAACTTTATTTTCTTCTCAGTGCCTACAGGCTTAACTTTGGGTTTGAAATAGGAGAAAGGAAATAAGCCAGATCAGCCAACTAAACTAAGATTTCCAAGGCCAGTGTTACAAACTCATTAAGAGCATAGCAGCTCATTTTCTCATCTGCCTTCTTGTTCTCAGCTCCATTTCAGCCAGGGGATATTTATTAGATATATCTGGATGCCTTGGAGTGTCAACTAACACAGCTCTAAAGTGAACAATTTGATGCCTCCAGACCCCAAAGAGCCTGACCTAACAGGGGCTGGCTTGGTGGGAGGAGTTAGTCCTGTCTGTCAGACACCAGCATTATTAACACTTCTTTTGGGTCTTGCAAAAGGACAAGAAATCCTAAAGACTGATTTCTTACTCTTTCAGACTGATAATCTTCAGGGATCAGACTCAGAGGGTGTGAGCTATGGATAAGGAATCTGGGAGAAGTTAACTGTGCTTATGTGCTAGTATGTAAACATAATGTTTGCTTCCTGCCTATGACTTGTACCATTCCTCCCTCCTCCCTCTTCCCCTGCCCCACTTTGGGGTTGCTGTATGTGGAATAGACCCCTTGTCCATTGCCTTAGAACTTAGATATCCCATCACAGACTTGTAGAATGTCAGAGCTGGAAGGACCTTAGAGCTTGTTTGGTCTAACCCCTTCATTAGACAGAAGAATCACCTTAAGGTTCAGAGAAGGGTAGTGATTTCCTCAAGGTCACACAGCTGGTAAGTGGACTCTAGATTAGAATCCAGCTCTGACTGCTTTCCTTAGTGAAGCCTCTAGCCCTTTCATCACCACTGGTGACTCACAGTCCTGGGTCCATGTGTTCTTCCTCCACATGTGTCCTTTCTGGTCAAGTTTAAATTCTGCATCCTGGAGAAGGATTTTCAGAGATCTTTCCTCTATCCTGGCTGTTCTTGAAATCCTCTTGCCCTGTATTCTGCAGAGGGGGCTGCTCCTCCTTTCATGAGACCCCAGATATTGCACCTGCTCTCTGGGCAATATTCATGCCAAGAATAAGAAAAGATAAGGCCTTGTATTTGTACAGAGATTTCTGCTTTTTCAAAGTGCTTTCGCATCTCTTCAGGGCTGCCCCTAGAATACAAAGAATTGGGGGGATGGCCCTGGGGTCTGTGCTTTGACGGTCTCACATGGCTACAGGGACCAGGTGGCTGGGCAGTGTTTCAGGAAGGCACCTAGTAGGGGAGAAAGGCTTGGCCAACCCTGCCATCTGGTGCTTTAAAAGACTAGAGGCTCCTAATCATCCCACCCACCTATGAACCACTCCCTTCCCCATCCAGAACCAGGGTGGTCTGGGGCTAAATGCCTGTCCCCACTCCTCCCTGGGGCTGCATGGCTTCCTTTTGTGACTTTTCTTATCCATTTTCTCTTCAACAGTACCCTTGATGGCCACTGTAACTTGATTTCACTTGTATATAAATATAGGGGGAAGGGAGAATCCATATATATGATTTGCCTGAGGCCATATCTGTCTAGGGACATAGTTCTCTGTTCATTGTCTTAGTTTGTTACTGAAACAATATTGTGAGTTAGATACAGCAGATATTATTATCCCCATCTGATAGATGGGGAAACTGAGGTAAAGTGGCTTCCTCAATTCTGACATTTTGCAATGGATATGATTGATACAGAATGAGGGTAACTTCATTTTGGAATGCTGAGTTGCTTATAGTATCTGTCACTGATTTGATTAGGGTCAAGATCAGGGCAGGGGATGAGACACATAATTCTTCCACCATACTGTATATGAAGGCAGCTTTGCTTTAAAGACAAATGAGAGGAATGAGCATTTGGGGGCAGGCATTTTCCTTTCAAGTTTGGCTTAACCCAAATGGTGGGATGGCAGGCACATAGGAACCACATTCTATTTTTACCATGCTTGATAATGGAGGTAGGAAAGAGCTTATCCAAGAATTGCATGTACCATTCTTTAGCTATGAGGATATGGTACCTAATTAACCACCAATAGGAAATAAACTTAGAGTCATTTTTTTTCCCCAGTAGTGGGGGATGGGATTTACAGAGAGTCATCCACACTCTCTAGTCTTATGACCAGTAGCACACTCTGGTGTGACAGTGAGCAAAGATTAGAGATCAGTCTATGTTCAAGGTTGGAGTCAATCTGTGACCCTTAGGTATGGGTGCAGTCTGGACAGAGCTGAAGGTGCCATCAGAAGTTAGAGGTTAACATTTCCCGTCATATAAGAGGTGTGGCTAAGAGCAGGGTTGGTTGCAACTTCTCAGACATGACTGTTCTAATAGTTGCTACTGAGAAAACAGCAGTGCCTGGGTTTACATGCAGAGAGAGGCCTAGGGGCCGGGCCTGCCCTGCGCTTGTCTCAGGATCACTGAAGGAACACGAGATTTAGCACAATGAAGCCTTTTATACTTTTCTCCTCACCCCCCTTTATTTAAATAATTGTAATAACATTAACCATTAGTGACTGAAAGGTACTGTGGCCTAGTGAATAGATAACTGACCTTAGAGTCAAGAAGATTCAGGTCAGTTCCTTCCTCTTCAACATATTGGCTGTGTGATCATGGGCCAAGTCACTTAATCTTTTAGTGCTCCAAGAAATTCTCTGAGACTCAAAGTAGGATAAGTCACTGATCTGCATTAGAAGGAATTACTTACACCAGTGAATTCAAAGTCCAGACTACACACACACAAACACATGCATGCACGCATGCACGCACGCACGCATGCACACACACACTCAATAATCACTAAGATTTATATAACAAATGGAAGTCACTATATTAAATACTCTTTAAAGAAATTCTGGGTACAAGTTAAGTGGAGTTGAATGACTTGAAGTTATCAATAACATTTCTGTCTAATTCTGGCTTTCCTTTTTTACTCTGAGGAAAACCTCCAGCTTTCTCCTAACTTAGGTTTCAAGAAACCAGAAGCGCAGGGCCCTTGGCCAGTCTGTGACCTCCCGGCAGGCTGCTGCTGCTTCTGCCGTTGCTGCTGCATGGAGGATTGCTCTGGCCTAGGTTGGGAGAGCTTGTATCTACTATTTCTATGGAAGGAGGGAGAACTTTGAGCTAACCTCAGCTGTCCTTATACTGTCTTTTCCTATACCTACTTCATCGTACCTCTTTCTTCAAAAAACAAAAACAAAAACAAAACCCAACAAAAAAACACCAAAAAACTGAAGGGAGAGAAAAAAGATGGAAAGAAACATGGGCTGGTGACTTTAGTCTGGGTACCATTTTTGTTGTTCAGTTGTGTCTGACTCTTTGTGATCCCATCTGGGATTTTCTTGGTAAAAATATTGGAGTGGTTTACTATTTCCTACTCCAGTCCATTTTATAGATGAGGAAACTGAGTCAGACAGGGTTAAGTGGCTTGCCCAGGGTCACACAGCTAGTAAGTGTCTGTGGCCGGATTTGAACTCAGGTCTTCCTGACTCCAGGTGCAGCACTCTTTCCAATGTGACACCTAGCTGCCCGTTGGTGCCAAAACCTTTGGCTATCATAGTGACCTAATCAAGGGGCTACTTTTAGGAGATAGCCCAAGGTCCAAATAAGAACCAATTTTGGAGCTTCTGAGTCTATAATAGGAAAAACTTCAAGTGTTGTGAGCTGGGATCTATCCATGAGAGTTGTTCCTTTCCTGGCTAAAGGTATTTCCTCTAGTAGTCTGTACCAGGGGATACAATTTCTCCAGAGAAACTCTGATCCAGATTGCACATACTCAGTGCTTAATAAATGTTTATTGACTGATTGATTGATCTACACAGGAGTAAAACCTAGGACTTGAGCTTCTTCATTGTTATATTCTGAACCATTGGTCTGTCTTTTTGCTAAATAATCTATATTTGCTAGACACCTGCTATGCACTAGGTACTGCACCAGGCACTGGGGATCCAAAAAGAAAATGTAGAAAAATAGAAAATAGGAGTTTACAGTCTCTCTGATAAAACACATCATGAAGGCCCATTTGATTAGTTGCTGCTACCGTTTGTGGTTCCCTTACAAGTTTGGCTGGGGCTAGGAGATCATTGTGGGACCCAAGTGGGAGGTAACTGTAGGGCTAGGGCTGGGGGAGTCAGTCTCTGTAGGAGGTTGGGGAGATAGCAATCTCCCCAACCAGAGGCAGATTACTCTTAGTAATTGTGTTCTTTTTCTCATCTTGGAGGGTTTTGCCTCTGGAAACATCTCTTAAGTTTCTCACAGCTGCTTTGGGCTCAGATCTAAGTCCCTACTTGCATCTATGCATTAGATAATATACATTCTTGGTCATTCACAGGGAGGTGAAGTACGGTCAGGAATCTAGGGAGAGAGTAGGCCAAGTCATTCTTAGGATGTTGAGAATCATCCTAGGCCATTGTTTAGGGGACCCCACAATTCACCAGTAATGTAGCTGATAGGGGGTGATGGATGGGACTCTGCCAGATGAAGCTATAAAAGACTTGAGGTTCATATACTTAATCAATAGTTACCATTGCCCACTAGCTCCCGTCACCAAGGTCATTAAGGCCATTTCCCCCTTCCACATTCTTCAGTCTCCCTTTTTGGGACTTCTTCCCTCTTTTAAGGTTGCTCCTTGTCCATAGGCTTGTAGCGTGTTAGAGGAAGAGCATACAATTTGATATGCCAAAGCCTGCAGCCCAAGAGATGGCCTCCATGCTGCCCTTGAGGCTGAGCAGCTTTCAGGTCCATACCTACTAGGACTACATTAGAAAATACCCTGTCAGGAGAGGAACAGCCTTCTAACATAGATTGTAGTGCACAACAATTATTTGTTAACAACAAATATATATAGGAATCGTAGTTCACAAATCACAAATAATTCAATCCCTTCATTTTACAGATAATAGACTGAGAAATTCAGAGAGGTCACATAGCTAACCGGCAACAGAACCAGGATTCAAATCTTGGCCATCGCCTTCTAAATCCATTTCTAAATCCACAATAGCTCACCCCCAATTCCTTCATCCTCTAAGGATCCTCTCTCCATTGGGCCAAGACTTCTGGCCTGTGTGCGTCTTGGAGTGAGTCCATGTGGGGGATTTGCAAGCCTATGAAAAGGCCTGTTAGCGAGTTGTTAATGAGCCTCCAATACTCCAGTATGGGCCTGAAAGGTAAGTAAGAGGAGAGAGAATTCAGAAAGCACACCTGAGATTGAGGGCAGGAGAGCCTGCATGGGTGGTGAAAGCAAGGAGGTGTGTGTGTGTGTGTGTGTGTGTATGTATGTGTGTGTGTGTATTTATTAACACTGAGATCTGAAAGTTAATTAATTACCAATGAAGTATCTTGAGTGCTGAGTCTTATTTTAGCAAGACTATTCTTTTACTTCTCTTTGGCGGCTAAGTATTTTCCTGACAAGTGGTATGTAAAAGCATTTTTGGTTAGTCAAATACTATTTTAAGTGTACCAGGTGAGTCACTTGGGGCTTACATGGACACTTCCTGTTCCCTACCTAATAGTTAGTAAAACAAAAGATTCTTTCTCCCTCCAGTGAATAGCTCATCTATCCCTAACTATCCCCTAGCTCCTTAAATTGTTCTGTGGGTAAGTGGTGGCATTCTTATGCTCTGTGTGCCTATACCTGTATAGCAAAAGAGTCTTCACACTGAGGGGGAAATAGAATATGAGGGAAATACTGAGTCGCCTCACTTGGTTCATTCGAGCTGACTGAATGGGGATAAGTCATGGGGAGGTGGTACTTAATGCTTAAACAGGAAGCCCTGGGTGAATAATTTACATGAAATGAAGCCTAAGGCCTTGGAAGGGTATTGGGAACCCTCCGTTTTCCTATGTCTTCTCTCTCTACAGATACCAGTGTCCTTTCCACCTTCTGACAACTTCTCTGGGATTCTCATCTGGGTTTGTGGATCTGTTAGGAACCCTACAGTTAGGACAGTTAGCGGTCCCCATAGCAAATGTCCATAATGCCAGGGTCCCTGAGTCACTGCTGTTCCCTTCCACTATACTTAGAAACTTGCACTGATGTGCATACTGCCGTCACTAACGCAGCTTACAAACATTCTATGCCTTCTTATCCTCCTAATGCTTGTCCCTGTCCTCCTCCAGATTGTTGAGAGAGGGATGTCTTAGGATGCTTAGGATGTCTTCCTTTGGGACTCTTTATATTTCACGAGTACAATGCATCAGTTAAAGTGCTCATCAGTTATCCTTTGCTCTCCTCACATGTCTGACTTACCTGCTTTTTCAGCCAAACTTGTCTTTGATAGATATGGAAGGAACCCTAGAAACACATTAATTTCAACCTACTCATTTTTAATAGATGAAGGACTAAGGTAAGGAAGGTTAGGTGACTTACCCAGGGTCATACAGCTAGTAAATCTGAGGAAAGACTTGAATCTAGATCTTGGTTCCAAGTCTGGTGTCCTATCTATTATGTTTAGTTGGAGATGTGTTGCAGCTTACTTATGCCTACAAATATACCTTCCCATTGCCATTTAGGCAGCCTGCAGTTTTGATTCTTTGGCAGTTGTGGTGCTCCATAATGCATAGAAACTCCCTTGCTTCTTTGTGTCTAGAATGTATTCCCTGAAATCACTGAGCTAGCATTACACTGAAGGCTGGCTTCTCAAATGCCTCCAGGACGTTTGTTTTCTAAATCTATCAGGGAAAGTTACTCAAAGGCCAACTTTAAGTCAAATGAAGAACAAATAACATTTCATTACTTCAAAGTTTCAAAAGACCTGTGTGGATGCTCCCTCTCCCTGTATAAATCACTACTCTTCCATGCATTCCATACCCTTCCATGACAGTCTCCATGAGTTCATGAGGGGTCAGAAGATAACCTATAGAACACTGACCCCTGCAAACTTAACCAAGTTGGTTTTCAAACAATAGACATAAAATCTGTTGCCAGTTCTGTATTCAAGTGCTTTTCAGGTTGGAAAGGGCCAGTCGTAACTTTTGCTCTGCTGGCAAAGCATCTAAAAAACCAAGGTTACTTCTTTGGAATCAGAAGAACATACTTCTACAATATGAGCAAAGCGGCTTTATGAATATAGGCCAAGGAATGTAGAACTAAGATCATCATCAGTCACACAAGAGCACACTCTCCCACAGGTGCCCATACCAATTGGTGAGATAAAGAAAACTGATAGCTTGAACAAGTCATGTACCTAGGGTTACATCCTGGCTAACCTCTCTTCCTTAGAGGCTACACAATCTCCTCACAATCTCCTCACAGAGCCACTGACATAATTTGCTAGGCTGCTTTTGTTGTTGTTGTTGTTGTTGTTGTTGAACTTCCTGTTGCTTCCTCCCTAAATGATAGCTTCTCATTGGCTCCTTCACTCCAGTGAGTGTTTACAGTTTTTGGGTGAGCCACCCCGTAGCCTCAGGGCTATTTCAGCTCTTTTGTAAGTCAAACACCCAGCCAACACTGAGCCAGCACAGCAAGAATCCCTCAGGTCAAGCCAGTCTTTTTGACTACTTCTCCCCTTTCTCCAGCAGAGACCTCCCCAAGTTTACTTGCTTTTGGGATTAGGGTAAATTCTTTTCAACTCTCAGCATATCCCTGGCAGCTAGCACCAAGCCTTATAGATTGCTCTGGAGCTTTACTTAGCAATACAGGAGTAAACAGGGTAGAGCTGGTAATTTTTGTCCTATATTCTTATGCCCAAATCACTACTCTCCTCATACAATTGTCATTGTCATCATCATTATCATATTTTACATCTGTGTAGTACTTTATGCTTCTCAACTCCCAAATAAGGTGCATCATTTTATTCGAAGCTCACTACAGCCCTTTACAGGTCGGGAAAAGGTATTATTCTCCTCATTTTTATACACATGAAAACTGAAGTGTAGGCTAGCTGAGTAACATGCCCAAGGATTCATAAAGTAAGTCACATATTTGCCAATCAACAAATATTTATTTGATGCTTGCTAAATGTAAGACATTGCTGTCGATGCTGTGAGGATGCACAGAGGCAGAAGCCATTGTTACTGCTCTCATGGAGCATGGTCTAGGGCAAGAGACAAGACATACCTACACACCTCAGAAAAAGAAAATAGCACAAAGTCATGTATGATGGGTGCAAATAATTGGGACACATGAAGCTTGGGAGCTCAGACGCGAGAAAGTCCTGGGCTAAGGTGGACATTTGTTGAAAAAATATTTATTGAGAGCTTACTGAATGCATGGTCAGGGGAGACTTTACTGAGGATGGAGGACTTCATTTAGCACAAGAAGAAGTAGGATTTGGAAAAGAGAGGGCAGGATATTTTACATGGGAGAAACAGCATGAATAAATGCCCGGAGACTGGAGGAAGCATGACATCCTGGGGCAATGAGGCAACTGGTCTGGCTGAATCATGGGGCATGTACAAGGAAAAGAATGAGAGTCAATAGCAAAACTGGGAGTATAACTCACGCCTCTTGACTCCCAGTTCAAATGCTCTGCCCACTGTATTCTGCAGGTTGAATAGCACAAAGATTGGAATCAAGACATTAAACAGAAATGGGACACTGGACCTCACAAGGTAAAATCATTTTTCCTTTCCATATGTTCCTTCCTCATAAACTAGCATAGAAATAAGCCATTGTGAGAACTGGGTTCCTACCTACCCTGCCCCATCTTGTACTGTTCCCAGGTTTCTCTCCCTCAGGGAGTGGATCCTTGCACCAGTGGTGAGGGTGAGGGTGCTACAGGAAGTATTTGGCTGGGTCTGGTATTTCGAAGTTCTGCATTAGATTTTCTAGCATCAGTATTCTGATAGATGACTTTTGCTGTAGGAGGTATTAGGGTTTTATTAAAAAGGAAAATACAGTCTGGTAACTTAAAATTATAGGTAATAACTATGAGAATCCAGAAATAAGTTAGGAAATGGCCTCTCCTAGTCAAAATGGACATCACAAATTCCATGTACTGTTACTGAAAAAAGCCTCTCACTAAATTATAGCCTAGCAAAATGACCAGTGAGTTAGCAAGACAAGATTAAATTATGTCCTGTTTCATCTGCTTAGATAAAGATACAGTAGTCATTTTAGGGAAACTTCAAAATGCTGAAAATAAAGAAAAAAAGTATTTGTGTTTAGAGGGTAAGTTTCATTTCTACATAAAATTCATTTTTACATGATATTGGTTCATTTGCCAAGGAAGGATTTCTGCTCTCAGGACTGTATATATAAGCTAATTTTAACTTGTACTCTTCTCCTGAGAATCAGCCCTTAGAAGGGAGAGGATTTTAAATTGCCTCTTTGCCAAGAGGGAGAGAGTATGTTCTCATTTTATCCACTCACACTTCTTTCAGGGAAGATTCTGGACTGACAAAATGTTGGCACCAGGGCATCTTCCCTCTTCCTCTTTCTCCACCTCTGCTCCCAATGCTGGTCCTATATTTGTGCTGGCTTTGAGGGGGAAGAAACACTTAGCAGCCAGGCTGGCTTCTGAGCCTGGTCCTCTTATCTGAGGAGTGCTTATCAAATGAGCAATAGCAATCCCTTCTATTGATGTTTGTAGCCTTTTACATTTGTCATTTCCAATATTTCAGCTGATCTTTACAATACTCAGTGAGGTAGAAAGGACATGCATTATTCTCATTTTATAGGCAGATTCCCAGGATCATAGATTATAAAAGCTGGAAGGAACCTTAAAGGTAAAGTATAGCATCTTCATTTTATAGATGAGGTGCCAGGACTATAACACCCCTGCATTCTGCTGCCTAGTCCAATGCTTTCTCTACTGTACCATGCTGGTCCTCCAGTAGACTCCTTATATTGTTATTTGCTCTGTCAAGATCATGGGCAATGCATTTGGTGTCAGAGGGAACAGGCTCATTTACTGGATGGATGAATGTGTTTTGCTCATGGGGAAGAGAGCACTTAGAGTCTATGTTAGCAAAGTTGGCATCCAAGGCAGATAATAATAATACCAGTAACAACATTTTGTATCTGTGATAGCACATTGTTCTCTTTCTGGCATTCATTTGATCATCATGATGTTCTTGTGATATGTGAAGGGCAGGGATTATCATCCTCATTTTAAAGAGGGGGTAAACTGAGGCACACAGAGGTCAAATGTTCAAGTTCATGTTCCTGGGTCTGAAACCAAGAAAATAGATCATCTGCTTCCTAATCTGATACTCCTAATTTTAACTTGTACTCTTCTCCTGAGAATCAGCCTAATGGGGATTGAGATTGGTGAAGCAAAGAAAGATTTGTCATCAATGTTAGTGATATTGAAGTGGATTGGGATAAGTCTGTGATATTAAATGCAGGGAGACTAATTTTTAGCAATTTATGGTTGAGAAGGTTTTTTTCCGGGGGTGGGGGCATACTTTGCCAATTCTACCTCCAAAGATAGGTTTCTAGCTTGTTTGCTGAGGGGCAGGAGAGCTCAGAAGGAATTATCTTGAAACAGGTATCTAGGTTTGCTTTGACAGCTTGACCTTTGGCTGCCCTAAGTTTGGTGTGATGCCAAGAATTTGACAGGATAAGAATATTTGAGAAAACAATCAATACAACTTGGATTGTTGTAGGAGTGAAGCTGGGAAGCAGTGCAGGCGTGGTCCTGAATGGACAGCTCACAATGGTTTCTGACCAGTGTGCCTCTGGAGCCAGCAATCTCTGCAACCTCTCAGCTTGGGGTCCTAGTAAACCAAGAATGTGGTTAGGCTGAGCCATCACATTCTCACAGACTAGCCCAAATCTCAGGACTGGTGACCCTTAGGCTTGGGGTGGTTCATAGGAAAAAGAGAATTCTTTACCTCCTCCCCTCACCTGCCCGCCAACATGGCCCATGTTGGAGCCAGATCTAGTTCTCAGCCTCGGGGGCTGGCTGCCACAGTGTTCTCCATCATGAGGTATGATTCTAACCTCAGTTTGCTCTTGTGGAAGGCCTCTTGCTTCTGGCTACTTTTGAGAAAAGACAACTCTACCTGACTTGATTTAGATGGCATCAGAGCTGCCTCAGTAGGGTGAACTCTGTTGCATATTGTAGTTCCCTTTCTGGATTTGTCTGAATGTTCCTTTAGAAAGCCATATCTTTTCTTAAAAAACCTTTTTTTGGTTTAACTGTGATATACGTATATACATATAAATATATATATTTAAAGAAATCTATCAGTTAATCTCAGTGACTGTCAAAAACGAGTTGTTCTGTAGTATGGTTTAAAGTTGATGCAAAAAATCCCCTAAAACCCAAGATAAAATAAAAAAAAACCTTGAAAACATGCAAGAAAAGTTGGGTGAGCATAAGTTCCAGTGGAAATACTGGAACTCTCCTGTTCCCAGTGGTGCCCACTCTGTGTGGTTCCCTTCCCCTCATTTCGCGCTGAATATTTTGCCTCTGAGTCCGATGAGGATGGGTACCGTTACATTGGACTCATGCCTGAGTGGGCTCTTTGTGGCTGCAGAAAGTGAGGTTGTCCCAGTGCTGGGCCCTGTGGATTTTAACTTTCTTGCAATTTGTCTGTCCCCAGTTCTCCTACCACTCCCCCTACTCCCCAAATGAGAGGTCTTTACTAGTGAAGAGGAAAAATGAAATGATGTTTCCTTCAATAGAAAGCAATGCTCCTATGATGTGGAAGAATTGGGTCTGTTTATGGATCCTAGACTTTTGCTAAGAATGAGCCTCTCGTTATTTATTAGTGTTTTTTAGGGGTTGGGGGAAGCTGAGGGAAAGAGTTTATCCCATTTAAAGGGAAATGGGAAGCCATTGTATCTTATTTTCCTGAGGATTTTTGTTTCCTGGAGCCAGTGTACAAAAATTTTACTGTGTGATGTTAACTCAGAGGTGTGATCCTGAGGCCTGGGGCTGCTAAAGCCATGCCTAAAATTGTAATCAGGGTATTTTTGCTTCTGTCACTGTGTTTGAAAGGCCATTAATTCTGTCTAATAAACTGAATCCCAAAGTTTCATCCGCAAAGAGAACTATGAATCTGGTCACTTGCGTCTCCCATGGGTACTCGACACTATCAACCCTTACTATTTACTGGGGTGGCATGGGGAGCGTAGGGGGATGGATAGGTGAGTCTGTGAATCAGAATATTTCCTTTCTATTCCCTGATATTCCATTACTCTGGGAGAAAATACTATACGGGAAACTGAACCCCATGGGGGACTGATTTACCCAGTGTGTTCATGTGTATATGTGTATGTTTAAACATGTATATGAACATACTTTTGTGAATACTTGGAACATTTGAGATTTTGGAAAAAACTCTCTATTGTGAGAATTCCCTCCATCAACTAGTCTATGACTTAGAAAAACCATGCCTAGTAGGGATAGAGTGCCTGGCAGTACCTAAAACACATAGAAGTTAAGTGACTTTCATAGGGCCACACAATAGTTTTCAGAGTTGGGAGTTAAACCCATCTTCATGACCATGATGTTAAGGCTAGCTCTCTAGCCGACAAGCCACGCTGCCCCTACTAAGGAAATACATGGAATTAAATAAACATTTCTGATTGTTTGAATGAGTGGATAAACAAATTGCTGAAAGACCCTTGGGAGGTTTGAAGGGAATTATTGGATTGAGTATAGTGATGTAGCTAAAGAGACATGGGTTGTAGCGGTATCCCACATCTAATCAATCAATAGGGTTTATAGAACACCTCCTGTGGGCCCATCTCTGCGGCAGATGCTGTGTGGGATACAGAGAAGTAGCTATGTATTGAAGCCAGCTCACATAGGCTTGAAAGAGCCAATTGTTAAATTTTCAGTGTGAGCATTTACGCCTTGGAAATAAGTGGTACGCGGCAGCTAGGTGGCACAATGGATAGAGTTCCAGGCCTGGATTCAGGAAGACTCCTCTTCCTGAGTGGAAAACTGGCTTCAGAAACTTACTAGTTGTATGACCCTGGGCAAGTCACTCAACCCTGCTTGCCTGTTTCCTTATTTGTAAAGTCAGCTGGAGAAGGAAATGGCAAAGCACTCCAGTATCTCTGCCAAGAAAACCCCAAACGGTGTCAATAAAGAGTCAGACGCGACTGAAACAACTGGACGACAATAACAAATCAGGGACTGGTTTATTGTTTTGTAGCTCATATAGACTTAAGAAGATGAAGGAGAAAATGTTAAAAATGTAGATTCAACTTAAAGTGTGTCCTGTGTACATTTTAAAAAAGAGTTAGTTGTTAAACTTTGCCCAGCACACCTCTTCAGAGAAATAAAAACACAGTCTCTACCCTTGAAGAATTTATAGTCTAATTGAGGAATCTCAACAGTGAAGTCTCAACTGTAATGATGTAATCATTCAAGACACAATGAAATTAAGTGAGAAGCTATGTGGAAACACCTGGAAATCCTTGATAAATAGGGAAGATTCAAAACTGACATATGGCAAACAGAAATGAGTTGTGCTACCCTCATGCAATGGCTGGCACAGAAGTGGTGCGCGTTGGGTAAAGGCAAATGGTGCAGAGAGATTCCTAGAGCCAAACGGGGCTTGGAGAAGTTACCTAGTCCTGAATTCCTACCAGGGCACACCTTGTACTGCAAGTGAGGGGGAGTTAGGAAGTGATCAAAATTCACAAGGATAAGTCACATTTATAGCCTGAGTTTTTAAACTCTCTGAGGATTCTCCACTTTCTTCCTGGGAACTTTCCATTTCCTAGTCTATCTCCTCTTGGCCAACGTGTAATTAAGTCTTTTCTCAGCCAAAAGTGGGGTTTTTAAGTTGTCGAATCCTTATCCCATTCTTTCAAGGATTTGCAGTTTCATTGGTTTGTACCTCTCTACTAGGAGGTTCTTTCTTTTTTTTTGGAGTGGGAAGGGCAGGGCTATCAGGGTTAAGTGACTTGCCCAAGGTCACACAGCTAGAAAGTTTTAAATGTCTGATGCTGAATTTGAACTCAGGTACTCCTGACTCCAGGGCTGGTGCTCTATTCACTGTGCCACCTAGCCGTCCCTACTAAGAGGTTCTTAACCATTTTTTTGTTTCATTGGCCATCTGGTAAAACCCTATGGACCCTTTCTCAGAATAATGTTTTGTTGGTCACATTCATCACTGAAAGAAATACTAAATTAGAGATTTAAACTAATAAACTAATTAGAGATTAGTTTTTTTAATGTCTTTTTTCCCCATTCAATTTCACAAACCCTCAGATCTATAAAAACCAAACCAGACCAAACTAAACCAAACCCTGTGGGTCCATGGACCTTAGGTATAGAATCTCTTGACCTATACCAACATAGATTACAACCGTTCTCCATTTTACCAAATGGTTTCACAGAGTTCGTAGGATTAAATCACTGGAAGGGACCTCAAAGGTCTTCTAATCCAATCCCCCTAATTTGCATTTAAAGAAACCAAGGCCTAGAAAAGTTAAATGACTTACCAAAAAGACTCCTAAAGACCAAGTAGCAGAGCTGGGATTTGAACCCATGTGCTCTAACCCCCACTGCAGCAGCCTCTCCACTGTGTCACATGCCTCTTGTCACATGGCCTAACAATTCATTGCTTTGTTACCAGCCTTCTGGTGATGAACCTATCTGAATTTAACCAGGATGGTCCTCAAATAACAGATCAATCTTTAAACTTGAAGTTTTGTAGAATCTTCCAGAGTTTGTGATCCATGGACAGACCCTTCAAGGCCTCAGCCAGGGTCACCTCCACACCATCATGACACATGACCTTAATAGAGAACTTTCCTGGGTGACTAAGGGAAAAATAAAATATAACAAAAGCATGGAAGAAAGGTGAGCTTGCAGAGCTCAGAGTTCTTATTGGAAGGCAGGGGTTCTTAACTGGAGATCTTTGAACTTGTTTTTTTTTTTAAGTATTTTTGATAATTGTGTATCCTCATAATTAATTTTCTTTGTAGCCGTATATATTTTATTTTATATGTCAATAATATTATTCTGAGGAGGAGTCCATAGGCTTCACTGGAATGTTTAAAGGGTCCATGACAAACAAACAAAAAGGTTAAGAACTCTTGTCCTAAGGTAATGATTGTTAGAGCTTAAAGGGCACTAAGAATGTGTTTCTTGATTCAGTCTTGCCAAAGAAACCCAGCCGTGGAAGATATTTGTCTTTCTTGCTTCTAAGGATTCTTCCACAAGACTTTAGGCCAACTTTATATGTCCCTTTGAGAGACTTCTAAGTCCTATTTAACTCAGTTTCAACTTTTTTTTTTACCTACTATTCTAAATAAGCAAGTAGACCTTTGTTAACTAGAAACCATGCAGATACCAGTTCTTTATTTTCAAAAATTAATTAATTAATTAACTTTTAGTTTACAACATTCAGCTCTACAATCCTTTGAATTTCAGATTTTTCTCCCCTTCCCTCTCCTTCTCTCCCACCCTCCTCCATGGCTGCATGCAGTTAAATACAGGATCTACAAATACTTTCACATTAAACATTAGTCAAGTTGTAAAGAAGGATTATGACTGATGGAATGAGCAATGGGAAAGAAGAAACAAAACAAAAGAAGAAAAAGAGAGCCAGTAGTTTGCTTCAATCTGCATTCAAACTCTGTAGTTCTTTCTCTGGATGTGGATATCTCTTTCCATCACTAGTTTTTTGGAGTTATCTTGTAACCTTGCATTGCTGAGAGGAACCCAGTCTATCAAAGTTAGTCATCACATATACGTTGTGTCCGTAATTGCATACTAATTTCTCTTGGTTCTGCTCTTCTCATTCAACACCAGTTTATATAAGTCTCTCCAGGTTATTATGAAGTCCATCTACTCCTCATTTCTTACAGAACAATAGTATTTCATTACATTCATATACCACAACTTGTTCAACCATTCCCCAATTGATGGGCATCTCCTTGATTTCCAATTCTTTGCCACCACAAAAAGAGCTGCTATAAATATTTTTGTACATATGGGGCCTCTTTCCACTTCTATGATCTCTTTCAGATACAACCCTAGAAGTGAAATTGCTGAGTCAAAGGCTATACATTTATTTATAGCTCTTTGGGCATAGTTCCAGATTGCTCTCCAGAATGGTTGAATCAGTTCACAACTCTACCAACAATGCATTAGTGTTCCAATTTTTCCACATCTTCTCCAGCATTTATCATTTTCTTGTTTTGTTATCTTAGCCAATCTGACCAGATACCAGTCTTTTAAAAGACAAAGCAAAACCAACCAAGCAAACAAAAAGCCCCCAGAATCCTTTTTTCCTGTACAAATATAACTACTTTTAATTTGTTTCAATGGATTCCATTTCTACAACTTACAGTCTTGTAGAATTGTTTGAGGACACTGAAATAAAATGACTTGCCTAAGGTCACACAGCTAGTACATTTCAGAAGCTGGACTTGAATAACAGGCCTTCCTAACTCTAAGGTCGGTTCTTTATCTACTATGTCACATGCTATCTCCACATCAATCTCTACTGACACATATACATATATAGAGAAACAGTGCATACTACGGTATTTATGGGCTCTACCCTGTCCAAGGAAGTCTGGTTTTGAAGGCATTTTTCTTTCTTTCCATTCCTCCCTCCCTCCTTCCCTCTCTTCCTTCCTTCCTTCCTTCCTTCCTTCCTTCCTTCCTTCCTTCCTTCCTTTCTTCCTTCCTTCCTTTTGTCCTTCCCTTTTCCAAATATGGGAAAGATTCCTTTCACTTCAGGCTTTCTGCCTCTTTTTGGAGTCCACACCCATACCAAACTTCCTATTAAGCTCCTGTTTCCTGTTTGAGGAATGTCTTAGTTCTCAGTTAATATATAAAACAAAGATGACTGGTACACTGAGGGACTTTCTGCAGCAGTGCTCACATACCACTTCCTGCAAAAGGGGGTAGGGTTGACTGACCTTTAAAATGCAGAATGCCCCATTCTCTTGTGAGGAACACAATCTATCTCAGATTCATCCACAGTTGTTCTAATCTCGATTGTTTAACCCCAACTTTGTATACCTTGTTGTAACAGCAAGCACTGTAGCAGACCCAGGGTGGCTGCTAGCACAGGTTCTTTGATCTGTTTTACTAAAGGACAGGAAGAGGTTAACAATCTTTAATCAAACATACACACACACACACACATATATACATATCTATCTATCTATCAGTCTGTCTATCTATTTATCTATCTATCTATCTATCTATCATTCACTTAGTTCAGGGGAAAAAGTTAGCACCTTGAACTTCAGAAAACACAAACAGAAATTACAAACAGACAAAAAACAGAGAAAATTCAACAGACCAACAGACAGGGTTTCTAGCTGTCTGACCATTACATATATACCTAGTTAGTTACCAGAGAGAGAAGCACCAACATCTGGGTTTTCAAAGCCAGGGGGCTCAACAGCTGCCCAGAGTCTCATCTGGTCAGATCATACAACTTTTCCCATAAGTGAACCCTAAAGCAAAACCTCACCTCAGAGTATATATTCCCTTCTTCAGGGTCAGAGAACATCACAACCTTTGCAACCCACTGCCTAACTACAAAGTAACAAAAAGTGTTGGCCTTCCTGAAGAACAAGCCTCCCCCCCCCAATCAAGCCCCTCCTGTTAGGTTCCACTTCAGGCTCATTAAGGGGCAGGAAAGATCTTCAAATTCCCTTAGTATTACATTTGTACACTATCATCATTATTTTCCTCCTTGCCCTCCTTTCCCCCCTCTCTTCTTCCTCTCCCTCCATTTTTTCCTTTACTTCATGGTCTGATTTTTCTGGATACCTCGGCCCAGTCTGTGGACATTGATCCTGCTCACAATTTTTTTTTCCCTGTATGCTTCATCACAGACAATTTTTCTCTCCTCTGCTCCACTTTACAGTCAAAACCAAAACTAGAGAAGAAAAGGATGACCTTTACCCCATAAACTGTGTCCTTTCCTCTCTAAGCTGGCTGTTGCAGATCCCCCAAAGAAAATAAACAAACAAAAAAACCCCCCAACCTTCCTGTTTCCTTAACCAGTTGTCTAATGCAGAGAGAATTTCTTCCTATTTGGCCTTAACTCTGCAGAATGTATCCTTAAGATATTTTCTCTGCTACGCTTTGTTTTTTTATTTCTTTTACAGTATTTATATTTATTTAGAAATATAATAAATTTATATATAATATACTATATATAATAAATAATATAAAACAATAATTTTATACATATAATAAATATAAATATTTATATTATTTTACAATATTTACAAAAATATTTTATTTTCCCCCAATTACATGTAAAAACAATTTTTAACATTCATTTTTTAAAATTCTGAGTTCCAAATCCTCTTCTTCCCTCCCTCTACTGTCCCACCCTTATTGTGAAGAAAAGAAATTTGATATGGGTTTACACATGTGCAGGCATACAAAACATGTTTCCATATTAGTCATGTTGTTAAAGAAAACACAGAACTACCTCCCCCCCAAACAAACAAACAAGAAAAATACAGAAAGTGAAAAATAGTGTGCTTCAATCTACATTCAGACTCCATCAGTTCTTTCTCAGGAGGTGGATAGTATTTCTCATCACAAGTCCTTCAGAGTTGTCTTGGATTGTTGTATTGCTGAGAATAGCTGTCATTCACAGGTGATCATCATAAAATATTGCTGTTACTGTGTACCTTATCCTACTGGTTCTGCTTACTTAACTGTGCATCAGCTTGTGTAAGTCTTTCTAGGTTTTTCTTGGGAGTCTTCTGCTCATCATTTCTTACAACACAGTAACATTCCATCACAATTATATACCATAACTTACTCAGCCATTTTTCAACTGATGGACATCTCCTCAATTTCCAGTTCTTTGTCACCACTAAAAGAGGTGCTCTAAATATTTTTGTTCACATGGATCCTTTTCCTTTTTGTTTTTATCTTCTTGCAATACAGATCTAGTTCCACTACTCTTTTCTAGGTGCACATTTCAAAAAGCACAGTTCTATTTTCACAGAAATCTCACAGCAAAACTTTCAGAGGCAAAGCCTCAGTAAAACATTTAGGCTATCAACAGGGCTTATTAGCAGGCAACATTCCTACAGTCTGCTTTAAGTATTGGCTAGGCCTTTGAAGTGAACTGGCCCTGAGATTTAAGATATGAAAATAATTATTATTATCATAACTTTCTCATCTAGACCATATTCTTGAAGTGCTAGATAAAACATTAGCTTCTGTTGCAAAAACCATTCTTTGAATCAACCAACTCTCAACATCCAAGAAGTACAGAGGTGAGGATTTCTGGAATAGTTTCAAAAGTTTCAGAATCATCCACCAACTCAGAAAAAAGAGGTTGTTGTAGCAATGAGGGGCCATATAAAAAAAACTGGAGCACAGGATGGGTGGCCTGAGTGGCATAAAGAAACTGGGGCAGCAGCTGAACTGCCCATCCTCCCAGATGTTGGTGGTTCTAGGTCATCGCTGGGTCACAGGTCTCCTATTGGCAGAAACTCAATTGCTCCTTCTATCAAGCTGCTCCCTCCACAGGGTCTGACCATCACATCCAGCAGCTGGCAGTGGATCTCCTGTGGCCAGTGGATCAACATATTCTATGTCTGCCATAAGTTCTCATTACTTCCCAGGCAGATATAGAGGGAAGATGACTGCTATGCTTTACCCTCATCTATATTCTGGAATTCAAAGAATCAAAGGTTTTGAGGATCTTTTAGCAGTACTGTAGAACTCACAGGCTAGGCTCCTGAGGGTACATGCCACTCCAAGGATGTGACTACATTAAATCCTGAGTGGCTCATAGGAAAGACATCCATGGATCATTGAAGGTAAAAGCTGCTGAATCCTGGAGAGGATATTCTGAGCTCCTCAGGTAAATCAGTTGACTCTCTCTATGGCTTGGCCCTACCTTGCCCTATGTTTTTTGGATGGCTGTATGGTCTATCCCCATATTGTCTAGTCTTCCTTGCCCCAGGTTGCAGCATTCCTAGTAATGGATCTTCCTAGGACTTCCACATCTTCTGTTCCTGGACTACAACCCCTACAACATCCATCCATCCATCCATCTATGCATCCACGAATCCATCCATCCGTCCGTCCATCTGTCTGTCTGTCTGTCCATCTGTCTGTCCATCTTTCCATCCACCCATCCATCAGTCTGTCTGTCTGTCTATCTATCTGTCTGTCTGTCTGTCTGTCTGTACATCCTTAGAGTTTGTTCTGGTTAGGACTAATCCCTCTCTCGATCTACCTTTCTTATTCCTTCTTTCTTCCCATCTTCCTCCTCTGTTTCCCTATTTAGTGAAATGTATTTCTGTATGGTTCTTCCACAAAAGAAAGTTATTACCGATCACCTTTTCCTTCATTGATCAGGAGACGTTTATACTGGTTCATGTATCTATGTTTTTATCTATCCATATCTATCTGTCCGTCCATCCATCCCTCCATCCCTCCCTCCATCCATCCATCCATCCATCCATCCATCCATCCATCCATCCATTCATCCATCCATCCATCCGTCTGTCCATCCATCCATCCATCTGTCTGTCCGTCTGTCTATCTGTCCATCTATCTATCTGTCTGTCTGTCTGTCTGTCTATCTATCTATCTGTCTGTCTGTCTGTCTGTCTGTTCCACATTAGCAACTATTTTTTGGACATCTTTAATTGGACCTTCTGTAGGCGTATCAAAGTCAACATGTCTAAGTCAGAACTCTGTCTTTTCCTCCACCACCATCTTCCCTGTCAATGACACATGCAATGTCTCATTGTTATCCTCAACTTCTCACTCTCATTTACCCCATATAGCTAATCAATTGTCAAATCCTGTGATAACTTTTTTTTTATGAGCAGGATCACTTTATTAGCTAGGCTAGCAGGAACCAATAAAGTGGGTTGATGGCCTCCCTCAATGATTAAAGACACTGAGTGAGGGCTAACAGGGTCTTATATAGCAGTTAGCAAGATGACAGAGCAAAATCTCTAGCAACATAGATGCATCTTCTTCTAACTGGCTACCAATGACACAGTCAGAATTGAGATTATATCATTTGGACCTCCCCTTCTGAAATCCCCTTAATCTTAGCCAAGCCTTGTGATTTGATTCAGAAGGTAAAGGCTCTCAAATGATGGGAGTTATTGTTGTTCATTCATCACTGAGGACCAATGACATCATGATGTTGGGGTCAAGGTACAGTGTGTTTGACTGTGGCTGATCAGTCCAATATGAGCTTGGAAGGTTCTACTACACATTGGGCACAAATAGTCCATTTGAACACTTGGAAAGAAGATGTATCTAGATTTGTGCATCTCATGCTTCCTTTGTGCTACTGTGGCTCTACTCATAAAACAGTGCGTTCTTTGATTCGGCATGCCATGCTGGATGGTCCTGCACCAGCATCTCCCATTTTTCACAACCTATGCTAAAGTTCTTCAGAGAGACCTTGAGAGTGTCCTTGCATCACTTCTGATCTGCGTGTTTTTTTTTAAAGTCT
>CM053594.1:281842349-281846477 GCA_028646575.1 Pseudocheirus occidentalis | reverse complement strand
CTGCCCCCACAACCTACCCTTCCCTCTATCATCACCCCCCATCGCCTTCCCCCCTACTCTCCTCAAGGACAAGATACCCAATTTAGAGTGTATGCCATTCCCTCTCTAAGCCAAATTCAATGAGAGTAAGGCTGATTCATTCCATTTTTGCCTTCCTGTTCTCCCCTCCATTGTAACAGTTATCCCTTGCCTCCTCTATATAAAATGATTGACCCCCTTCTGTCTCTCCCTGTCTCCCCTCATTCTATTCCTCTCCCACCTCTTAATTTCACCTTTTAAAATATCATCCCTTCCTATTCAATTGATCCTGAACCCCACTGCCTCTTTAACCATGACCTTGAGCACGTTACTTAGGCCTCTTTCCTCTAAAAAATGAGAAGATTCGACTAGATGGCTTCTGCGGTCCCTTTCAGCTTTAGTTCTCTGATATTATGCTAAGTCTTTTGAGCCTCTTGTCTCCTCTTTTTAAAAATAGGAATTTTTCCAATTACATGTAAAGACAAATTTTAATATGCATTAAAAAATTTGAGTTCCCAATTTTCTTCCTACTTCCCTCACCTTCCCCATACCTAAAGACAGTATGCAATTTATTATAATTTATATATGTGCATTCATATAAACATATTTCTATATTAGTTGTATCATGAAAGAAGAAACAAGTAAAAGGAAAAAAACCCATAAAAAATAAAGTGAAAATAGCATGCTTCAATCTGCATTCAGACTCTATAGTTCTTTCTTTGGATGTGGATAGCATTTTCCATCATGAGTCTTTGGGAACTGTCTTGGATTTTTGTATTGCTGAGAAGAGTTAGTCTATCAAAGTTGATTATGAACAATGTTGCTGTTACTCTGTACAATGTTCTCCTGGTTCTGCTCACTTTACTTTGCAACAGTGCATGTAAGTCTTTCAAAATTTTTCTGAAATCATCCTTGTCATTTCTTATAGCACAATAGTATTTTGTCTCCTCTTTCCTTCTGAGTCTCTCTTTTCTTCTCTACTCAAGTACCCAGGGTCTCCATGTTAAGTCTTGACTGTGCCTGCTCTCCTTAATCCATTCCTGCTTCCTCACCCCTAGTCAAAGAGTCCCACCTATTGATATATGGCTATTCATGGCCCACAAGGAATTCATGCTTTAGCCGGGGAGAAAAGATCAATGCACAGGATAAAATTAGAAAGCATCTCTGCTCTTTTCTGGCTTCAGGAAGTGTTCAGAGCAAGAAAGGTTTTGGGAGCTGGAGTTACCATCAGGAAGGAAATGGGTTTTGTGCAGGACCTTGGGTAGAATTTAGCTAAGCAGAAGGGAGGAGGGAAGGCATTCCACATCAGAGCATATGTGCCCAGCTTTACCCTGACTGATTGTAGCTCAGATTGCTGGAGAGAATGGCAAATGAGACCAAAGTCCTAGAATGAGCTCCTTTCCCCCACCCCCTATAAGGAAATGGTTTGTTTTCTTTAATTCATTGCAATTGTGCCTCTGACATTCAGCCTTAGGGCACAAAGAACTCTATAGGTTTAAGATTTTCAAATTGTTTAAAATTATTTTTGACTCTGGAAAACCAACAGAAGGAAAAGACCTTGAATTTGAGTTAGTGAACCTACAAGGACAAACTTGGCTCAGTGACTGGAAAGTCAACCATGGGTGTCTCTCAAAGTAAGGAGGCCCATTCCATGAAAGTCGAGATCGATAAAGCAGCTGCAATGGATGATGGGAGAAAGAGTAGCAACTATTCGCTCTGCAGAACAATTCACTTCAGGGTTCCTTTCGGGAGTCACGTTTAATTTTTTAAAATTCTATTTACACAGCACTTTCAGAACACTCCTAGGGTGTAAAGCAAGGTTAAAACCAAATTCTGTCTCTGTCAGATTCAGCTCCTAAATGGCTGTGGCATAATCTGGATTCCCTTCTGTGGATGTAAGGGAGGGCAGAAAACCATGGCGGGCTATTCTGGAGGCAGAATCTCACCCCAGCTCTTCCTTTCTTCCTAATTATGCCCAATTTACCTTGGGTAAGTTACTTAGTCTCTCAGATTAATTTTCCTTATGTATAAAACGCCTCTCAGGGGTGTAGTGGGGATCCAGAGCTAGACAGGACCTCAGAAGCTATTTGTGCTATTCTTTCATCATATGGGGCAGCTAGGTGGCGCTATGGTGCATAGAGCATGGCCCGAATTCAGGAAGACTCATCTTTCTGAGTTCAAATCTGATCTCAGATTCTTACTAGCAGCGTGACCCTGGGCAAGTCACCTAACCCTGTTTGTCTCAGTTCATCTTCTGTAAAATAAGCTGGAGAAGGAAATAGCAAACCACTTCAGTATCTTTGCAGAGAAATACCCAAATAAGATTATGAAAAGTGAGACACAAGTGAACAACAACTAATTTTATAGATGAGTATATTAAGTGACTTGTTCAAGGTCTCACAGGCAGTAAGCATTAGAGGTGATATCTGAATCCAGTTCCAGAGTTGGTACTCTTTCCACACATGAGCTAATGTATGCAAGGTACTTTGCAAAGGTAACTAGTATGATACAGGTTGTCCGACCTCTGGGGACAGTTTTAAGCTGTAATAGTTCCTGTTTAGTATGCTAATAGTCTACTATTAGCTGTAATCGCTTACTAATAAGTGTAATAGCCTCTATCTGTTGCATCATGATGATTGAAAAAGTTTCACAATTTCTAGCCTTTGCATGTGCACACACACATCAAGGGTCCCCCATTCTTCTCATACCCAACATAGCATGCATAAAGCTCTCTCATTATTCCTTCCTGTTTCCCCCAAACCCTAACATGCAACATTCATATGCTATCTGTTTTGCTCCTCTCATTCATCCATTTCCCCAATCCATTTGTGAGTCAGTCTTAAACAGTGTGCTTGGATCCAATTTCAGGAAGCCACACAAATTAATTTTCTCTTCCTTGGCACTAGGGCCTCTTGAATTTACCATACCAATGTGTGCAATTACTATGAAAATTAAATATCCTTCTTCCACCCCCTTGCAGGTTAATAGAAATGTATTTGGCAGAGTTCCCATTCTTAAGGTACTCCCAAAGAAAAGAGGCATGGAAGTAAGTCATTTTTCTCCCACTGCTATAGATTCTCTCAGTTTCTCTTTGCCTTAGTCTATATATTTGTATAGTAGGAACACTAGCACCTATCCCAGGGAAAATTAATAGGGGTTTGAGGGTTAAAGGTAAGACTAGAGATCATTCAAGAGACACCTCTGTGCCTATGTATGTATAGTTACCTGTTATTTTAAAAAGCCTAAAGGGCTCAGTATCAAAGGCAGCAGCCAGAGTGTCCTTAGCATACTAAACAGGAGGACTACTTATTTATCCATGGTTCTAGCCAGCCTCCCTCGTTATTATAATAACTGAAC
Source organism: Pseudocheirus occidentalis (assembly GCA_028646575.1). NCBI lineage: Eukaryota > Metazoa > Chordata > Mammalia > Diprotodontia > Pseudocheiridae > Pseudocheirus > Pseudocheirus occidentalis. The sequence continues at coordinate 281,843,102 of CM053594.1, read as the reverse complement.
AGTGTCTAGGACCAAGGCAGGTTCTGCTTGACCTTTAAAAATGTTTTTTTTTAAATTAAGACATTTAAGGAAAAACTATTAAGTTTATATCTACTACTCTTTGTGGGATCACTTGAGTAGTTCTCTTTCTCCTTATCAGGCCAGGTCCCCAGAGGCCAGCTAACTGTTTCTGCTCAGTGGTTCTAGGGGTAACCCTGAGATTCTAGTGTTGCTAGTACTGTTGCTCCTAAGACCCCACCAACCAATAGACATCGATTTGATTTTATAAAAGGGAATTACTGGGAAAGTATATTGTGAATAATTGATATAAAATATTCCTTTCAAATTGAAGACACCTATCTTCTTGGACACATGGTCCCTGGGAAGAGAGAGTTCAAATGAAAGTAAATGGTAGTAAGGCACATATGGAAAAGGAGTACCTCCCAACCCCCAGTCCTGGGGGTCCTTTTTTCTCTTTATAAAGTCCTGGTGAAGTTCCCCTTAGGTGCCTTTATAGAATCTAGAGCTGGCACTTCTTTCTATTATGAGTGGTCATACTCTTGGAAACTGCCACCATCTTCTGGTCTCCACTCTCCCAATGCAGCAACTTATCCTTCCACAGACTGCTGTTCTAATTGCTGCCATTTATCTGCTATCATTAGAGGAGCTGGGACCTCAGGGAGCTCTGAATCTCTTGACCTCACAAGGACTTGCAGGTAAAATCTTCCCTATGTGTGGTTTCCCTGTTAGAACATGAGAACCCTGAGAGCTGGG
>CM053594.1:281824849-281837349 GCA_028646575.1 Pseudocheirus occidentalis | reverse complement strand
ACTAATGCTTGAAAAACAAGACCCAAAGCTTTCTTTTATATCTATAAAATCTTTGTCCTAATTCAACAACTTTTGTAATGCTTCCTCCTTCTAGGACCAGCTCTCAGTAAAACAGAGAAAGAGTTGCTTTGTATTTGTGACTCCTGATGCTCTTCCCTGCCCAATATCTCCTCTCTCTCTCCCAACTTACCCTGCTGGAACCTTGTCTCTCCAAGTTCTTCAGTGCGTCTTGTCTGATGGGTGATAGTCAGTCAACATGCCCATTAAAAGTTCTTCTAGTTAAAGTCTTCCTCTACTTGTGAAATCATGTCCTAGGGATAGGGACTGGACCTGCAATTTCATTGATATAGGCAGCGCTCAGGTGAGGGCACTCCTGCCAATGCAGACAGGCATTTTTGTGTGTGTGGCATATGGAGTGCTCAAGGGGTTATTGAAGAAGGACTAGCACCGCTGTGGGGAGGGCTTGCCAAGCCTGTTTCAGAGCTGTTCTTCCACCTTTGGTTTCTGCCTGGCACTCAATTCTCACCCATAGCTCGAAGAAGCTCTAGCATGTCCAGTAGCCCCACCCTAGTAAACTATCATGGCAGATGGGCTAAACCAGGCTGAGGGTAATCAACAGGCCTCAAAGTTGGGGGGGGGTGTCTAGCCCAAGCACGTGAAGACTTCCTTTGTCAGAATGGGTAGAGGAGAACAATTTGTTCCAGTGTCCATGATGGTGGCTGAAATAGGTGCTGTGAAGCACTTAGAGACTGGTCAGGCATTGAAGATGCCAAGGTCACCCACTGCATTCTGTGCCAGTTGTCTTGCCTTTTATCTTATCTCACCCTCAGGCCCTGGTAGAGAGAGTAAGGCTGATGCCATTGTACAACTCTGTCTCACTTAAGTCTAATCCATGCACAAGTCAAGATATCATCCATTATATTATGCCATTGGTCCTCTTCAAGAAAGGACAAATACCACCACTACCAACACTGATAGTGACTTGCCCAGGATTACAAAGTATGTATCAGAGGCAGGATTTGAATGCGGGTCTTCTGGGCTCTGAGCTCAGTTCTCTATCCAGTATACCAGTGGTGCCCAAACATGCTGTACCTGAGCCCCATGTGGTAGCAAAATTCCAAAGTATAGCCTGAACCAGATTAAAATGTAATTGAGAAATATTTTATAAAATAAATGAAAATACAGTAAAGCATGGCTAACATTACATTTAAAAACTAAGCCAACATGCCGCCCTCTGGGATCCTTATGTATGGATTAGTGGCCCCCATTTCTATTCAAGTTCACCTCTTGTGCACTACACCAGGCTGTGCTCCACAGCATCCTGACCTGCTGAAATGCACACTCCTCTGGTCCCCACAAAACCCAGCTCTCTCTCTACTTTGTTGTCCTGCTTCTTGATGCGTTTGCTAAACATTGGGGTAAGAGGGAGGGGAGCATCTTTAACTTCAGAAATAATTCACCTTTACATAGGTGATTTAAGCTTGGTCAGGCATCAAAGATGCCCAGGTCACCCACTGCATCCCGTGCCAGTTGTCTTGTCATTTATCTTATCTTACCCCTAGGCTCATCATTTAAGGCTGATGAAAAATTTTCCCTTCACACCAACCCTTTGAGATAGGTAATATGAATACATTCCCATTTTTCAGATTAAAAAATTGAGGCTCAAGATGGGGTGAAAATTTATAACTTAAAATCATGTGGAAACCAATGATGTAAACTAAAAATAAACAAAAGTTAATTACAAAAAAAAAGAAAGAAATTGAGGCTCAGATGGACTTGGCTATGGTCACACAGTCCCAACCTGAGCTCAGGTCTCTCTAACCCCAAGTATGGTGCTTATTACCTCATGCTAATTCTCTAGGATGGAAACTAGACAGCCCCTATGCCAAGGCATGACAGTGACTGACTGACTACATATAGCAGTATTAATAAGGTCTGCTTGTAAACCAAGTGTCCCTCTCCTTAGTCACTGCCAACTCCTTGGACAGAAATTTCTCCTGTTAGGCACCTTTCTTGGGAGTAAACAGCAGCTGTTTTATCTTAAATACCCCCCCCCCCCCAGCATGCACAGATTATCTAGGGTTTCTTAAATTTTTTTCACCTGGGACTACTTTTCATATTTCAGTGTTTTTGTTGGCATTGCATCGCCTGACACCATGCATGGTGAGTACGCTTTGTGTTCAGAACCAAGGCTACCATGAAGCTGCACAATGCAACATGGGCAAGTGCTGCCAGAAACACCTCAGATTCACTACGTGTTTGATTTTTAATGAATTGTTGGTCATTGCGGGTTCAGAAACCTTTTACTCTTGCCAAATTTTTTCAGCCTCATATGGGGTTGTGACCCACTGTTTTCTCCATGAACTCCTGGATCTTGGTATTTTACCTGAAAATGCTCATGTTAGTGGTATTTTTCCTCTCCAATATGTTAAATATGAAATTGCTTCAATCCTTCAGAGGTGAATGATTTCATCAGTGTGGGTCCTGCCTCCAGTGATACAGGTGACACACCTTCCACACTTTAGCAGATGGTCATTGTCTGGGGCTATGACCTAAAATGTTGCTACCCTGTGTTCAACCTGGTGATGAATTTCTCTGAATTTAGGGACTACCTTAGAAGCCTTTCAGCCTTGGTGGGATCTATCAGAACATGTCCTGGACTGGCATGAACTTTGAGAATATAGGGTCATCACTGAACCATGATGAGGCAGGTATTCAGAGGACAATGTAGTATTTTTTGGTACAAAAATTGACTTAATTTCCTCTCTTATGGTCCATTTTTGGAAGACTGTCCCTCCTCTGCCTTTATTCCAGAGGGGTTCCATTCCTGTAGGTCTTTGCATCAGCCTTTATGGAAATGATCACTGTGTTTTCTGGCCTCCGTTGACCCTTGGGTATGTAGTGATCAAATTAGTTTGGAAAGTGCTGGGTTAAGGAAGGGTTAATTTGGAATGTAATTGAATTCAATTCAGTACACATTTTTAAAGCATCTAGTATGTTCAAGGCACTGATGATAGACACTAGAAAATAGAGCACTAGTTCTTGCTCTTAAGGAGTCTACATTCTACTGAGTGGGATTTGACCTCCACAAATCAATATTAAATACAAGGTATGTATGAAATAATATAAGATAATTTCAAAAGAGACGTAGAAAGACAGAGATAGGAGACAGAGACAGAGATAGAAACAGAGAGGGAGAGAGACACACAGATTAACACAGAGACAGAGATAGGAGACAGATAGACACAGAGATAGAGACACAGAGAGAAGGGAGAGAGAGAAGGAGACAGAGAGGGAAAGAGAGAGAGAGAGAGAGAGAGAGAGAGAGAGAGAGAGAGAGAGAGAACAGGAAAGTTCTTATATAAATAATTGGCACCTGTGCTGGATTTTGAAGGAAGTGTTGAATTCCAAGATGGGCATGTGAGCAGGGAGAGCATTTCCAGACTTGTGTGAGAACAAAGAATGGGAAGATGGTTAGTTGTATATAGGGACAGACCAGCAGACCAGGCTGACTCTGCCAGAGCATTCATGAAAGGTGGGAAGATAAACAAAGGAAAAGAAGTAGGAGCTAGATTGTTGAGGACCTTATCATCCTCCAGGGTGAAGATTTTGTATTTTTTGTCACAAGTGATAAACCTTGGGCACAGAAAACTTGTGTCTGAGGAAATGGGAGGGGTCAGAATGGGAGAAGAGAGAGGACTGGTAAGGGGCATGGTAACAAGTGATACAAGCCCTGGGTGGCATGTGGACCATAGATAGGGGCTTTCCCAAAATAAACAAGAAGGTCCTGGGTATTTTAACGGGGAGTGGGTATAAGGAGGAAAAGGGAGGAAACTGGAAAATAAAAATCTGATTCATAGTTTTGCCTCAAGTTAGAAGAGAAAGCCAAGGTAGCGCCAGGGAGGCTGCCCCCAATTCAATTTCATCAATAAAGGCTTTTCATTTTGGGTCACCAGGGGGCTCTGTGTGCATGCACGCCATTCTTCGGTCAGTGTAAACTGTCCGGAAGGTTAGACTTTCTGTCTGTCTGTCTCCTCTCTGCCTCTGTCTCCCTGTTTTTCTTTCTTGTCTCTGTATCTGTCTCTCCTTTCTTTCCCCACTCTGTTCCTCTCACTCCTGTCCCCCAGTTACAGGAACAACTGCCTGGGTTAATTGGGGGGGATCAGGGAGTAAGTAGGTGGCATGAGGCAGAAGCATGCTCAGGGTTGCTTTTCCAGATCTATTTGGGGGCAGGAGTGGTGGAGAGATGGTCTCCTCCAGCTCTGCATTGGGCTCTAATTTTTATATTTGTTGTATTCCTTCAGCAGATTGTTAGCTTCTTGAAGGCTGGGACTCTCTCATCTTTGTCTTTGTATTTTAGAATCTTAGGCCTGGAAGGAACCTTTGAAAGCATCTAATGTGTCTAGGCATTTTATTTTACAGATGAGTAAATAGAAGCACAGTGCTTATAGCACACAGTAGTTGTTCAATTAATGCTCATTCAACTTCATTGGATTCTGTCTAGTTTGCTATATCAAATCCTGTCTTTATTTCCTACTACTTGTGTAATCTTGGGCAGGATGCCTGTCCTCTATTTTCTCCTCTGTAAAAGGAAGGGATTGGACTAAATGATCTCTCACATTCCTACCAGCTCTAAATCTTTGATCTTGTCTATAAAGCTCTGAAATAGGTGGGGTGGGGGCTCTGAAATGCATTTTCTCCAGATTTTAACTGTGATTATGAGTGACTGACAAATCTCTGACTCTTTTGGGGAGATTTAAGCTTTAAGGGTGGTTGAGATGGAATTGGATGGGGGGATGGTGCAGGGGGTGAATGGGAACTGAAGATTTGTTTCATTTGCAGTTATAGAAGGTCATTTCTCAAAGGTTTCCTTTGAAGTATCACCGAATCTTAGAGATGGAAGAGACCTTAAGATATCTAGTTTAAGCATCTCATTTTACAGATGAAGTCAATGGGGCCCCAAGAGATAAAAGAACTTTCCAGAGGTCACACACGGAATAGGATTTAAATTGATACTAGTCAGTTGTAGCAAATATCTGCCAGGTACAAAAAAACCCAATTATTCAGGTTTCACTGAAGGGGCCAGCATCTTATAGAGGGAAAGCACTAGGTTAGGAATCAGCAGTCATGGGCTCTAGGTCCAGCTGTGCCCCTGTGTGACCTCGGATAAGTCATTCCCCTCTCTGGTCCTTTGTTTCCTCATGTGAAAAATCTTTAGCTGATCTATAAGGTCTCTTCCAGCACTAAAATTCTATTAATCAATAAAAATGCTAGAAAGTGGGATTTTTTTCATTGTTCATTCTACTCTGAGAAGAAAGATTCACATCCACAAGAAAACAGATCTATAATAGGGATTTGGATAAGAAAGAAGAAGAAGAAGAATTTCTAAGAGAATCTTCAGCTCTGTCCTTATCATTCACATCCATAGTCAGAGAATCCAGATTCATAGAATGTCAGTGTTAGAAGGAATATAGAGTTCAGCCCATCCCTGAACAAGAATCTCCTTGTCAGCATACCTAACAGATATGGCCAGTTAGCTTTTCCTTGGACACATCCAGATGGGAGTGGTGGTGGTGGGGGAGCATTCCTGGGTCAGCTCATTTCTCTTTTGGGCAACTCATTATTAAGTTTTTTTTCTTGAAATCAAACCTAAATTGTCTCCATTGCAGCTTCTGCTTGTTCCTCCTCATTCTGCCCTTAGGGGACAAGCAGAGCAAGTCTTGTTTTAGACTGGTTGAATGACTGGAGTTAAATACTAGACAATAATTTGATATCAACCTGAAAGGAAGACCGTCCCAAGGATTTATCCTTGGTCCTGAATTTTAAAAAATCCTCTTTGTCTCTCTGTTTCTCCAATCAATCAATCAATCAATCAATCAATCAATCAATCTATCTATCTATCTATCTATCTATCTATCTATCTATCTATTTATCTATCTATCTATCTATCTATCTATCTATCTATCTATCTATCTGTCTGTCTGTCTGTCTGTCTGTCCGTCCGTCCGTCCGTCTGTCTATCTATCTATGTAGTCATCAACTCATCCATCCATCCATCCATTTACGTATTCATTCATCTATCTATCTACTAATTTTTTGTTTTTACAAACATTTATTATCTCTCCTTCCCACTGCCCCCATTGAACAATTAAAAAAAAAACAAATAAAACTTTCATAGCAAATATGCATGGCACAGCACAACAAATTCCTGTATTAGCCAAATGCAAATATGTATGTTTCATTCCTCATTTTTAATCCCTCTTCTCTATGGAAGGAGGTAGGTGGCTTGTTTCACCTTAAGTCCTCTAGACCCATCATTTTTCATTGCATTTATCATCATTCTAAACAAGTCTTTCCAAGTTACTTTTCCCTATAAAGTTGTCATTGTGGAAGTTGTTTTTTTTTTCTAATTCTGCTCACTTTGCTTTCCATCAGTTCATAGAGGCCTTCTTATTATCCTCTCAAACTTTTGCCATTTCTTATATTGGTTGTGTGCTTTTTAATATTTGTATCAATTACTTAGATCAGTGGTTCTCAATCTTCCTAATGCTGCGACCCACAATAGAATTGCAATGTCCAGCAGAACTGATGTGGTATAAAGACAATGTACCCAGCAGAGAAACGAGAACGATGCCTAGCAGATAGCAGTGGAGAGAGGTCCCATGATATCACCAGAGGACGTTGGTAGCTCTGAAGCATCCAAAATATAAGTTGCCATGGTCATACAACTAGGTGATATGTGTACCCTCCATATGAATTCCCGAATCCCGTATGTTCTCTGTATGTGGACCTTCTCCCTATAGAACCTGTCCAATGGTGTATTTATCTGGGACAGACATTACAGATCAACAATGAGCTGATCTAAGAGCTGGAAAGGAAGAGTTGAGCAGGGTATGTTGCTTTGGGGAAATTGCAAAGCACTTTTACTGATTTCAAGCCTCTCATAGCAGCAAACAGCCCATATTTTTCATACCAACAGCACACCAATGTAGCTGTGTGCCAGTGAGACCTGGGATAACACTGCCTTTGAAGAACTGGAGATGATCATTGCACAGATGGAAAGGTGAATGACAAATATGAGTGTGCTTCAAGAAGGATCTCCCAGAAATAGGAGTAAAGGATGTCACCAGAAACTTACATGCCATGAAGAGAAGATGGGCTGGCCATCTGGAGAGACCAATGAGGAGATGTAAAGTGCTTCATTGGTACCCCTGAGATGTCAGGAGGAAATGAGGAAGACCTCCAGCATGTTGTATGGACACGTCTGTGGTGGACTCTTGGAAGAACATGGGGCTATTCACAAAGGATGGGCAGGCAAGGAGGGGTTGCAATCGGTACTGTTGGAGGGATCTCCCATACTGATGAGATCACAGATGCATTTGAGTATTGAATAAGAATCAGAACCTAAGATGGTTTCTTAATAGTCTTCTGCAACTAAGAAGATTCAGTAGGGACCACTTTTCTTCTCCTATTTGAGGATTCTATTTAATGAAAATGTCATTGTTATTTTTGCTTAGTGCTGCTGTATTGTTTTGTATGGTTCTTAAATTACTTCATCATACATTGGGATCAGAATCTTAAAATGATGAATGCCTTTCTGTGCTATTCCCTAGAATAGTGGTCTGTACCATGGGGATGCTAGCATTCTTCAGGGCTATGGCGTAACCCCAGGGGTTTATTGATCAACCAATTGGAGAGTAGAAAGAAGGATAATGCCTCATTCTCCTTGGAATAACCAATTGCTGAATTCATGTCTGACACAATCATACCACCCTTCTTCACCTGTTTTCTTCCCACCATCTCACTATCTCACACACTGACCCTCTGCAAACTCAACCTTTCCTCTTTTCCATTGCCTGCCTCCTCCCCCTACTCCTTGGAAGAAATTAAGAGTCAAGTAAAAAACATTCCCATATTGGCCATGTCTAAAAATGTATATATTAGCATTCTTTACCATCACCCACCTCTCTATATAGAGGTGGGAAGCAGGCTTCATCATTGTTCTTTCCTTCCTAAACCTTCCTGCTGCCATTGCCATTACACCTTTGCTATGTACTTATCATGTACAGCCTGTACTATTGAAACTTAGCCTGGTTAATTCAATTCAATTAGCACTTTTTTTCAGTTGTTACCTCTAAATCTTCATGATCCTATTTGGAGTTTTCCTGGCAAAGTTACTGGAGTGGTTTGCCATTTCCTTCTCCAGCTCATTTTATATATGAGAAAACTGAGGCAAACAGGGTTAAATGACTTGCCCAGGGTCACATAGTTAGTAAGTGTCTAAGCCCAGATTTCAACTCAGGAAGATGGCTCTTCCTGAATCTGGGCACCAGCACTCTGTCTACTGTGCCACCTTGCTGCCCAAGCATTTATAAAGCAATGACTGTATTTAGAACCCTGTATGGACTGAGGGAGTTACAACATTTTAAATAACAGCCCATCCCTTATGGAGTTTATGGTCTAGTATGGGGATAATAAACACACCGTTATAACTTGTTTAGCAATGTTTAGTAACATGATAAATGCATCTGGGAGATGCAAAACAAACAACAAATAAAAGCTCTGTAACTAGGTAATTCCATTCTAGGATGATGTTGACCAGGCTTGGGACCATCATCAGAGACAAGTGCAGGCTCATTTGTAGTTTTAATGGGAGGAAAAAGGAGGGAAATTCAATCTTTTCTCCAGCTAGCATCCTTTCTTGACCACGCCCCACCTGGTACCTAGGCCAGCCTCTGTCATCAAATACAAATGCATTAAATATAAATTCAATAATTGGTTCTGAGGGTCTATGAAGCCACTTCTCTGGATTCAGTCCAGCGTCATGCCTGAAGCCTCTTTGAGGAAGCCTACTGTGCTCTACTGGCAAGAGTCCTCTGACCTTGACTTTCAGTAAAACTGCAAAGAGGTAAAAAGGGAACAAGAGAGTGGCCAACGTCAGAACAATGGGAGGCTTAGAGTTCTGACAGATTTAGCTTTCTGGGTGACTCAGGATTTAACACAAACCCCTTGGGTCTTCAACCTATCTGCTGAAATTTTTTCCTAAGACGCAATCAGTCTGCTTCTCTTTTTTAGGAAGTAAATTATAGTATAAATCATCATCATCATCATCAACAAATTAGTATTTATTAAATACCCATTTTGTGCCGAGACCTGTGCTGGCGTGTCACTGTGAGCTATATGCGTGACCTTAAGCTTATTGCCTAACCTCTCTGTGCCTCAGTTTCCTCATCTGCAAAAGGAGGGGATGCGGGGATTGACTAGATGGTTCCTGTTACTCTTTCTAGTTCTGTTTTTATGGCCATAAGATCTAGGGTCTTAAAAATAAGACACTCTTCTACCCTTGAGGTACTCACAATATATTTACTTACAAGAGCAGCGGGCAGTAATTAGAGCAAACAATACAAAACAGCGTATAGTGCAGCATATGCTTAATAAAATGCTTGTGATTGATTGATTAAATGGTCTTCCAGCTGTTATTCCATGCTCCAGTCCCAACCTGTTTCCTGCATTGATCCTTGCTGCAGCAGTGAGACAGCTTAAACTAGGGGGGAAAGAAAAACAACAAACCCAAACACATAGAAATATCCACCCCTAAACCCCAGAGGTTGTTGGCATAGACGCCAAATGTCCAGTCTTGCTGCCTCTCTTGGGTTTGCAAAGAACACGACCTCCCTCTGACTCTCCCTGGAGGGGCCGTGCTGCAAAGTGTGTTATAAATATGAGTTATTATTATTTTTATGCCACCTGACAGTTTTGGCTCAGAGAATTCCCTTCCCTCCACCCCCTCACTTAGAAGGTTTTTCCTGGGTCTCTTTCTGTGTCAGTAACTTCCGAGGTTCTCTTGCTGTAGGAACTCAAGAGAAGCTGGGGTGGTGGGTGGAGTGGGGGGGGGATAAAAGAGAGTGGTCAGGAAAGACTTTTTGGAGGAAGAGGGGCTTGAGCTAGGCCTTGAAGGTTTGTATTCTTTCAAAAAAAATTCTCAGAGAAGTGCTTTTACAGTATTAACATGTATAATAACTACAGTGATGCACAAGCAAATACCACTGAGAATTCAGATTAATTACAATGACCAACCCTGGTTCCAGGTGAGATGAAACGGTTTCCTCCTTTTTGCAGAGAGGGGGTAGGCATGGGTGTAGAATATTGACTGTATTGTGGGATGTGGTCACTGTCAACTGTTTTTTCTTAACTTTTGTTTTGTTTCATTATTATGAGAAGCTTCATGGTGGGAGGTTACAAGGAAGTGATGACAGGACAGAAGAGAAGTAGCCTTAATAAAACAGTTCAAGAAGTATTTTCACATATGAAATAAAGACTGGAGAGTTGACCTGCCTCCTTGAAGTATTAAAAATGGGGCTGAATGTCCCTTAGAAAATCATCTGGATTTCTGGAGGGGATAAAATCCTGATTCTAGCTTATAGGACTATGATTTGCCTTTCTCTTTCTCCGAAGTCAAATGGAGAAAAGCCTATCATAGCCATGGTGGGTTTGGGGAGTCCTGGTTGCCGACTTGGTGAACAGGGTACTGGGTCTAGAGTTGAGGAAGCCCTGAGTTCAAATCCTGCCTCAGACTCTTATTCATTTGTCCTGTTTGCCTCAGTTTCTTCATCTTTACAAAGGGGATAATAATAGTGCCCACCTCTCAGTCACTGTAAAGCTCAAATAAGATCCCCCTTGTAGTCCTTGTCCGTCACATAGCAGGCACTGTATGCATGAAGCTGCAATGATGGTGATGACAATGATGATGAGGTTTCAGTTAGTCTTTGGAAGGCTGAGTCATTGTGATCAGACACCCAGAGGTTGTATCAGTATCTCTAGCCCCTTGGGACGGGGGTGATTCGGGGGTGCCACTGGTAGACCTGTAGGGAGTGCCAGGGCAGTCAGAGAGCTGTCATTACTGGAGAAATAGTTTCTGATTTTAAAAAAAAGTTCCCTGCAGAATCAGCTGTCAGCTGCTTGTCTAATACACCCCGAATCAGACGTTTCTCTCCCATTAAGGGCCTTTGGTCCCTGACATATGCATTTTGACAAACCAGTAGGTGGTGTATGTGTATGGTATCACGGAAAGAACACTGGCCCGGGGGGTCAAAAGACTTGAATACCAGTTCAGAATCTGCTGGTGAATAGTTTCGAGACCTTGAGCAAGTTATTTCATCTTTGGACCTCAAGTCTCATTGATAACATGAAGGGGCTGGCTCAGGTGACCCCCAAAGTTCTTTCGAGGCAAGACTAGCACCTCCCTGGGGCACTGGGCGGGGAGCACCGTCCTATATGATTTTTCTTGGTCGTCAGCTGCCTGTATTATTTTTGACACACTGAGAGAGATTCTACACAGCAGTGTAAGGGTTCAGTGGTGTCTCCTAATAGGGGAGCCCAGTGGGGTGAAACTCAACTAGAGTTGGATCCCTGAAGGCTGCATATTCACTTAGAAAACCACAAATTAACATTATATACCACATTAACATATCAATAAATATATGCCATACATACACCAAATATATACATATATGATATACCATAAGCCTACCAAATTAACACAATATACCACAAATCAACATTATATATTGTATTATATTTTATTTATTTTAAAAACACTTCCCAATTGCATTTTAGTGTAGTTTGGGCTTCACTCTGAAATTTTCTGAGGGGTCTGAGTTTGACTCCTCTAATGTAGCCTATTATAGGAGTCGTAGGATGGAACGGCCTTCTAGCATTCGCAGAGTGACTTCACACACTTTCATCTTAGAATATCTTTCCAGGAGCTTCTTGCGTTGCTATAGCAGAGGAAAAGAAGAAGGTCCTCCAACCTTTGGAGTTCCCTGTCATTAGCAGGCTGGGCTGTCCATCAGACTCAGTCTAGCAAGGTTGGCACAAAAACTGAGGGTCGCTGGCTTGAGGTGAACTCAGTCAATCAGTGACATTGGTGGAAAGATGGGATCTCATTAGCAGTAAATTTCCACATGTGGTCCAACTTCCAGGTCTAAAATTCTCATGAATCCATATTTAAAATGGTAGGGATCTCAGTCCACTGTTTTCTGGTTCTTTCAGCTGTCACTTACATTGGCCCCATCTGAAAGGCAACCTGCTTCTTAGCCCTATTCTTGCCAAAACACTGAGACAGCTTGAACTCGGGGAAGAAAAAAATTCACCTCTAAATCCCAGATGCTGGCTGCCCATCTTGCTGTCTCTTTGGGGTTAGAAAGGAGCACAGTCTCCCTTTGACTCTCCGTGGATGGGGCCAGGCTGTGAATGTGATATAAATGTGAATTATTATTATTTTTGTATCATCTGACAGTTTGGGCTCGGAGAATCCCTTCCCCCTACCTCCTCACCTAGGAGGGGTTTCCCCTCAGGCCTCTTTCTGCATCAGTGACTTCCATTGTACTCTGTCTGTCTATTCCTGGGGAAGAACAAAAGGCCATGGAATGTTCACAGCTCCCTGGAATAAAGGGCAAGAGGGGCCAGGAGGGGGAAGGCTGGGCTACAGACTTTCCCTC
>CM053594.1:281815140-281824349 GCA_028646575.1 Pseudocheirus occidentalis | reverse complement strand
CTTCCAAGGGGGGAAGCTCTGTTCCAAATCGCTGGGGTTTTCCCAACTGCTGGTGCTATTAGGGGGGTGTTGCAAGTCCCCCCCAGCTTTGGCTTGCTGAACGTGCACCCCAGGACCACCACCCAAGACCTCGATCCGGATCCAGGCCACTCAATGCAAGAGCACTTAGCCCTGACCAATCGATTCAGCCCCCCTGCTGAGTCCGCAGGCTGGGGCCTCTGAAGCAGCCTGGTGGGGGCCACTGGTGGATCCAGCAGTTCCCTTCCCCCACTGCTTCTTTGCCCCAGGGGCAGAATGGCTGAACTGCTTTAACCCCCAAATTAATTTTCAAAGTTTCACTTTCACTAACCGTGTCTGAAGATTTAAAGATCTCTTTAGACCGGTGCTTTAGATTTTCTTTGAAGTAGATTCAAGCTGCGGCTTGGGAGGCTCCGCTGCTCCTCGTGGCTGCCTTGAGGTCTTGACTGTTTGGGCTGGCTGGGTCTCTGCTCCGCTGTGGTGCGAGCTGCCCGTCTCCTGTCCTGCTCCACACACCTTGGCAGATGTGGGGGTGTTGGAGGCTGTAGAACCGCTGTAGGCTGGCTGCGGGGCTCGGCTCAGCTCCTTCCCACCATGTGGGCCTGGCCGCGGTCTCGGCTTCTGGCTGTTCCAGCCTCCAATCTGGCTGCCACGCTGAGCCCCTGCTGCCGAGCTGCCTTCAGCAAGAGCTGTGTTCTCTGTATTTTTGTGAGTCTGAGAGTCTTAGACTTTCCTAGACTGTGTCTGGGCTCATATTTTATGGGTGTTTAGGGTGGCGGTGTGGGAGCTGCGGGACCTTGCTGCTTCTACGCCACCATCTTGGCTCCGCCCCTAAGGAGCCCCTTATTTACTCTTAAGGAAACTTAGGTTCAGAGAGAGCTCTTTTATTCTTTTATATTTTTTCCCTTTTATTCTTTTATATTTTTTTCTGGGGTCATCACCAGTCATCTTGACTTATGTCCTGCCACTGCATCCAGATGATTCTGGAGGAGTGAGTGAGGCTGGTGACTTTGCACAGCCTTGCCTCACTTAATCCAATTCACTTGCAAGTCAAGACATCACCCTCCTGATGTCATTGGTCCTCTTTAAGAATGAAGGACAAACAAACATAGGTAGATTGGATGTTCTTTAAGACCATGGATATTTTCTATTTTCTCTTTATTTTTCTTCCCTTTATCACCATACAGGGATCTGTACACAGAATCTACTCAATTAATGGTGATAATTTTTCTTTTTCTTTTTTTTTTTTGGAAGGAGGAAGGCAGGGCAATTGGGGTTAAGGTCACACAGCTAGTAAGTGTCAAGTGTCTGAGGTCGGATTTGAACTCAGGTCCTCTTGACTCCAAGCCCAGTGCTCTATTGACTGCGCCACCTAGCCACCCCAATGTTGATAATTTCTGAGCAGCTCAGGAAAAAAGCTATACACAGATCTCTCAGGCCCCTTTCGTCTGTAACAGTCTACACATTTGAGTCTAAATATCTGTTACATTAATAGTTTGTGGTGACATTGTACCTTGTGGCTATGAAACTCTTTACATATATCCCAAAAAATTATCATAAACAACCATCAACAAAAACCATTGAATGTACAAAACTAGAAGAAAAAAAGTTACCTTATGCGTCTAGTTAATACTTTACATACATTAATTCATTTAAACTTTGACATATCCCCTGGAGAAGGGTAGTATTTTATTATTCCTATTTTGTAGACTATTAAACTAAGACCCAGTGAGTTTAAGTGATTTACCTGAGGGACTCAACTAGTTCAATGTCAGAACTGGGCCTCAGATTTTCAGTTTTCTGATTCTTATGTTTAGAACCTTCTTCACTACCTCCTAATGATTAGTCAATCTGTGTCCTTTCTGTGCTTTTATGCATCTCAGACTGTAAATCCAACAAGACCTGGAATGGTACCCATCCCCATTGTTCTACCTGCTCTGACCCAGCCTCTTACACAGCCAGGCTCTGAAAAAGTGTGCTTTGCTAATGGAGTATTTTATGAGTGACATTTACCTTTAGCTATATAAGCTGTTTTATGTACTCAGCCTTTTTTTTTCTTGCTTATATTCTGACTCCTAGAATACTTTAGCCTGTCTAAGCATT
Source organism: Pseudocheirus occidentalis (assembly GCA_028646575.1). Taxonomy (NCBI): domain Eukaryota; kingdom Metazoa; phylum Chordata; class Mammalia; order Diprotodontia; family Pseudocheiridae; genus Pseudocheirus; species Pseudocheirus occidentalis. The sequence goes on along the minus strand of CM053594.1, from coordinate 281,822,228 downwards.
TTCACATTAAGAAGAGAGGCCACAATTCTCTAACTTCTCTGATTCCTCTTCCCCACCTAAGATTTCTGACCTATAGGGTGCCAGATTTAATGGAGCAGCTTCTGTCTTTGGGTTCCTCTTTGCATCATCAAGACTGTCTCAAGAGTGTGCTTTTAACCTGTTCTTCCACTCCAGTACCCCCTGGCCCAGAAACAGGAGAAGCTTCAACCATTATCAAACTAGAGATTTGTACCAGTACTTTGACAGATGTATGAGCTCACTGATGGGCTCCTGCCAATGGTGCAACTCACAATCTTCAGTGGTTCTCGTCTACAGTCTGCCATAAATGTTCAGTGGGGTGGAGGGAAGGAATACCCAACTATTAGTAGCCCTTATTGATACTATTTGGGTACCAATGGAGTGCATGGCTATCTAGTTATCCTTCCACTTCACTACATAGACAACCTATATCCTTTGATGGTCATCTAACTCTCTGATGATATCCATTTATACCACTTAACCCTGTACAGTTTTTCTTCATTCATGATCCCATTGCTTCTATCTATCATCCACCATACATCTTTTTCTTGGCCTTTGGTTGACGGGAAACTTGAATTTTTAAGAGACTGTAGTATTTTTTTTATTTGTGGCCTAATTGCTTGACTAGAACAATATTGGTATTATAAAAGATGGACTAATAAACTACTCATGGAACTATGCATGGGTCTACTCATTCTATGAAAAGCATAGCATGATTTGGAATTATACTAAAAAAAAAAAGGGACTAACATCTCCATACCATTTGACCCAGAGATCCCACTGCTAGGCATAGAGTGAAAAGGTCACATATGGAAAGTAAAGTTCCACAAATATGAACTTCATCTTAACAACATGTTTTGTGATAGCAAAGAAATGTAGACAAAGTAAATGTTGACTAGAGAATGACTAAAATTGGCACCTCTGCTTCTTGCTTCTGAGCTTGTTCCCTCTCACTAAGCTGTTGAGAGATTTCTACCATTCTATACCTGGAAATGAATATTCAGTCCATTAATCTTCCTTCTCTCTTCTCCATTTTTAAAATATATGTTTTGGGGGATATGATTTTTTTCCCCTTAAGGACTGTTTTTGCTGTATCCCAGATATGTTGCTTCATCATTACAATTTTCTTTCACATAATTATTGTTTTTATGATTTGCTGTTTGATCCATTCATTATTTAGGATTTTATTGTTAAATGTCAATTTGGGTCTTTGACTTTTGTTTGTGAACCCTGAACCAGTGATTATTCTTATTATGTTATACTATGTAAAGGATATACTTACTATTTCAGTCTTTTGTATTTGTTTGCAAAATCTCTGTGCCTTAAAATGTATAGTTGATTTTTGTATGGTTTGATTTTGTTCCATGTGACACAAAACAAAATCTTTAAAAGTCAGTCATTTTTATTTTGTAGATGTCTTGATTCTTTATGTAGGTTTCTTAGATGCAAAAGACTGTAGGATTTTGTTTCCTTCTCCAATTTTCAGTCTCTTTAATTTTATGGGATTGTTTAATCCATCTACTTTTAAAGTTATGAGAATTAGGGGGGTTTTGCCCCTTGAATTAGGATTTTCTCCATTTTTCCTCCAAAGTCTAGTATTGTGTATCCTCAATTATTTTAGTTTAATCTATTTTAAGAAAGTTTTATTTCCACTGGCTTTCTTCCCCTCACCCTCAGTTGTATCACCCTTTTCTGAGTTTTACTCATTAGTTCCTCTTTTTTTTTTTGCTTTTATCTAGTTATTTAATTCTTCGCCTCATAGAATTCCTTCCTTCTGTTCCCCTGCAACTTATTTTGCTTGTTAGTTTTAAAATTTTAATTTTCTGTGCCTTTTTCTAAAGGTGATTTCTTTCCCCTATTCTCTTTATCATTTGTTTTCCCTTTCTGCCTACTTTACACTTTTATTTTTTGATTCATGGCCCTTATGCTTACTTAGTCCTTTAGTCTTTGTATTCCTCATGGAATTAAAACCTTTGAGATACCCATTTTGGGTTATCTCTCCTAAAGAGTTTCTATTATTGCCTTGTAGACTTTTCCCCTTTCCCCTTTTACTTGTTCTGCCTGTTAGAAATACCAAATTCTGCAGGTGACAGAGAAAATAATGTCCCATGGTAGGATTCTTCCTATGTGAATTATGGACATTTACCTTCTCCTTGGTAATTTAAAGACCACAGAAAAATCAAGATGGATGAAGATTGAAATTTGGCAAGTAAGAGACCATTTGTATATTTGGATAGAGGAGTGTCAGTTAAATGATAAGATCAGAAGCCAGATGTAAGGGGTTTTAGAAGAGAGAGGAAAGGAAATGGAAGCACCAACTTTTTCAAGGAGTTTAGCTATAAAAGGGAGGAAAGATATAGGATGATAGTAGGGACAGATTGATCAAGTGAAGGGGATTTTTTTGTTGTTCACATATTGGAGTTGTTTGGATGTGTTTGTAAGTAGCAAAGAAGGAATTAATTGATAGGGAAAGATTGGCAATAGATAAAGCAAGTAAGGAGTATAGTGGGGACAATATGAATGATAGGGGAGAAAACATGAAGGAATAGAATCAAAGATACATCTAGCAGTGTTGACCTTAGAAAGGAGATAGGTCAACTTTTTGTCTGAGACTGGAGTGAAGGAGAAGGGCAATGTTTGAGTCATGTGAGTTGAGACGGGGAGAAGAGCGAGGTTCTTCAACAAATATCCTCACTGAAAAAAATATGAAGTGAGATCTTCACTTAAGAGTGTAAGGGAAGTCAGTACCATAGGAGGTTTGAAGAGAAAAAAGTTTGGGATAGCTGCTATGGAGGGTAGAATAAAAAACAGATAATGGAGGAATAAAATTACTGCCTATCCTGATGCAATGAGGGCCTAGTTTAGATAAAATTGTTTTGTAGTATATGTTTGTTCTTTTATCTATTTTCCCTTTTAAGTATTAATAGTTTAAATAGTTTGGGTAGGAGCTGTTTTAATTACATATCCTCCCTTCTCATTTTTTATCTTAACTCATACTGATTTTGACCTTTCTGCTAATAAGTCAGTGGTTCCATCTCACCAGCCAGATTGGCTAAGATGACAAAATAGGAAAATGACAAATGCTGGAGAGGATGTGGAACATTGGAACACTAATGCATTGTTGGTGGAGCTGTGAACTGACACAACCATTCTGGAGAGCATTCTGGCACTATGCCCAAAGGGCTATAAAAATGTGCATACTCTTTGACCCAGTAATACCACTTCTGGGGTTGTATCCCAAAGAGATCATAGAAGTGGAAGGAAGACCCATATATACAAAAATATTTATTGCAGCTCTCTTTGTGGTGGCAAAAAACTGGAAATTAAGGGGATGCCCATCATTTGGGGAATGGCTAAACAAGTTGTGGTATATGAATGTAATGGAATACTATTGTGCTATAAGAAATCGGGATGAGATGGACTTAATATTTACCTGGAGAGGCTTATATAAATTAATGCTAAGTGAGAAGAGCAGAACCAGGAGAAATGTGTACACAATCACAGACACATTGTATGTATGATGACCAACCTTAATAAACTTAAGTCTTCTCAGCAATGCACAGCTATAAGACAACTCTGCAAGTCTCAGGATGGAAGGAGATGTCTACATTCAGGGAAAGATATAGAAAGAACAGAGTTTAAATGGAGACTGAAGCAACCCACATGCTATTGTTCTTTTCCATGTTTGGTTTTGTTTCCTTTTTCCCATTGTTCACTCCATTGGTTATAACCCTTGTATATAACCAGACTAATGTCCAACGTGAAAGTATTTGCAGATCCTATACTTGACTGCATGCTGCCATGAGGGGAGGGGTGGAAGAGAGGGGAGAAAACTTGAAACTCAAGTTTTCTGAATCTTGTAAACTAAAAGTAAATAAACAAATTAAAAAAAGAAAAGAAGTCAGTGGTTCAAAGACAGCTAATTTGGAAATTACCCCTACATTAGTAACTGATAATTTCCTGTAGGTTTAAATATATTGAATTTAATTTTAAGTGATACAATTTGATGCTTAATCTATTGCTTCTTGTCACTTCTTTTCCTTCTATTGCTCTTCCTCTCTTTCAGCCTTTCCTGTTTTCCCTTCCTTCTATCTCCTTGTGACTTACCTCATATTAATTTCAGAATTTGCCATTTCCCTTCCCATAAACAGTAAACTTTTCTTTGTAACAAAGAACATATATAACAACAGCAATAAAAGAAATTCAGCAAAACCAACTGACAAATACTCTTCATCAGACAGCATATTATACAGCATTCCATGCCTGTAATCCTCCACCTCTCTAAAGAAAGAATGGTGATGAATTTCCTCATTTCTGTTCTGGGACCAAGCTTGGAAATTATAATTATGCAGTATTCACCTTCATGTGATTAGTCTTTCTATTTACATTGTTATAATAATTGACTATATTGATTTGCTGATTCAGCTCACTTCCCTTTAAATCAGTTCATAGAAGTCTTTGTCTGCTTCTCTAAATTCTTCATATGCTCTTTATTCCTTAAGGCTCAATAATATTCCACTGCATCCATGCGCCATAATTTGCTTAATCATCCCTCAATTGATTAGCCCTTTCCTCTTTGTTTCCCAGTTATTTGCTGCCACACAAAAAAGGTACTTTATAAATGTGACATTTCCTTGTGCCTTTGCCTTGTGGTCTGACTCTTTTGAAAAAAATTAGATAAAGGTGTGAGGCTTCTGTAGAGTATATAAACCTCGGGCCTGATTTGTTTCTTACTCTTGAGTTTCATGTTCCAACATAATTTTATTTTAACTGTCCTAAACTTTTACATTAAGGTTATTGAGTATCAAAGTATATGTTGATATAATTTGGAATTCTCATATGATTTTTTTAAAATCAGCAATAGGAAATTCTTGGTAAAGAAGAGGTAAAGTAGGCAGTCACATGAGAAATGATTTGACTGGCATAGGTGAAGAGAAAAGGGTGGTCCTCACTGTTCCCACAATCCTCCCACTGAAACATGATATTCCACCATAAATAGTTCTTGCTTGGCTAAGGAATTGACTTCTGTTAAAAATGAAAGACCTGGGAATGAGCTAATAAAAATAACAGCTGACTTTGATTTAGCATTTCATAGGTTACAAAGTGCTTTTAACAAACACCTCATTTGAAACCCTACCGAGAGTCATTCTCCAATAGGCAATTGGTCAAAGGATACAAATAATTCTCACAAGAAGATCGCAAACTTTTAACAGCCCTATGAAAAAAATGCTTCAAACCACTAATAATAAGAGAAATATAAATCAAAAGCACCCTCACACCCTTCAAATTGTTAAAGATGACAAAATATGGGAATAGTCAATGTTGGAGGGCTATGATTGCAAAGAGCTGGAAATAAAGTAGAAGCCCATTGACTAGGAAATGTTTAAACGAATTGTGGTATGTGAATGCAATGAAATGTTATTGTGCATAAGTAATGATGAATATGATGAAAACAGAGAAGCATGGAAAGATCTATATGATCTGATGCAGAGTAAAGTAAGCAGAGCCAAGTGAATGTACACAAAATGATTGCAACAATGTAAATGAAAATCACAACAACAAAAAGTTTTTTAAAAAATGAATGTTGCAAAATTACAAAGAACAAGCATGACTCAAAAGAAAAGATATTAGAAGATACCCCTATCCTATTTGTAGAGGTAAACAAATATGGCAAATTATATGTATTTTAAGACTTGTTAAATGTGTTGATCAGTTTTACTGATTTGTGTCTTCTTTAAAATTTTCCAATATTAATATATATGTTAAAAGAATACAAGGCTGTATATTGTCACCTTATTTAATTTATATGCAGTGTGCAGAGTACTTCATGAGTAATGCCAGATTGGATGAATCCGAAGCTGGAATTAAGGTTGTTGGGAGAAATATCAACACTCTAATTTATGCAGAAAATACCACTCTGATGGTAGAAAGTAAAGAAGAGTTAAAAAGCCTCTTGATAAGGGTGAAAAAGGAATGTATAAAAGCTGGCTTGAAGCTTAACATTTAAAAAACAAAACAAAACAAAAAAACTAGGATCTTAGCAACTGGTCTCATCACTTCCTGGCAAATAGGAGAAGAAATAGAAGCAGTGTCAGATTTTATTTTCTTGGGCTTCAAGATCACAACAGACAGTAACCACAGGCATAAAATTAAAAGACTCTTTTGAAGGAAAACTACGGCAAATCTGAACAGCATCCTAAAAAGCTGACCAAAGTCCATATAGTCAAGGCTCTGGTTTTTCTCATGGCAGTGTATGGCTGTGAGAGTTGGACTATAGGGAAAGCTGAGTGCCACAGAATCGATGCTTTTGAATTGTGGTGCTGGAGAAGACTTTTGAGAGTCCCTTGAAGAGCAAGGAGATCAAATCAGTTCATGCTTAAATTGATGTAGGTTGTTCTCTGGAAGGTCACATACTGAAACTGAAGCTTAGATACTTGAGCACATAATGAGGAGACGGGACTCATTGGAAAAATCCCTGATGTTGGGAAAGATTGAAGGCAAAAGGAAAGGGCATGGCAGAGGATGAAATAGTGTCATGGAACAAACAAAAGCTTGGACAGACTTTAAGAGATAGTGGAGGCTAGAAAGGCTTGGTGCTATGGTCAGTGAGTCATGAAGAGTTGGACATGGCTGAACAACAACAAAATGTCTGCCTTGGAGGGGAAAAGGGAAGAATATTGGAGGAAATTTTGAGGATATAAAAAAGGATTTTATTAAAAATTTATTTTTAAAAACCCTACTAAAAAGATATTACATGCTTTCCATACCAACTCCAGCAAAAACCTGATCAAGAAGTTCATTGAGAAGCTAGAGAAAGTGACTTCTTCCAGTTCATAACTGCATTAAAAAAATCATTTGGCATGTCATGGTCTACCAGCAAATTCAGTGCCAGCATTCTGAGCATGATCAGAGAGCCAGAGACATGTGTAGCCTGCAAGGCTCTGGGTTTGGAGGCAGCAAGCACAGAAGGTTCCCTGTGAAAGTCCCAGGTGGTCAGAAACCCACATCAGAGACCTTGGGAGCCCCAGGGAGTGTCAGCACTAATGTAGGAGCACAGGTTAGACCAGGAC
>CM053594.1:281730140-281810140 GCA_028646575.1 Pseudocheirus occidentalis | reverse complement strand
CTGTCACACCTACCACAAGTTACTGCTTGTTGTAAGGATCTGTGTTGATGTCTTATCAACCTCCTAGATTGTAAACACCTTAAGGGTAAGGAAAGAATGTCTTATCAAAACCCTGTGTCTCCCCTAGAGCCTACAGAGTAGTAGGCACATTGTCTACTGCATTACCTTTGGTGCTTCTGCAAAATTCTCTTCCAGTGCCTCATCTTGGTGTGGAGGTGACCCTATGTTCTCACAGGCTGTGTCTATGGCAGAGTTTACTAAGCTAGTAAGGCTTCAAATAGTATCCTAGTAAGTCCAGGGGTACATTGGTGAATGTTTAACTATTGGCTCTCAAAAACATGTATTCAGGGACCAATAGCTGGCACAGTGGCTAGAGCACTGGCCCTGGAGTCAGGAGGACCTGGGTTCAAATCTGGCCTCAGACACTTTCTAGCTCTGTGACCCAGGGTAAGTCACTTAACCCCAATTGCCTCCAAAAAAATATATTCAGGACATACTTTTCAATTTAATCTGCATTATTAATATTTTTTCCATCACTCTTAAATCTAGGCAATCAACAACACAATAAATCAAGCCCTGATTGATTGCAGAAAATTGCAGAATTTTCTGACTAATTGTAAATACACTGAAAATTTAACAACAGGCTCTCTCCAGTCAGTAGGGAGTGGCTCCATCACATCCCTGATGATAACAGACCGAATCAGCCTGGTAGAGTATGGAAATGCTCTTTACCAACAAACTGTCTGCGTGGTGACATTCACAGCCAATAAGTATCTGAAGCCAGATTTGAATTTGGGCCTTCTTAGCTACCGGCAAGGCATCTGTAGGTGAGAAAGACATTGAAGACAAGGCTCGGGAATAAAAAGCAAGAATCACTCAAGGTTAGTATAGACGCTGCAGGAGACTCGTGCCTGTATAGCATGAATACTTACTTCAAGAAGGGAGTTAAGAGGTGCTGGAAATGCTCAGCACCAGCTATTATTACCCAAAGTGAAACCGAATGAACAACAACCATATTGAATGAAAATTAATTAACAGACAGAAAGTGACTGGATTACTAATGTCAGTTAGCTGGCATTTATTTGTTGTTGTTCAGTCATCTTGGTTATATCTGCCACTTCATGACTCCATTTGGGGTTTTCTTGGCAGAGACACTGGAGTGATTTGCCATTTCCTTCTCCAGCTCATTTTGTAGATGAGGAAATTGAGGCAAGCAGGGTTAAGTGACTTGCCCAGGGTCCCACAGCTAGGAAGTGTCTGAGGCAGCATTGGAGCTCAGTCTTCCTGACTCCAGGCCAGATGCTCTATCCACTATGCCACCTAGCCGCATTGGCATTAATTAAGTGCCTTCTATTTGTTAGGCGCCGTGTTAAGCTCTGGGGATGCAAAGAAATACAAGAAACAATTCCTCGCTGTCAAGTTGCTCTAGTCTAATGAGGGAGAAACCATGTAAGCAGCCATGTACAAATAAACCACATACACAATAAGTGGTCGGTTGTTTCAGAGGGAAGGCAGTAAGATGAAGGAGGCCTGGGAATGCTTCTTGCCTAGGTGAGGTTTTAGCTGGGCCTTAAAGAGAATCAGGGAAGCTGAGAGGTAGAGATGAAGAGGGAGAGTAAGCCAAGCATGAGGAAAACAACCAGAGGAGAGGAGTGGTTCGAGGGAAGAATAGCAGGGAAGCCAGGGCCAGTGGAACAGAGTGCAGAGGACTTGGAGAGGAGTAATTTCTAAAAACCCAGGAAAGGGTAGGTAAGGTAGGAAGGGGCCAGGTTATGGAAGACTTTCAAAGCCAAACAGAGGGTGTAACATTTGATCCTAGAGGTGATAGGGAGCTATTGCAGTGTTTTGAATGGAGCTGGGGTTGGGGTGGGGTGGGGCACGCATTCATATGAAGAGCAATTTGGTAGCTGAGTAGTGGATGGTTTGGAGTGGGGAGAAATTTGAGGAGGGGTGACCAAGCAGCAGGCTATTGCAGTAGCGCAGGTATGAGGTGAGGATGGTCTGAACAGGGTGATGGCAGTGGCCGAGGAGAGGCCTACACAAGAGATGATGCCAAGGTAGAAATGGCAGGACTTGATTATTGTTTGGACAGAAGAGGGGGTGAGAATTTTTCTCTCAATTGTTTGCTTATGGTCAAACCATTGATCTGTTGAATCAAAGATCAAATCAATATTAAATTAGAAGAAAGAATAAAAATGAAAATATATTCATGTAATTGAGAAAACTTTGACTTGACCTATTTAAACATGTTATTTATTCTCAAATAAGTATGTTGTAGCCAAAGAATGGATGTTTGATATCCCTATCATCAATTTCTATGGGAGACTAATCAATGCCCATTCATAACCATAACAAGGAGTCTAAAAAGGCCTAGCAACCACTCCAGACAGCAAACCTTAGGCCTTCTTGACAAGTAGAGATATGGCAGCCAAGGGCAACACTGGTTTAGAATGTAAACTTATTTGTAAAATCTTGTAGAGCAGCAGTTCTCAACCTGTGGGTCACTATCCCTTTGGGGGTTGAATGACCCTTTCACAGGGGTCACAGGGGTTGCCTAAGACCATTGGAAAACACATATTTCCCATGGTCTTAGGAATAGAGATGCGGCTCCTCTATCCCTCTCTAGGCAGGTCTGCCCACATGCAGATATGCCCAGATAGGAGTATTAAAGGGTCAAGGCATTAGGAAAGTTGAGAACCACTTCTATAGAGGAAGACAGTACAAAATTATCATCAATTTTGCTCCAGAAAATACTATGAATCACTATAAAGAAAAACAATTTTACAGAAAGCTTGTTGAGAGATCTAATTATATCAGGTCATATTAATGATATTTAAGAATGAAACTTGATGGAGAGAAACAGAAAAAAATGAAAAAGATCTGTAAATCTGTAAAGAATTCTATAACGAAATTTCAGTGGAATAATTCCTTTTGGACTCTACCATTGTACGCCCTGATGCGCTATATAAGAAGTTGAAATGTAACGTAGAAAAAACAAAACACAACAAAATAAAAGAAGAGTCTAATTTAATTATCCATGTAGCTATAACCAATATCCTTATGGGACTTTTGTCCATGTCTTCCCACAAATTTGCCATGGGGGTCCCCTGTGCTCTGTGTTCCTTCTTGTCTTCATGATGCTATCAATGGAGCACAAGTACTGTCAGTTACCTATGCTTTGATCTTCCCGCAAGACTAAGCTATCTTCTTTTTTCACTCACACATTTCTTTGATATACTTGACTCTATTGCTCCTGCAGGATTCCTTGTTTTATTAAGTTGTACTCTGTTCATGCCTGCCGTGCATCTCTCCATTACCCTTTGGGTGATTCTTAATTTCATTTCCTTGGAGAGTGCAGTGTTCTGTTACTTGGAGCTATATAATAATGATAGGAAAATGTTGATATTAAAAAAGATGGACCTTTGTTGCCAGGAGAAATGTGAGATCATTAAAAAAAAAATCTCTGTAACTTTCTAAAAGCAATCCAACCTGCTTTCCTCCTCCTGTTCTGTGCTGGAAAGTAGGTTCTATTATTGCCGTTTTTACAGTTGAGGAAACTGAGGCAGTTAGTGGTTAAGTGACTTTATAGAGACATATAGCTAGCAAGTGTCTGAGGTCATATTTGAACCCAGGTCTTTCTAGAACCAGTGCTCTATCCATGGACTGTCCTTGCTCATTCTTGCCATGTGACTGGCCCACTTCCTTGTCTAATCACACTTCTCTGATATCATTTACTTTGTTTCTTTTACAGAGTAAATAGTGCTTAATAATTGCTTATTCACTGAGTGATTGCTTTACTATTCTTTTCTGCCTTTTGCTTTGAGGTCTTTTGCGGGAATCTGGTCACTTGCTTGTCTGCATCAAGGAGGAAGGCCATGGAAATAATAAGCCTTTACTCAAGTTAATTTTAGGGCTAAGGACCTCAAAGAATCCATGAAACACAATATACACAAACACAAAATACACAAACCCAGTGTAGCTCAGCCTACTGAACTTGAAGGTGGTCCTCACTTGTTGGTAATCAGTGGCTCCCTTCATTTAGGGTTGATTCCTTGTGGGAGCTCTACTCTGTATGGAGGAAAAGGAAATGGTGAAGAAGTGCATCAGATCCCAGGAGAAGATCTCCAAGCCTCTCCTTTTGTGTTTTGCCTGTATCACCAATACCATCCAATTACCTCAACTTTATTTTGGAGCACTAGTAGTTATTTTGAAAATAGCAAAAGGAGTGGGGTTGAGAGGAGAGAGACTGAACATTTTGCCAGAGTGCTCACCATTTTCAGCCAAGTATAAGTTATCTTAAGCTATAAACCCCAATGATCCAAATTACAACCAATCAACAGATACTTTGAAAATACATATAGGGAGTCATATAAGCCTTATCAGCCTTGATTTCCTTATCAGTCAAATGAAGCTAATAATAGCATCTACCTTCTAAGGTTATTGGGCAGAATTGTTGGGGAATTCTCAGCCTTGGGTTAAAAGCCCAGGGAAAATCTCTCATCCATCAGCAGGTCCACAGAACTAGTCAGATGTCAAATACAATAAGTAGTCAGATTGAAAAGAAAAGAAATTAATTAGTGTGTTAAGGAAGACTACTTAGGCTGGCAGAAACACTCCCTTCTTAGGGTATAAGTTGGGTTTTTCTAACTTTTCAGGCCTGCATAGGATAGTAGTATTCTGTGGTCATTTAGGAGGGTAAGGTAAAACCTCTCACAGGAGAGAAAGGGGTAGAGGAAGGGGAATCATTCAGTGAAGAAAAGGGGAATATTTGACATTTATTATCTGAACGAGAAAACATTCCTGGTTCAAGGGCAGGAAAGAAGAGGAGAGGACCAAATTCTTTTACACCAGTTAAAGAAGTCCATTTGTTTTAAGACATCAGAATTGAGATAACCACTAAGAAAGCTACAGGTCTCTCCTATCTGAGGACAACATAGTTTTGCATTATCGGGTGAAACTATTTGCTCTATGGATAAAATTGTCTGCTTTATTGTGTCTTTGTATAGTTTATCCTATTTTTATTTCTCGTTTAGGACCAAATGAAGTATGTAATATATGCAAAGTGTTTCACAAATTCTAAAGTGCAATCTAAATGCTAGTTGTTATGGTCTAGCCTTGTAATAGGTATCATGGAGTTAGGTAAAGTACTCATCCTCCACAAATTTTTACCTAGAATTGTTAAGGAATAAAAGAGGGCTTGACTGCATGGTACTGAGTATGGGGTGTACTATATATTCTGAAAATGAAAACAAGTGAGCAATATGTTTTGAGACTAAATGACAAGTTTGTGACTCCCTTTGTGTCATGAGGACAACAAAATTCTATGTAACTCTCAGAGCAGTTGGATGGAAAAGACCCTTGTAAAACTTGAGACACCATGGAAATGCTTCTTTTCCTTGTCATGTAACAGCACATACTTAATCAATTTTTGAATTGAATTGCATTTGTCCCTTCAGGGCAAACACAGCACGACTATGTATTTAATTGTCTCCATGCAATCACCAAAATGTCCAGTAGAGGACGATGTAGCTCTTTTTTTAAACCAGAAAAGAAAAAAGCGTTTAGCATTGTTTCCAGATGCTGGCAAAAGGAAAGTAGTTCTATGCAGAAGTAATAGAATGAGCCTTTTTGGGGGATGGATTGGGGAAAATGGGTGAACTCCCTTTTGCAATAAAACACATCTATATTCTCCCCAGAGTGTTCCCAACGCCACGTCAGAGTTGGGAAGGTTTTCTGTGCTCCGTGCAGAGAATTTGGGAGAAAAATTTTGCCTTACACTGGGGGAGACGGTAAAAAAAAAAAAAATTAGATAATGCATATGTAACATATGTATATACATAGTATATATATATATATGTGTGTGTGTGTGTGTGTATATGTGTATATGTATATGTAGTTGAGTCATTTTTTTCAGTTGTATCTACTCTTCCTGATCTCCTTTATTTTTTTTTTTTTGCAAAGATAACTGGAGTGGCTTGCTGTTTACTTCTTTAGCTCATGTTATAGATGAAGAACTGAAGGAAACAAGGTTAAGTGACTTGCCCAGGGTCACACAGCTAGGAAGTGTCTGAGGACAGATTTGAACTCAGGAAGAGGAGTCTTCCTGATTTTCAGCCCAGGGCTCTATCCACTGTACCACCTAGCTGCTGTGTATTTATTTATTTATTTATACATATATACACACAAAAATAAGATGAAACATGTGTATATCTCTATATGCCTACATATGTGTGTGTATGTGTGTGTTTTGTGTATTTTTTCCCCAGGGTTCCTCCCTAATTAGGGAGTTCCCAGTACTGTTGAAATCACAAATCATGTCTAAGATTTTTACACGCATATAGGGATTGGGATAGGACCTAGATCAGTTAATTTGTTGGTTGTTTTGATTGTTTATTGGAGTAGACAACTCCCAAAGAAGATGGACGCTTGCTCTTAAAATGTATGGTTTTAGAGAGTTGCCTGGGGCACAGAAACTTGTTCAAGACATGTCACATACAGCCAGGATATGTCACAAGTGGGTCTTGAACCCAGGGTTTTCCTGATTCTGAGGTCTGCTCTTTATCTACTAGGTTATCCCTAGGCTATATACAGTGAAATTAATTTTATCAACACTTAGCCAATTTTACAACCTCATGGCTATGACTATTCTATCTCCATCACCCCCTTACTATATCAATTGGTTGTCAAGTTTTACAAATTGCACTTATGATTCATCTCTGCCATCTTTCTCCTCCAAACTCAGTTACCACTCTAATTCAGGCCCTCATTACTACTTACCTGGATTATTACAAAAGTCTGCTAATTAGTCTCCTTGCTTCGGTTCAGCCTTTCCCCTTCCTTCCTCCCTCCCCCACTATTCTCTACAAAGTGGCCAAAATAATATTCCTAAACCACAGGTCTGACAAGGTAACTCCCCTCCTCAAGAGTCTTCATTGACTCCCTTTTCCCTCTGGGATAAAATATGATCTCCTCTGTTCTTGATGATCTTTATTCAGTTTACTTTCTACACTAATTTCCCTGTCCTCCACTTTGCAGAGATATCCCATGTCTGGCATTCTCTCCATCCTTACTTCCACCTTTTAGAATCCTTTCTTCCTTCAAGATTCACTTGAAATTCTCCCACCTATAGGAAGCCTTCCTAATTTCCTTGGCTGTCAGTCCTCTCTGAAGAATAAATTTTATCTACTTATTTGTGAAACATGTTGTATTTCCCTATAGATTATAAGATCCTTGAAGGCAGGAACTTTTGTCTCTGTGTCCCCAGAAGCTTGCACAGTGGATTGTGCCCATGACACAATAAATACTTACTAAATTAAGTTAAGGTTTTCAAAATCCTCCTTCATCATTTTCCTTTCCAGAAACCAAACCAAACTTATTTTCTTGTTATTCCCAGCACAGATAGAATGTCTGGCTGTGTGGTTTGGGGGCCCCAAGTACTCCTTCTCCCCTGTTCATCAATTATCAATTATCAGAGGAGGGAGGGTACCATTGGCACGTGGAGGGGAAAGTGGGGTTGTAATGCCAAACTTCCTTGGCTTAAGTGCTGTCCTTCCCAGGTTTCTCCTTCCCTTTTTAATACAAATAACTCTCAAAGGAAACACTGGATTTTTTTTCTTTTCCTTTTTTTGGAGGGGGGAGGGCAGGGCAATTGGGGTTGTGACTTGTCCAAGGTCACATGGCTAGTTAAGTGTCTGAGGCCATATTTGAACTCGGGTCCTCCTGACTCCAGGACTGGTGCTCTATCCACTGTGCCACCTAGCCACCCCCAACACATACTGTTTCTTATAGCTGAGCATTAACTTAGGTAATTCAGGTGCTGTCTTCCCTGAGAGGATCCCTGAGAAGAAGGGTCTAGACCAGTGGGTTCTCAACCTTCCTAATGCTGGGACCCTTTAATACAGTTCTTCATGTTGTGGTGACCCCCTATCATAAAATTATTTTCGTTGCTACTTCATAACTGTAATTTTGCTACTGGTATGAATCTATCTGATATGCAGGATGTATTTTCATTGTAACAAACTGAACATAACCCACAGGTTGAGAACCACTGGTCTAGGGCAGAATAAAGATACTTAGTGTCTGGGGAGTGGAGGCCTAAAGGGCGGGTAGTACAGGGTATAGTATAATCAAACAAACATTTATTAAGTGCCTGTAGTATGCACCTCTGGGCCCTGGGAGAGATATTTAATTTAGATAAGACATTGTTCCTGCCCTCAAATATCTTAGATTATAAAGGGAAGATAAGACACCAATAGTTCTAGCCATGATACAAAACATTACATGAGAAACCCCTTAGAAAGGTACCAAGTAAAATGGTGCATGAGGAATCAAGGGGAAGGTAATTAGCAAGTGACGGAACCATAGAGCTGGAAGGAACCATAGAGGTCACCTAGTCCCTCTACACTCCTCTTCCCCTTTATTTTACTGATTAGGAAACTGAGGCACGGGACAATCGATCGCTTTGCCCAAAGTCAGACAGAAAGTAGCGGAGTTAGGCTGCGAACAAAAGCAAGCGTTCTTTCCCCGCAGGATTCTGGGATCAGGAAAGTCTCCCGGAGGAAGGGTCGTTTTGGCAGGTTTTAAAGGATACGAAGGAAGGAACATCGCAGTCACAGGGAAGAGTCTGAGCCAAGGCGTGAAGCCCGAGCAGAGTCGCTGAGACAGTGGAATGGGAAGGTCGGAGGCAGCAGGGGTGACAGAATTATTTAACAGGTACCTACTATGTGGAATTATGTTAGACAATGGGAAATGAAGCGTACTGATTCTGGTTAATCAGAATCTCCCCTAAGAGCGCCAGGCCAGCCATCCCTCGATCTGTCAACAGGGGGCAGTGTGGCCTCCTCCATCCTGTCCCTCCACCCTCTCTTCTAAACTGCGTTTTACGGATTAGCTTGGAAGCTCTTTGAAAGCCGTTCTTTTTGCTAATAATAATAAATATTAACAATAACTGAAATTCATATGGCCCTTATGTGCTAGGAACTGTGTTAAACGCTTTATAATTATTATCTTATTCGATCCTTACAACAACCCTGGGAATAAGTGCTATTCTTATCCCAATTTTACAGTAGAAGAAACTGAGGCAATCAGAAGTTAAATGACTCGTCCCCTCGTGAGCATCTGAGGCTGGATTTGAACCTAGGCTTCCTGACTCCAGCCGGAGCACTCTATCCCCTGCACCCCCTAACTGCCCCACACTTGTACTGTACTTGCGTTCTCAAAGCTCAGCCCAAGTGCCCTGAACGGGGTAAGTGCTTCGTAAATGCTTGCTGTCTGTCTGACTACGAAAAAGCTCCTGCCTTGGAGACGGGAGACCCATGTCCAAACTCTTCCTATGCCTTTGAGTTTCTGTATGATCGTAAGGAAGTAAGCTCTCAATCTGTTTCCTCATCAGTAAAAGGAAGATTCATTCATTCACAGAATTATTTAACAGGTACCTACTATGTGGAATTATGTTAGACAATGGGAAATAAAGTGTACTGATTCTGGTTTATGAGTACTTCAGAGATGGAGGATGGGCGGGAGAGGAGAGACGGTAACTACAGACAAATACGACAGACACGCATATACATACATATATATATACACTGTATGAAAAGCATTTTAAGAGGTGAGCACTAGGAGCTGGGGACAAGCAGGCTCTGCTTCCTATGTAGATGATGGTACTTGAGCTAACCCTTAAAAGAAGCTGGGAATTGTAAGGAGCAGAGGTAAGAAGGGAGAGCATTCCAGGTGGGCAAAGGCGTGGAGACCGTGTGTGAGGAAGAGTGAGCCAACCAGTTTGGGTGGTATGGAGAGTGGTATGGTGGTATGGCAGCTAAATTGCACTATATCTGGAAAGGGAGCTTGGAGCCAGGTTGTGAAGGTCTTCAGAAGTCCTGTTGGTCAATTTGAAGAGGGAAGGGAGAGTCAGTGAAACTCTTGAGCTTGGGAAAGACATGATCAGACTTGTGGTTTAGGTTTTATGATAGCTGAATGGAGATGGTATTGGAGAGAAGAGAGACAGTGGACAGGAAGGTTAATTAAGAGTTATTAAAATATTCCAGGTATGAGACACGGCCACAACCAGAATGAGGGTGGGGACCCCAACCTAAGCAAAGAGAAGAAAATGGATGCAGGTTATTTTGTGGAGGGTCAGGCAAGACTTAGCAACTGAATTATTTGAAGGGCCACTCCCAGTTTATAAACCTAGGTGACTAGAAGAATCTCAGCTGAGATAAGGATGTTAGGAGGAGGTGATGGTGCTGATAGGGAGGCAGGAAGATAATGAGTTCCGTTTTAGAAATGCTGAGTTTGAGATACTTGCAGAAAAGCCAATTAGGCATATCTACCAAATGGTTGGTGATGGAGGGCTGGAGATCAGGAGCGGGACTTGGGCTAAACATTGAGATCTGGGAATCATCTGCATGCAGATAGAAGCTAAACCCTGGGAGCTGATGAAGTCATGAAGACAGGGCACCTAGAGAGATAACAGAAGAAGTTCCATGACAGAGCCCTGGAGTATATGCATGCATAGAGGGTGGATAAGCATGATGATTCAGTAAAGGAGGCTAAGAAGTAGTGGCCAGACAGGTAGGAGTGAAACCATGAGAACTGTATCATAAAAACACAGGGAGGCGGGAGTATGTCAGGGAGAAAGGGGTGGTCAGCAGTATTAAGTGCTATAGAGAGGTCAAAAAGAATAAGGACTGAGAAAAGGCCTTTGGATTTTGCAATAGAGAGATCATGGACAACCTTGGAGGGTGCAATTTCTGTTGAGTAATGAGAATGGAAGCCAGATTGCAAACAGCTGAGAGGTGCGTAGGAGGTGACAAAGTAGAGGCAATGAATGTAGATAGCTTTTTTTTTTTCCCCTAGGAGTTTGGCTGTGAAAGAAAGGAGAGACAGAGGACAATAACTTGAAGGGGTGGTAGGATCAAATGAAGGGTTTGGGTTTTTTTTTTTTGTAAGGATGCAAAATATTTGGGCATGTTTTTACACAGCAGGGAAGGAGTCAGTAGACAAGGAGAGATTGAAAATTAGGTTTAGAGAGGGGATCATAGAAGGGACAAGCCCCCAGGGAAAATGGGGAGGGTGATGGGGGATGAGGCCACAGGGGTCGCAACTGGCCAGAAGGGTCACCTCTTCTTTCACTATCAATGGGAGGATGATTTGGAGGTGGGCTGAAATGTGGAGTTAAGGGAAAGAGGAACCAATTTCTAAATTACAGCATTGCTTTAAGGACTGAGTGAGATAATGCACATGAAAGTACTTTATAAACCTCGAAGCCATAAAGCTATATAAACACAGGCTATTATTGTTATTGCTTTGATATTTGGTGCTTACAAAATCCTTGAGAAAATACAGGCTATCTGTTGTGAACTCTTGTTTTCCCCCTAAACTACAGCTCAATAAAAATCCCCCCATGTGATCCTCCAGGCTCTCATTGATTTCAGTTTTTGAGGAAGGGGGCAGACTTTATCTATTTATTTTTTTACCAGAGCCTACCCTCCTATTTGTGCCCTTGGTCTTGTCTCCCACAGTTCATCTCTGTTGAACATTTCCATTTTACACATACTTAAGTCTATATGTATGTATACACATATGCATGTATATATATTTATGTGTGTGAGTAACACATGTATTTATACACATACAATGCATGCATTTGTATATGTACATATAATATATGCATTACATATATATCTATATGTTCTCTCCCCTCCATTTTATGGCTAAACTCAGAATAAATTCATCTACAGTCATAGATTATTGCTTCCTCTTCCTCATCTCCTACTTATTTTTCTTTTTTCTTTTTTTTTTTTGGAGGGCAGTTGGGGTTAAGTGACTTGCCCAAGGTCACACGGCTAGTTTTTTTTGTGTGTGTTAAGTGTCTGAGGCTGGATTTGAACTCAGGTACTCCTGACTCCAGGGCCGGTGCTCTATTCACTGCGCCACCTAGCCGCCCCCTCCTACTTATTTTTCAACCCCTAATTTGGCTTCTGAGCCCACCATTCCACTTCCACCTTCCCCCCCCTCCCCCCAAGCTACTTCTCCAAGACGACTCTCAGACTCTCAATTTCTCCTTTCTTGGATTCTTACACTTCACTCTCCGGGTTCTTTTCTAATCTGCCTGTCCTTCTTAGCCTTCTTTATTTAATAGTCCTCTATCCCTGCAAGTATCTCTTGTCCTCTGCATGCCCATACCCCAAGAATATGTCCTGGGCCTTCTTCTGTCTCTATGCTCTCTCCAGTTTCCACCTTTTCCACGAAGCCTTCCCCATACTGCAACCCATAGGGACCAATCTTTTCTCTGAGCTCCTAAAGCCTTATTGTCTGCCCCATTCATTTGGTATTTATTATACTGCTTTGTTGGTTATCTTTTCATGTGTTTGGGATACCTTTTTCCCTCAATTAGATTGTAAATTCCTTGAAGGCAGCAGTTATCTTGCCTTGAAAGATTTAACAACTCTGATCAATGTAATGACTCACCCCACTTCCCAAGGACAGAAGATGAAGCATGCTGCTCCACCTCCAGACAGGTGACAGGCCCAGAGTACAGATCAAGACATATATTTTTGGACATGACCAATGGAGGAATTTATTTTTCTAGACTATATTTATTCATTATGAGGCTTCTTTCATCCCTCAGTGGTGATGAGGAGGGAGAGGGAGAGAAAATAGATTTTTATTTGTTAAAAAAAATTAATTTTAAAAGAAGAAGAAAAAAATCATTGTGAAAAAACTACTTTGTAACACTTAAAAGTGCTTCATATTGAATTTTACTTCTCTTAGTGCCTCACACAGTGCTTTTCCCTGAGTGGAGGCTCCAAAGAACTTCAATCATTGGTTGATTATTGAGAAGGGTAGCGCTTTAAACTTTTATCAGCTTCAAATACAGGAATACAGTAGCACGAATGAGTTGATATGATTAACCTGGTGTTGGTAGGCATTCTGAGCTGCACATCAGATAGACTGGGGATGCTGGGTGATTGACAGCTTTGAGGAATGGTGAGATGGCATTGAAAAATCTAGTTCACAATTTCCTCTTCTTGACTGGGCTCCCACCAGGAGTTGATAGATCCTTCCTCTTCCTAAAGAGAGACTCTCCATGAAGGGAGAAAATTTTCCATAGAATTCCCAGTACCTCCCTCCCACCCTCACTCTGAGGGGCTAGATGACAGCAGAGCAAGGCCTGTGGAGAAAACATGATGTCAGCTTCTCTCTCAGCTAGCCAGCCAGCCGGACAGGCTCCCCCCCCCCTTCCCTGTCCTCCTCCTGGCAGTGCTTTTAGCTATTTTCCCATTAACCCTTTCAAGAGATTGTACAGCAGAGGGAACCCTTCTGGGACTGACTGCAGAGATGCTGCCAGGGTGATTGAGGTAGATGTGCCAAGAATGCCCCTTGCGCCTGGCACACGGCTGGGCACAGAGTGCATGCTCAATAAGAATCAATCAACCAACAAGGATTTATTAAGCTATATTTGCTATGTGCCCAGTCATGTACATGCCACTGTGGAGGAACCAAGTAGAGAGAACAAGAGTTCCTAATCTGAAAGGCTTCAGAGGCTAGTCCAGGAGGTCTCTGCAGTTATCAGCCAGGATGTAAAGGGGATTTCTGCAAGGGATGGAAGCCTGGACTAGTCATCCAAGGTCCCTCTCAGCTCTGGGATTCTGTTACTTTATAGTCACAGCGGGAGCAATGAACAGATCCCCTTGCAAGGGTGGAGATCAGTAAAGTGACAGGCTTTATTAGGGCAAAGGAAAGTGCCAGGAGATTGGGTTGTTGTAGAAAGACTGAGATTGAGTTCTTAACAGGGAAGAAAGAAGAGTTAAACTTGGTACCAGAGTCAGAAGTTAACAGTTAAGGTGCCTGGGTCAAATGCCTTAAAAGAACTTCAAACCAACTTTCTTTTCCCTTGGAGGCAATTAGGGTTAAGTTACTTGGTCAGGGTCACACAGCTAGTAAGTATCCAAGTCTGGATTTGAACTCAGGTCCTCCTTCCTCAAGGGTCAGTGCTCTGTCCACTGCACCAGATAGCTGCCCCCAAATCAACTTTTAAAGACAAGTTCAGTTGAGAGGGAAAAGAGCCTGGAAGAGAGCCTGGGGACCATTCCTGGGGGAAAAAGAGGGAGATAGAATCAGGCACATTCTGCCACTAGGGTTGGGGAGAGTGTTCCCAGAGGAAGAAGTACAGTGACCTTCCACCCCCTTTTAAAAGAATTGCTCAGTGCTCCCCTGGAAATCTTTACCCCTTTGACAAATTTTTTTTTGAAATTTGCATCATTTCAAAAAATATAAATTAAAAAAATAACACATCTTAAATTTAATAATTTATTATAAATTTGTGGGCTTTTCCCCTGCAATGAAATTTTGAAAACTCAATATTACATTGCCTAATCATATAGTATATTATAAACAAGTAATTATATGCATATATTCCTGCTGATGCATGCTAGACTTCCCGACAATGTGTGACATGCTGGCCTGCCAACACTTACTTGTTAAGACCTATTGGTGGACTTGATCACTGATAGGTTATACTGCGCATTTTGTGTGTTTATTTGGAAAATAACGTAATCACTACCACTTTAACTCTATTACACAACAGATGAAGCATCTACAGTTTTTGAAAATTCTCTTCTTATGCTTCTACCTCCCCATTATTTTTATTCAACATCCCCCAATTGCAACCGAGGTTACCCCCTGGATTGTTTCAGTACCCCTCCTCCCCCTTCAAGGAACCTCCAGAGCCTCTTGGGGGAAGAAACATGTCATCCTGTAGCTTCCTATTTTATTCTTGCTAACTAGATGCCAAGGTCAGTTGCTTCTATTTATTGAAGGAGTACAAGTGTTTCAGTATTCTCAAAATTCCAGTGACCTTCAGCAAAGGCCCTGCTGCCTGGTCCTGGTTAACATTCTTCCTAGCTTGCAGGTGATAGAGACTCATTACAAATTTCCAAGCAAGGAAATGAGTGAGCCAAAATATTATTTCACTTATAGTACCATTTTGGGGGCAGATGGAGTTTATTATCTTTGTATGCCTATCTCTTTACCCAGTGCTTCCAACTGAGTAGATGCTTAATAAATATTAATTGAACTGAAGTAGTAGTATTCTAGGCTGGTATGTATGGTGATGGCTTCATGGAGGAGGTGGGACATACATAGCTAGGCCTTGAACAGTGGGTGATTATTTACATGTTGATTGACTGATGTTAATCACCCCATGATACAGGGCACACAGTGGTGCTGATTTACAGACAAGGGCAGACCCACCCCACAGGACTGATCAGTCATCAAAGTGACATTCTTCAGGCTAGTCTGCCTACATTGTTATTCAGTGAAACATGACAGCCTATTGACATGGCGTTTAAGAAAAAAAAATTTTTTTTTCTTATGGATTGAAGGCTCCTTTTCAGCCATTTAGTTTGTTCAGTCCAATCCAGAGCGAGCTTCCAGTCCCCTGCCTTATCCATCTTGAAGATTTACACTGTCACTTTTGTTCAAGACATGCTCTGAATCCTTTCCAGAATACCTTTTCTCTCCCAGAGGACAACATATCATCCAGAGGGAAGAAGTGGGAGTTACTTGTCTGACTCAGCCTTCCCAGGTCAGTGACACTGGCCCCAATTTCTTATAGTCTCTTTTTCAGCTATTAACTACTAAGGATTACTGTGTTGCTGCATTCCTAACTTAGCATATGGATGTTCCTTTGAGTACTGATGAGACAGACTAGTCAGTCAGTCCCACCTCGCTGGTAAATAATTGAGGCTGAATAGTTCTTGTTCACAAAGAATAGGTAGGACTGAACTTTGGGCAAGGCATTATTTAAATACAGTAAAATCTCATTATAAAATCAAGTCATAGAATCATAGATTTAGAGCTGGAAGAGAGCCCAGAGACCATCTGGTACGATCCCCTCATTTTATAAATGAGAAAACGGAGAGAGGTGACCTGCGGAATAGCTAAATAGTTGTTTCCTCTAAACTTTAGCAACCTCAAAGCCTTACAAGAAAGGAATTATATACTTAGATATAGAATAATTATAGCTGGATCTGCAAGATAAGAAGTTAGAAGCCCTCTTGCACCAGCATAAAGGGTTTATGAATTAACATTGGGCAATTTGAATACTTAGAGCACCCCTCATTAACTGCTACTCTTCAACTACCTCTGTGTACCTGTTAGACTGAACAAAAGCAAGCTCACAGGCTTGGACCTCAAGCTTCTGCAGATGGCGGTGACTCTGCCCAAGCCTCCCTGATACTTCATGACAGAAGAGGCCCTGGTTCTGCCCAGCCTTAAGACTGGAGGAGGGAGGCCCAAAGATGAAGACCTTGGCCATGTGCTGAGGCACAGACCAGAAGAGAATGATCTTTGGACTGGAGTAAAAGGGGATTGGAAACTCAGCTGGGGCCAGTCCTCTATCCTTGGAAGTTGCTCAGAGCAAGGATTAAGGCTGGATGCCCCAGCCACCCGACCCAAAGCCCCAATGTCCAGGATATTTGAGGCTGCCTAGCAGTTCAATAATTCAAGATTATACATCTGCGGTAAGGAAATCCAAGCCAGAAAGTGAGTGGGATTTCTAAACATAAGTGACAGGGAATACAAGAAAAAAGCCAAAAGCCATATAGATCAAAGAAGAGACCCTGCACTCAAAATCTAGTCCGTATATCTGAATGCAGATTGAAGCATACTTTTTTTCACTCTATTATTTTTGTTTTTTTGGTCTGTGTTTTCTTTTGAAACATGGCTAATATGGAAATGTGTTGAGTGACTGCGCATGTATAATCTATTACAAAATTGCTTGCCTTCTCAAGAAGAGTGTAAGAGGAAAAAGGAAAGAATTCGGAATTCAAATTTTAAAAAATGAATATGAAAAATGTTTGTTTACATGTCATTGAGAAAAATAAAATTAAAATTAAATATAAAAAAAACCCAGCCTGTAAATAGACAAATCAGAGGATAGAAAGAAAGGAAGAATAATGAGTAAAACCTGAGAAAGTAATGTTTTGAATAACTATTATAATATGAGGGGAAATTAATGAAGATTTTTTTTGATGAAGGAGCCTGTGACTTCACCATCAATTGTGGTAAAATAGTAAGAAATTCTAGTATGGTTCAAAAAAGAAACAAAATTCTTAAAATCAGTTTAGGACAGAAATTAAAGATCTCGATACAGCATACAAAAATAAACAGTAAAATAGGAAAAATAAATACATGATGGAAAATCTTTCCAAAGATAAAGAAGCTTGGAGAGAATAGATTTGGGGATATATATGTATATGTAATATATACTGAAGTAGAAAAAAATTTAGCAGAAGAGAAGTAGAAGGCAACAACATTAAGAAAATACATGAATTGTTTTCATGTTCACACTTAACTTCTGATAACTGTTCATTAATTGGGAAATAAGACCTCAGGCTTTATATCCAAGGTTTGACTTCCTTCTAACCAAATGCCAGTTCTACAAAGAACACATACACAGCAAATAGAAAAGAAACCCATTTATGCAAGTCAATAGTGAAACAGAAATCAGAGGAAGTAGATGTAGAAGAATATATACTGGAAAATATAAAGTGAAAGAACTCTCCCATTGAGAATGAGAGAACTCTCTCATATCTCACTGCCAAGAAAATACCTTGAAGTCTCTAGTATAACAAGCTGAAGATAGGAACATGATGGAGACCAGCTCCTCTTAGGCCAGTTTCTTCCCACAGTCATTTTTCTCACTTCAGTAACCTGGAGAAGGGTTGGCATTTTCCACTTTCTCTGTTGAAGCTGGAGGCTAGAAGAACCAGAAGAACTTAAAGAGACCAGACCTCTTCTCTCTCCAGTTCTCACCAACTCCTCCCAGTCCCTCCTATAAGTGAAGGGTATCAGTCTCTACCAACAAGGGGAGAATCCCACACCAAGGGGATTTGGAACTCAGTTACTATCAAGTAAAGAGGGATTAACAATTTAAGGAAATTCAAAGAATTTGGGGGTAAGTAAATGAGTATAGGGGAGTGGAGGAAACCTAGGGGAATAGATTAAAATGAAAGTAGTGTAAAAATAAGGAGATAATATCTCTTCTATCCAAGGAAATAATCTCTATGGGGAAGTAACTTCTATGTGTAATATATGTACCAGTTCAGAAGTGGTGAATTGCTGTGAAATCCTCACCCTTGGGCAAGCTACTGACATAATGGGATTGGGGTAGGGTTTAGGTGGGGGTGTGGGGGTGTGGTGAGGAAAAACATGTGACCAGTAAAGGATTCTGGAAAGCGACCCACATGATGCACATGAAAGGTGATCCTTCTCCCCTTCAGGTCCCAAGCTGGCTCGAATCCGGGGTCTTATTTTCTACTTAGTCTAGAGCAGTGGTTCTCAACCTTCCTAATGCTGCAGCCCTTTAATACAGTTCCTCATGTTGTGGTGACCCCTCCAACCATAAATTTGTTGCTATTTCATAACTGTAATTTTGCTACTGTTATGAATTGCAATGTAAATATCTGATATACAGGATGTATTTTCGTTGTTATAAATTGAACATAACCCACAGGTTGAGAACCGCTGGTCTAGAGGTATGATTTTATTCATTTTAAGTTGTCAATTATTCTCTGCTTACTGCCTTTTCTTCTTATCTCCTCGGACTGGCTAAATAATACTATTGTAGAATGACACCAAGGGGTTTGTGATTTTTCAGTGGGTGGTCACAGCTCTGCCACTTCCCTGTAACTTTTGGTGAAAGCTGGATGTTCTGATAAATGATTAACAATTGGCTTTCCAAAAACGTATACAAGGTGGTACACTGTTAAGTTTAATCTGTAATATAAGTACTTTCTTAAGTCTAGACAATCAACAAAGCAATAAATTAAACCTTGATTTGTAGTATTTACAGCTCTCCAAAGTGTAAATTCTCACATGGAAAATTTAACATCCAGCTCCTGGTTTGAGCTAGCTCCAGCACACCTCTGTAGTATGTCTTGTTTTCACTTATCTTATTGTCTCCCAAATCTCTTTCCCCCAGAAATCTCAGCAAAATAGGCCTAGAAACGCTAGTCCCCACCATCAATGCTAGTGGAACCTGGGGAAGTATCTCTCATTTCCATATTAATGCTGACCCAGGATTACATAAGCAAAACGAATCCCAGGAACAAAGTACTGAGTCAAAAGAAGAAAGGGAGTCAGGAGGACCTGAGTTCAAATGCAGCCTCAGACACTTGACACACTTACTAGCCATATGACTTTGGGCAAGTCACTTAATGCCAGTTGCCCTCCAAAAAGAAAAAAAAAGGGGATAAAAGTCAACAATAGCAAAAATTAAAAAATGGAGAAAAATGCACGTTTAACAATCATAATTTCAATCACAAATGGATTCAATATTTTAATAAAATGAAAGAAAATGGAAGAATGAATTGCTGTTGTCCATCGTTTATTCTTGAAGTGATTGATGATGTTATGGGGGTGATGTCTTGACATGGGCATGAACTGGATCTAAGTGAGGCAGAGCTGGGCCGCTTGTAAAGTCGTCAGCCTCGCTTCCTCATCCAGAGTCACGGGAGCCCAGCGGGGAGACAAGTCAGGAATGCTGGTGATGGTCCAGGGAAGAATGGATAAGAAAACAAAGGGGATATATCTTAAAATATAAAGATTTAGAAGAGGCTGGAGCAAAATTTACTTTTTTTGTTGGCTGAATCTGCAAGCATAGGAGGTACAATCATACTGTCAAAAACAAAAATAAAAATCCACAATATCAAGAGAGATAAATACAGGATCTATAGTGTACTTAAAAGAAACATAGGCAATGAACCAGCATTAGTCGATAGTAAACCTATTCACCAACTGGCATAGAATCTGAATTCATAAAGGCCAAGTTAACTGAAATGCCAAAAGACCTCGATGGTAACAAAATTAATTTTAGGAAAGTGAGGCACAGAGAGGCCTGATGACTCCTCTAGATCTGATGTCAATGAACTGGCAAAAAAGTCTTATTTTTTTTTTTCTTTTTGGAGGACAATTGGGGTTAAGTGACTTGGCCAAAGTCACACAGCTAGTGTGTCAAGTGTCTGAGGCTGGATTTGAACTCAGGTCCTCCTGACTCCAGAGCTGGTGCTTGACTCACTGTACCACCTAGCCACCCCTCAAAAAAGTTTTATTTCTGTTGGCATTGGTATTTCCTTCATTTCTGAATACATCCCTCTCTCATCTCCTCCTTATCCCTTGTAACAAAGATTTAAGAAGAGAAAAAAAGGCAGCGTAGCCAGTGACCAGCATATCAGCATTGTCTAATAGTCTATGCAATACTCCTTTCCTATCACCCCCCACTTCTGTGTTCAAGGGAGAGAAGTACACTTTCTTTACTCTTCTCTGGGGCCAAGCTTGGATATTTTAATTCTCTGTTTTGTTTCTTTTCTGCTTACATTTGAAAGGGGGAGGAGTATTGATTGAATAAATCAGTCACATCACCCTATCCCATTTAAAATAAGTATTAACTTCCACATGTTGTTCAGTCTTTTCAGTCACGTCCTACTCTTTGTGACCCCCATTTGGGGTTTTCTTTGCAAAGATACTGGAGTGCTTTGCCATTTCTCTTCTCTAGCTTATTTTACAAATGAGGAAACTGAGGTAAACTGGGTTAAGTGACTTGCCCAGGGTCACACTGCTAGGAAGTGTTTGAGGGTAGATTTGAACTTAGGAAGATGAGTCTTCCTGATCCCAGGCCTGGCGTTCCATCCAGTGAGTCACCTAACTGCTCTTACATCTAGCATCATAATCCTAAATTCCTTCCAGAATAAATTAGTCCAAATCATAGCTCTACCAATATTATATTTTTGTGTACTCTAGAGTGGGGATTTGAACCTAGGTCCTCTGACTCCTAAACCCATCTTCTTTCCACTGTGTATCAGACTCCTCTGATTGGCATACATAGTTCTCCATATTTTAGCCTCACCTTACCTAACCTCCTTTATCTCCCACTTCTTTCCACCTCAGTCAGTTTAGTCTTCTCCAACATGCTATGTCTTATATGGCTTCACATTTCTTGTTTTCCTAGCTTAAAATGCCCTTAACTCTAAGAAGTCACTCATCTAAATCCTTTCCCTTCTTCAAGGCTCTTCTCCCCAACTAAACTTCCACTGAGGGTTCTTCTTACCACTGATCTACCTCACCTAGGACCTCCTATAGTATTCACTATCTATACCAAAATTTAGCATTTACCTGGAGATCATACCTTCTATTCTTTCTTGTGAACAAAGTCAGTTAAAGGTAGAGTAGACACTGGAACACAGATCTCCTGCTTCCTATGCCAAAGCTCTTTCTAACACGGCAAGCGACTTGGAGAGGTAGGCTGATAGGTTATTCATTCTGGAAGAGCACTTACAGATCATCTTAGAGATTCTGGTCATTCTCAGACTTTTTGGTCTTAAGACTCCTAAAAATAATTGAGGATTCCTCTAACGAGCTTTTACTTATGTGGGTTCTATCTAGTGATGTTTATTGTATCAGAAATGAAAAATGATACCATTTTAAGATATTAATTCATTAAAACTAAACCCATTACATGTTAACATAAATTACATATTTTTAATAAAATCTATATTTTCCAAAACAAAAAAAATTATGAGAAGAATGGCATTGTTTTACCTCTTTTTGTAAATCTCTTTAGAGATTACCTTAGTAGAAGACAGCTGGATTCTCATATCTGCTTCTGCATTCAATCCGTTGCAATATGTTGTTTTGGTGGAAGAATATGAAGAAAATCCAGTCTCACAGACATGTAGTTGGAAAAGAGTGGAGTATTTAAATAAGCAAATAATATATTGACATTATTATGAAAAAAGGTTTTGACCTTGTGGACCCTTTGGAAGGGTCTTGGGGACCCTTCCACAGGCCACATTTTGAAAACCACTGATCTAATGCCAGGGGTGGGAAACCTGTGACCTTGAGGCCGCATGTGGCTCTCTAGGTCCTCAAGTGCAGCCCTTTGACTCAATCCAAACTTCACAGAACAAATCCCTTTAGGCCCACACTTTTATTTTGTAGATGAAGTAATTAAGACCCAGAGAGTTTAGGTGGTTTGCTTAAGGATTCAAAACTAGGATATTTTATGGCCCAAAGCATGTTAATGTCCCATGACCTGCCTCAGTATCCTTCACTGTACTAGGAAGAACCGGTTCTGCGCAACCACTCACCCTGTTCCTGGATGCCATTATTACCTACAGAACTCTACTCTACTCTTACTACCACTCTGTGACAGGTTAGTGTAATTATTCCCCATTTTTAGAAGAGGGGTGTAATGCCCAGAGATGGAACATGATTCTTTGAACAGTAAGTAAGCACAGAAAATGGTGGTCTTATAGCTTTGGAAACTCTTTTCTCTACAGGCACAGTGGTAGCCAAGGCTTCCAGGAACATTTGCTTTTGACTTTGTAGAATTGTTTTTTTTCTTCTAAAGCCATGTTTGGTCTCTCTTTGGTCATCTGGCACCCCAGCTGTTCCCAAAGACAGCTGGGTAAAGAACATTCTAGATGGAACTTTGTATAAGGTCCCACTATGACTAGGAGAACAGAGGAAGACCAAGAGACCTAGCATCAAAGCTCACATTCCCAAATTTTCCTCTGAACATGGAACTATTGAAAGGTCATTATCTTTGAAATCTTGCCTTATTCCTTTAGCCTTGTGCTCCTTGCCAAGCTAAGAAAAACAGTAGCCTTCTCATGAAACTGGCACTCCTGGAAATTGCCACGACTGGGTGCCAGACCCATCCTGTGCCTTTTCTGATGATTGAGCTTCCTGGGAAGCAATATAGGAACAAATGCTGATGTTGGAGTCTCTGGGCCGAAGCTTGAATTGTGGGTCTGCTATTTTCTAGTGTGGCCAAGTCACAACTCTGGGACTCAGTTTCTTTAAGTCACAGAATGTGAGTTCAAATTTTGGTTCAGCCATTTACTAACTGTGTGCCTTAGGCCCATCACGTAACCGTCTTAGATCTCAGTTTCCTCAGCTGTAAAATAAGATGATTGGACTGCAGGTCGCTGGGTGACACAGAGGATAGAGCACTGGACCCGGAGTTTGGAAGACCTGAGTTTGAATTCAGCTTCACATACTTGGTAGTTGTGTGACCTCTGTTTACCTTAGTTTCTTCTACTGTGAAATAGGTATAATCATAGTACCTATCTCCCAGGGGTGTTGTAAGGATCAAATGAAATAATATTTGTAAAGCACTTAGCACAGAGACAGGCAGCTAGCAGGTGATTAATAAATGCTTGTTCCTTTCTTGTTCTTTCTCTCTCTAAGATGCCTTCCAGTTTTAGCTATGGAATCCCTTTCAGGGTTGCTCATCCCCCTTTGGGGTCGACCTGGCACTTTTACCTGTGACTCCAAGAAGCAATACCATGTGCAGTGGCCATATGCAGGTAAAACTATCTGATGGGCTAAACCAGATGGAGGAGAACTAACAGACCTCAAGCCTGTTGTTGAGTTAGGGGATTGCCTATCCTAAGCACATGAGGATTTCCCCTGGTGGAATGGACAAAGGAGAATGACTCATTCCAAAGGCCATGAAGGTGACTGAGGCAGGTGGTACGGAGGGCTTAGAGCTTGGTAAGACATTGAAGACACCAAGGTTGTCCATTGCATCTCAGACCATCGCCAGTTATCTTGACTTTTGTCCTGCCGCTGGACTGCTATGGTTCTAAAAGAGAGAGTTAGGCTGATGACTTTGCACAGCTCTGCCTCACTGAAATCCAGTTCACTCCAAAGTCAAGATATCACCCTGTGATATCATTGGTGTTCTTCAAAAATGAAGGACCAACAGCAAGAACAACGTAATCCTATGGAAAATTTCTCCCCATCTCCACATCAATGATCCTTTGATGGAGAGAAGGTTTTGCTCAGATGTTGAGAGAGCTGAGGCACTAGAATGTGACAGAAATGGATCTAATATAGCTTCATCAAGATACGTATTGTGAGGCAGCGTGGGCTTATCAAGAGCAGGCCACACTTGGCTAATCTCATTTCCTTTCTTCATCGGAAGGCCTGACTAGTAGACAGACCAGAGGAGTGCATGTAGATTTTGTCTTCTTGGATTTCAGTGCAGAATTTGACAGTCTCTCATGATTTCCATGTGTACAAGAAGGAGAGATGCGGGCTGTTTGATAGTACAATCCGGAGAATTGGAAACTTGGTTTAATGATGAGATCCAAAGGGTGGTGATCAACATCTGTTTGGAGGGACGTTCCTAGGAGAGCTCTCCAAGAATCTGTCAGCCCTGGTCTGTTCAATATTTTTATAAATGAATTTGCTAAAGAAATAAAGATAATTTCTAGCATTTATCTAGCACCTACCACATGCTAAGCACTTGACAAATAATATCTCATTTGAGCCTCCCAATAACTCTGGGAAGAAGATGCCATTATTATCCTGGGTGAAGAAATTTAGGCAGGCAAGTTAAGGGACTTGTCCAGGGTCACACAGCTAGTTAGTGACCGAAAAGAGTTTTGAACTCAGATCATCCTAGCTCCGGGTCCAGTGTGCTATCCACTGTACTACTTAGCTACATAGATTGTATTTCTCTGAAATTTGTGTTTGAAATTTGGGAATGACAGAATCAAGATCCAAAAAAACTTCAGTATGCTTGATTGATGAATCAAATTTACTCAGATGAAATTTAATAAGGATAAATATAAAGTCCTATGCTTGGGCTCAAAGCATCAGCTGTACAAGTACATGATTGGAGGGGTGTTATTGGACAGCAATTCATGGGTAAAAAGGTCTGGGGATGTTAGTGGATTAAAAGAAGACTATGAGGCGTGGTGGCTAGGTGAGACAATGAATAGAGCACCACCCCTGGAGTCAGGGAGACCTGAGTTCAAATCTAGCCTTAGACACAACACAAAAACTAGCTCTGTGACCTTGGGCAAGTCACAACCCCAATTGCCCTACCTTCCCCCCTCCAAAAAACAAAACAAAACAAAACAAAAGAACACTAGGACTCTCAGAAGATGATATTGCAATAAAAAAAGTTAATGTAGTGTTAGGTTCCATTTATAGAAGCATAGTTTTGAGGGTGAGGGATATGAAATACCTGCTGAATTCTGCCCTTGTCAGTCTACTTTTGGACTGCTGTGTTTAGTTCTAAATGCCGCATTTTTAGAAAGAATATTTATGAAGTAGCTTGAATCAAATGATTATGTTATTTATGTATGTTATGCAAACATATATAACATTTATATATGTTATTATATTAAGTGGCTCAGTGGATAGAGGACTGGGCCTGGAGACAGGAAGTTTCATCTTCCTTATTTCAAATATGGCTTCACACACTTCCTAGCTGTATGATCCTGGGCAAGTCACTTCACCCTGTTTGCCTCAGTTTCCTCATCTGTAAAATGAGCTGGAGAAGGAAATGGAAAACCACTCTAGTATCTCTGCCAAGAAAACTCTAAAAGGAGGGTCACAAAGAAACAGACACGTCTGAAAAAGACTAAACAACAACAACCCTTGTCTCCTGAGGGCAGAGGTAGAAGTCATGGGTAGAATTGGCAGAGAAGCAGATTTTCACTCAACTTAGGGGGGAAAAAACCCACAAAAAACCTTCCTGACAATTAGAGCTATTTAGGAGTAGAACGGGCTGCCTCAGGAGGAAGAGGCCTTGGAGGTGAGTCCGGGTAACCCCTTCCTCGGGATATTGTAGAAGCATTTATGCTCATTTCCGGGTTGGACCAGGTGGCTTTTGAGGTTGCTTCCAGCTCCCCATATCTGTGTTTCTACGAGCGCCTCCGCCCCCCTCCCCAAACCTGCTGTTGTTTTTTTCAGACAGAATTCTAAGTAGTGAGCCAAGCTTTTTATTTCTGCTTCCTATCCCATCATAACTAAGACGTGCTCTCCTGTGTCCTTAGGAGTGGGGATGTTCTTCAGCTGTCCATGCTCTCTGACCACTTACCTGTAACCAAAGTAAACAGATTTTCAAACTTTAGTTTGAAGTCAGCAAAACAATGTTCTATGGAACAGCATACAGACAATGAGGGCTTTGGACTATGAGGTTACTTCCACCTTTGGGCCATGATGCCACGAGCTTATGATCCCACCCAGGTACAGTGGAAAGAGTGTTCAATTTGGGGTCAATAGACCTGTGTTCAAATCATACCTCTGCTACTTACCATCTATGTTACCTTGGACGGTTCCTTTTAACTTCTCTGGGCCTCAGTTTCATTTGTCTTTTTTTTTTTGAGAGGGGAAGGCAGGGTACTTGGGGTTAAGTGACTTGCCCAAGGTCACATGGTTAGTAAGTGTTAAGTGTCTGATGCTGGATGTGAACTCAGGTCCTCTTGACTTCAGGACTGGTTCTCTATTCACTGGGCTACCTAGCCACCCCCAGGGCCTCAGTTTCTATCTGTAAAACGAAGGGATTGTAGTAGATGATCCCTAAGGCCCCTTTCAACTCTGTATCTATAAACCTATGAAACCATGATCCCCATGGGGACCAAATCTGCTTCATTAACCCCCTGCTCTGAGGAGCTAAAAGAACCTTTGGCGGTCACTGTATTGTGGGCTTGTAATGAATATCAAATTAGGCCGGGGCCCTCCTGAGATCAGGCATGAACTTTTTCATTGGTGGACCCTGTGGCTGGGTAGCATTGGATGATTCATGTGGGTAATTGAGTTCTATGATTCCTTTCTAAGCCAGGAGCAGCTTACCATAGAAATGAGCCATCTGTCATGCACAATTACCCACCCCTTGAGGATGGGGAGACAGGGAAATATCCCTCCCCACCCCCTACCCCACCCCCACCAGGGCCTGCAGCCACAAGCCACCTTTCCTTTCGTGAGACAAGGAAAGAAGTGAGACTATTCTCGCCAAGTGACAAGAGAGAATCCATTTGAAATCCATCCAGGGTCAGTATCCGCTTTCACAGTCTTTTTAGAAGAAGTCTCTCCCAGGCTGAAAAGGGGAGAGGAGGGGGTGGACTTCATGTCTCCTTTGTCTGAAGCTGGGGAGACCGGTTTGGGGAGCTGGGGGCTCTCAAATGTCATTTGCTTTCCTTGTGCTTTCTCAGGCCTTCCTCAGCACAGGGAGTGTTCCCTCTTTGCTGATCCCTTCGAGACAGGGCTGAGGGCTGGGGCCTGTCGACTTTAGGGTCCCCTGGGAACCAGCCTCAGGCCAGGTCTCCCTCTTCAAAGCTGAGCAAGTGCGGAGCCTGCAGTCAAAGGGGAGGATTTCACAAGAGTCTTCCCAGAAGTCGTGATGGAGCCTTAGTTGGTCTTTGGTGCCCTCAGGCTTTCTTTCATATGCTCTTTGTCCCCCTTTGGGCACAGAATACCCAGCCTCTCCTCCCCCCTTCTTCCCAGGTAACCAGTGCCCTCTAGCTGCCCTTGGTCACCTTCTGCCAAGGAAGAAAACATCTGATAAGCTTATTCCCACTGAGGTATTAGGGACTTAACCTATTTTCATTTTAAGAGCGCTCCTAGAAGGGGCAATATTATTAAGAACAGTGCACATTTATAGAATGACTTAAGGTTACAAAGTGCTTTCCGTATAAGGGCTCTGAGATGTGGGTAGCACCTCTCCTACCTCTCCTACTTAGCTACTAACACACCTTCCTACTCTGTATCTCCTCCGGCCAGTTCCCTTCCCTGCCCCATTGCTGCTGTAACCACCACTCAGCTGCTTCAGGTGCCTGCTTAAAATCCACTTCTTGCAAGAAGCCTCTCGGGATTAGCCCTTGTCCGCTCATCAGTTTAGTATTCATGAATCTAATTCATGCACTAGCACATCACTCCACATTTGGTAACTCCTCAGAGCATTGTCCATCTGGGCAGGTTATAGTCCCTCTGAATCTTTGTACATGGTGTTCGTAGGGACATAGATCGAGAATCAAAAGCCATCTGATCCAACCCCCTTGTTTTCTGTACAGGTGAAGAAACTGAGGCACAGAAATATTGCTTGGGACCATAGAGTTCTTAAATGTCTAAGGACGAGATTTGAACTGAGGTCTTCCTGATTGCAGGCCCTCACCCCATGCATGTGCTAGAGCATGCTGCTCTTTTAGAGTTTCTCTGGCCCAAATCGTGCAGCCAAACTGGTGATAAATCTTTCTGGACTTGGCTAGGTTGGTCTTTGCATGGCAAACATACAGTTCATCACTGGTCTGGTTCTTAAAGTCATCACATCTAGGGAGAAGAGAAAGTTTATAGGGGCAGGACAATGGGAAATGACATGATGGATTTTTCAAGTATCAGAAGGGTGGTCACCTGGAAGAGGAATTGAATTTGTTCAGCAAGTGCCTGGAAGGCCGAACAAGAAATAATGGGGAGAAGCTAGAAAGAGACAGGTTTTGGCTCCCTATGAGGAAAAACTTCCTAACCTTGAGAACTGCCCCCAAAGTGGTGTCCACTGCCACCAGAAGGTTCCTTGTGACTAAGGGCCTTAAATGGAGGCTGGATGACTACTTTTGGGGAGATATTATAGAGGTGATTTCTGTTCATTTGTAGGTTGGAATAGAAGGCCTTTGAGGTCCCTTCTTACCCTGAGTTTCTATGTGCCTAAGAGAACATTCTTATACTTCCAGCCCTGAAGATGGTCTTTCTAGTCTACCAAATGCTTTAGATAAATCCTTGCCTCACCATTACTGAGATATGCTCTCTGAGGTTCCTGGAGTCAGGGTATGTTTTCCTGGGTCATCCAAACTCTCTTTCCAAGGTACCCTGTAACTAAATGAGGTCTAGTCAAGGTCAGGGAAATGGTCTGTAGAACACGATGAAGCTATCCATCAAGATTCTGGCCTCTACTCAGTGAGACTCTCCAGGTGATGGCCATAGGGGAAGAAACATTGGGTCTTCCCACTGAGATGCTCAGGGGGGCCAGTTGAGAAGAAAGGATGCCAATACCAAACTGTTGAGCAAAGAGGGCCATTAAGGATTGGAGTCACATCACCAGTCTGGAGTTGGAAACAAGAGGATCAGAGAAGACATAGCAATAAGGAATTGATCTTAGCATCACAGGAAGCCAAGGTTAGGAGCAACTGAGGCTGAGACCCGACAATGAGGAAGGCTTCCAGGTCTAGGTTCAAGAGGCTGATGACCAGCACAGGAGAGAGTTTGAGAGTTTGAAATGCCTTGCTTCATCTGATAGTATCCTGGTTGTAAGATTTATGTTCATGTGCACAGCCCCCTTGTCTCTCCTGAGTGCCCTACCAGGTAAAAGGCCAGTTCCCAAGAATCTCCTGTAGCTTCCTACCCCTTTGCCCTATGTTCAGAATCTTTAAAATTAGTTACCCCTTGACCTAGGTAGGACTTTGATATTTTTCCCCTTTACTTTTTCATGTAAAATTTCCCTTTCTGTTGGAAAGGTTCCTCATACATGTCATACTCCTTCCCAATTTTCCTTATACCATTCTACCAGTTTCCAGTGCCTTTCCTCTTGCAATTATTTAACAAATTCTATCCACCCTCCAAGATCCAGCTCAAGGTCCACCTCCTTTGTAAATCCTTCTGACCACCATTACTGGCTATGTGAATGTGGGCAAGGCATAGAACTTCTCTACACCCAAGTAAAATGGGAGAATTTCTACTTGAACTATCTAAAAATAGGGTTGTTCTGAGAAAAGTGCTTTGCACACCTTAAAGCTTGATTCCAATATGAGTTACTAGTACTATCATTTGTAAAATGGGGTAATAATGTTTGTACAGCCTACTTCACATGCAGTTTATGAGAAAAGAACTTTGATCAAATGAAGTAATATCTATAAATTCTTGGCTCAGTGCCTGGCACACAGTAGGTATTTATTACATGCTTATTCCTTCCCTCCCCTTCTTATGCCATAAAGTACTACATAAATGTGAATTATAATTTTCATTTTTCTCGAACAGAGGTTCTTAACCAAGGGTCATGGGTCCCCTTGTTCATCTTTTGTTTTTGAAGAAGACCAATGATGTCTTGACTTGTGAGTGAACTGGATTTAAGTGAGGCAGAGTTGCGCAAAGTCATCATTCTTATTCTTTCTTCCAGAATTGTTGAAGTCCAGTGGCAGGACAAAAGTCAAGATAACTGACAATGACCCAAGATGTGACAATCAACCTTGGTGTCTTTGAAGTCTAATCAAATTCTAAGTACTCTATAATGCCTGCTTCAGCCCTTCGTGGCTATTGAAACAAATTGTTCTCATCTACCGATTCTATCCAGTGAAGTCTTGTTATATGCTTGGGGTAGACATCCCTCTAACTCAGCAATGGGTCTGTTGGTTACCCCCAAACTGGTTTAGCCCATCAAGTGGTTTTTACCAATGTGTGGCTGCTGTGCATGCTACAGCTTTTCGGAGCCACAGGCAAGAGTTGAGTGCCAGGTGGGCACCAAAGGTGGAGAAGCAGTCCTGAAAAGGGCTCAGCAAGCCCTCACACTAGAGGTGCTAGTCCTCCCTGCACACTCCATATACCACAAAATCCCTCTGGCAGTATGGTAAAACCTATGAGCCTTTTCAGAATCATGTTTTTAAATGCATGAAAAAAATAATTAATTATAAGGGAAGCCACTTATATTGAAATTCAGTTATTGAAATATTTTAAAAATAAATTAACAGATGTTTAGAAATCTCTCCAGAGACCCCTTGGGGGTTCCTGAGTTAAGAATACCAGTTGCAGTCTATTCTGATCCCTGTGTTAGATATGTATAGGGTCAGAATAGGCCTCAGTTGCCATCGAGCCCAAAAGGTACCTGAATAAGAATCTCCTTTTCAGCCTACCTGACAAATTGGGCATACTATCTCTACCTCAAGGTCAGCCAAGTCAACAGGCATTTATTAAGCACTTATGATATGCCAGGCATTGTATTAAGTGCTGGAGATAATAAATGCAAACGGGACAGTCATTGCCCTCAAGGAGCTTATATTCAAATGGCAGAAAAGACCATACGGAAAGAAGCTGAAAAGGGAGGGGAGTAGAATGGAGTGAAAGAAGGTATCTATACTAGGACGTGATGAAGAAAGAAGTCTGGGGAATCAGGAAGAAAGATCAGAGATAAATGAAAGCATGAACATGGCTGGTCCATGTACTTTTTTTAAAATGGAGGCTGTAGAAGAACTGATCCGTCAGAGGAAGGGATCATAGGGACAGCAGGATCTTCCATGGTGAGAGGACTAGAAGTGATATTTCTACCAAGTATTTTTGTAGATTGTGTTTATGAAAGCCAGCTTCTAGCTGCAAATGTGGTTGAATCTCTAGGGCTGTGTATCAGCTCCTGGTATGACTGGCTTCTCAGCAGACTACTTGGTCAAGCATCTTGGAGACTGTGCCACTTACAGAGCATGAGAATGAATGAGGAGGAGGTGGTAGCAAATGCTTCCAGTAAGGGGGAACCTATCGCCTCCCAAGACAGTCCATTCCATTTTGAAAGAGAACTAATTGTTATGAAGCTTTTTCTTACATCAAGCACAAATCTGGCTCCTTGGAACTTGATCTCATTGTTCCTTGTTCTACCCACTGGGGCCAAGCAAAAGAAAGCTAATCTCTATTCCAGATGACAACATTCAAATATTTAAAGAAAACTGTTATGTATCTTCTAAGCTTTCTCTAGTCCACATTTAACATGGACAGTCCCTTCAACTCCCTCCTACAACAACAGTTGGCTTGCTTTTGCCTAACCAGGAGCACTCCCTGATCTCCCAGGGCAGCCACTCAGTCATGCTTCAGGCACTGTCTCTAGCCACCTACAACTTCACACAGGTATCATTGTTTAAGCCCCATTCTCAGTCCTCCACTTACCACTCACTTATTCTCATCTTCAAGCTAATACCACCAACATCCCATTCTAAAGCTATCCCCATGTCTTCTTCTGCTCTCTGGACTGCCTGTTACATAGACAACAAGTTAACTTTAATCTTAAACCTGTTTCTTTCTTCTTTGTTCCATCTTCTTGCACTGAATGAGACTTGGCTCCACCCAGTGACACATTTTCTTTGACTACCTTTTCCAGCACTGGTGACACTTTCACTCATTCCCCCATCTTACTGGTTGTAATGGGGGAGTTGGAATACTTTTTACTCCCCATTACCATTTCTAGGTTCTACCACCCTCATTTAGTAACCGCTATTTCTTTTGTTTTTTTTTTTAGGGCAGTTGGGGTTAAGTGACTTGCCCAAGGTCACACGGCTAGTTTTTTGGTAACCACTATTTCTTTTAGGTTTATTTAATCCATAGTTATCACCCAAGCAAGATTCTAGTGGCTATTGTCTACTGACCTCCAGGATACTCTGCTTCTTTAATGAATTCAGTGTCTGGCTCACCATCTTTCTTTCCTCTCCAACTCTTGTCTCCATACTGGGGGACTTTACTACATATACTGATACTCCCTTAAACACCTTACTCTTCCCATTGCTCAACTTACTCATTTCCCATGACCTAAACTCCATTGTACCACAGCTATACACAGATAGGTGTACTCTTAGTCTTGCTACCACCCACAGAACACAGCTTCTACGTTCATGAACTCTGCGATTCCTTTATCTAATGACAATCTGTTGTTATTCCACTTTTTCCTCTATCTTACAACCTCCAAACCTCCTTGTTCTCACATCCTATTTTTCTCCTCTTTGGTTCTTCCAGGTCCATCTCTACTACACTAGTTCCATGCTTCTTTCTTCCCCATTTTAATTCCTTGTTAAAGCAATTCAGCTCTACAAAGCCATCTTCCCTTGAATTACTTGCTTTCTTATTCAATTACAGATCACCTCTTACCAAGCCTTAGCCTTTGATTCTGGTATTAATTGGAGCCAGCCTATAATTGCTTCAGAAAGCCAATTGCTACATTTTCAGTGTGAACACTCAGAAAAGGTAAATTCTAGAAATCAGGACTTGTTTTATTGTTTTTGTTGACTGTCGACTTACAAAATTGTTGGACAAAAATTTAACAATACAGGTTAAACTTAAAAGTGTGTTGTGTTTTTGGAGAGTCAATTGTGAAATGTTTAGCAGTACACCCCTGCTTGAATTATTCCCGCCATCTGCTGCCTTTATTCCTATTTATTTGCTGCTGAATGAAACCAGAGAAATCACAAAACTGTGTTGATTGGACCCAATATGAATTTATGCTACATAATCTCAACTGGGCCCTCACCACAGCAAGGCAATAATTTTATCCTTCTTTAATTGATTTACTCTCCCATTCACCACAGTCTCTTCCAAATCTTCTTAATCCTCTCACAGCTTTCCTACCTCCTACCTTCTCAGGTAAAAATTTTGCTTCATCTTTTACTTTAAAAATTGAGCCTATTCACTAATAGTTTTCTCTTTTCTCCTTGTCGCCTCACACCACTCAGATACCCTCTGCAATTATCTCCTCTCCCACCCCTGCCTCACAAGAAGTAGCCCTTCTCCTTGTCAAGACAAACTCCTCTTCACGCACAAGTGATCCCATCACGTCCCATCTTTTCAAGCACATTGTCTCATTATCATCCCCACTCTCTGACTTATTTGCAATCTCTTTATATCTAGTGGCTGATTTCCTGCTGTCTATAGACACACCCACATCTCCCCATCCTCAAAAGACTTTCCCTTTTCTATTGGCTATTGTCCTATATCTCTTCTCCTTTTTTTAAAATTCTTTTAGAAGGCTGTCTACATTTGATGCCTTCATGTAATTTCCTTTTACTCTCTGAAGTTTCTATGATCTGGCTTTGGACTTCATCATTCCACTAAAACTACTTGTTGTGCAGTGGCTAGGTGGTGCGCTAAATAGAGCACTAGCCCTGGAGTCAGGAGGACCTGAATTCAAATTTGGCCTCAGATGCTTAACACTTACTAGCCATGTAACCTTGGGCAAGTCACTTAACCCCAATTTCCCCTGCCTTTCCCCCTGCAAAAAAGCCAAAAAACCAAACTGCTTTTTAATGACCTCTTAATCGCCAAATCTAATGATATTTTCTTAGTCCTCATCCTTTTTGACCTGCCTTTGATGCTGTTGACTACACTCTTTTTCAATAGTCTTTTTCTCTCTAGGTTTTCATGACACTCCTCTCTTGTGATTCTCCTTCTGTCTGACCCCTCCTCAGCCTTCTTTACTGGATCTTCACCCGAGTCATGCTTGTTAATTTTGGATGTCCCCTCAATGTTACCTCCCATGGTTTCAGTTATCATCTCTATG
Organism: Pseudocheirus occidentalis; assembly: GCA_028646575.1. Taxonomy (NCBI): domain Eukaryota; kingdom Metazoa; phylum Chordata; class Mammalia; order Diprotodontia; family Pseudocheiridae; genus Pseudocheirus; species Pseudocheirus occidentalis. The sequence continues at coordinate 281,776,050 of CM053594.1, read as the reverse complement.
CAGATGATTCTTAGATTTGTTAGTTTAGCCATGGCCTCCAGTCTCACATCTCCAACTTCCTATCATATAACTTGAATCGGATACCCCATGGACACCTTAGTCACAACACACCCAACACTGAGCTCATTATCCACCTCCCCCAACTCCTTCCTAACTTGCCTCCTTCCAATTATCCACACTTGAAACCTACATAGAAATCTCTTCTCGTTACTCTCTTACTCACATCCAGTCGGTTTCTAAGCCCTGTCATTTCTAGCTGGGAGACATCCTTGTATATGGCTTCTTCTCTCCTCTGACACTGCAACTGGCCTGGTACAAGCCTCCTCACCTCACATCCAGACCATTGCAATATCCTTTTTTCATATCCCTACTTTAAGTGTCTTCTATGCCCTTCCACCCTCCACTCAGCCATCACAGTGATCTTTCTAAATAAAGCTCAGGTCTGATCATGTTAGGCCCCTGTTCAATTAACTCCAGTGGCCTCCAAGATCAAATATAAAATCATTTGTTTGGATTTTTAGACCTTCCATGATCTGGCCCCTTTCTGCCTTACCAGTCTTCTTATTCCTTATTCTATCTCTCCCTCACATACTCTGAAATCAAGTGACCCCAGCCTTTTTGCAGTTTCTGGCACATGACACTCCACCTTCCAACTCTGGGCATTTTCACTGGTTGTCCTTCATGCCTGGAACTCTCCTCCTTCTCATCTCTGCCCCCTGGGTCTCCTGGTTTCCTTCATGTCTTAGCTAAAAATCTAATTTTCTACTAGAAGCTTTTCCAAGACCTTCTTAGTCTCAGTGCCTTCCCTTTGAGTTTTTCTGCAACTCATGTCCTATATATAAACTGTTTGTATGTAGTTGCTTACATGTTGTTTCTCTTCTGAGACTGTGAGCTCCTTGACATCTTGGATTTCTTTGTGCCTTTCTTTGTATCCTCAGAGCTTAGAACAGTACCTGGCACATTGTTGGTTGTTAATAAATGTTAATTGATTGACCTCAATGGTTCTAGGGTGGCATAATTTTGAGATTGCTCACCATTCTAGATGTGATCCAGATTTTCGATGCCTTCCCTAAAATGTAGCAACAAGAACTGAGAATCGCATTCCAGATGCAGTCTGACCAGGGCAACTTGAAGAAGGATTATTCCTGCCTATGTTCTGGACAATGGCTAGATGGGTGACTATGAGTAAGTTACTTATGGTCTCAGCCTCAGTTTCCTCATCTTTAAAATGGAAATGATATTTTTCCAAAGTAATATTTTATTTTTTCTCCAATTACATGTTAAAAACAATTTTACACATTTTTTTAAAGTTCCCATATTTAAGTTTATGAAATATTTTTGTTTCTTTTTTTCTATTCTGTATTTGTGTTCTGGCCCTTTAGTCTAAAATTTTGGAATTAAGAAAAAAAGTTCTGAGTTCCTAATTCTATCCCTTCCCTCTCCTCTCTCTGACACAATAAGGAATCTTATATAGGTTATACACGTCCAACCATGTAAAACATTTCCACATTAGTCATTTTGTACAAGAAGACTCAAACAACCAGAAAGAGGAAGATAGAAAAGAGAAAGAAAGAAGGAAAAAGGAAGAAAGAAAGAGAAAAATACTCCAGTCTATATTCAGACAATATCAGTTCTCTCTCTGGAGGTGAATAGCATGCTTCATCATGAGTCCTTTGGGATTGTCTTGGATCATGGTATTGCTGAGAGTGGCTAAGTCATTCATAGTTCTTCATCGTACAATACCACTATTACAATGTACAATGTTCTTCTTGTTCTGCTGTCTTCACTTTGCATCAGTTCATGGAAGTCCAGGTTTTTCTGGCATCGTCCTGCTTGTCATTTTTTATAGCACAACAATATTCCATTACAACCATATACCACAACTCGTTCAACTATTCTCCAGTTGCTGAGTGGGGGATGATACTTGTAGCATCTACCTCATTGTGAGAATGATAAACATAAAACTAGAAGCGACAGAGAGGTTACTTAGTCCACCACTCTCCTCCATCCCCATTTTATAGATGAAGAAATGGAGGGCCAGAGAAATTAAGTGACTTGACCAAGATCAATGTGTGTAAGTACTAAATGGCAGATCTAGAATTTGAACCTGGGTGCTTTGACTTCAAATCTGGCAGGCTTATGAACTGATGTTTGTAAGATGCTTTGCAAACCTCAAAGCACTTTATAAATGTCAGCTGTTATTATTCAGACACTATGCCTTTCTCAATGTGGCCTAAGGCCACATAAACTTTTTTAGCTCCTGTGTCCCACGGTTGACTCACATGTCATACATAGCTTGGGTGTAACTTTGCCTTTCCCCTCCTGAAACCAAGCGGGACTTTCAGTTCCTATTAAACTTCACCCAATATGATTTAGCCCAATGTTCTTGCCTATGGACTTGTCATCCACCATATTTATTATCCCTTCTGGCTTCATATCTTTTGCAAATTCGATAAGCATGCCTTCTGTGTTCTGAGTTCCAAATTCTATTCCTTCCCTCTCCTCTCTCTGACACAATAGGCAATCTTATATAGGTTATACACGTCCAACCATGTAAAACATTTCCACATTAGTCATTTTGTACAAGAAGACTCAAACAACCAGAAAGAAAGAGGAAGAAAGAAAAGAGAAAAAAAGAAGACATTAATCAAGACATTGATAAAAACATGTCAAACAGCAGAGGGCCCAGGACAACATCTACTCAAAGCTTCAGGCCTCCATGATGATGTTACAAGCAGGAAGACTTCTCTTCCCTCACTAACTCAGTGCAGCACAAGAAGAAAGGAAGGATGTAAATGAACATTTGTTAAATGCGTACTATGTGCTGAATGCTTTACACATATCATTTCATCTGATTTTCACAACAACCCTGAATGATAGGTGCTAGTAATATCCCCAATTGAGGATATTACTCAGTTGAGGAAACTGAGATAAACAGAAGTTAAGTGACTTGTCCAGGACCACACAGCTAGGAAGTATCTGAGTTTGGATTTGAACTCAGGTCTTTCTGAGTATGTACCACCTAGTTGCCTCTAGAAGGGATCTACTTCTAGATATAAAAGAGAACGCAGGGCCTGTGAGGACAAGGGATGGAGATTCCAAGTTTCACTTCAACCTGGAGACATTACTATACAGCCTCAGAGTCCTGGCGAGAGACCAGTTGCACAGATCAGACAAAAATACCAAAATGGTGACAGAATTACAACAGGGAGGAGCAAACCCAAGGACCTTGTCTTTGATAGAAGTAGGGAAAACAGTGTAATGAGAAATTGCATGTCCCGAGAAGCAGGTCAGACCTTTGTTGGTAGGTACTCTGCTAAATGGACCATATGGGACCCATCAGATGGAAAGGTTGCTTGATGCCTCCCTGAAAGAGTTTTCTTGATGGCTGAGGAACTCAGGCAGAGGCCCATTCTATGTTTTTGTTGGGTGAAATAGAATCTGTCCTATATTCAGTGTCTTATTAATCTGGGTTCTTACAAGGGAGCTGAAGGTTACTTTGGGGGAAGCAAAGTAAGCTGAATACTAATGTTTCCAGACCAATTTTTGGGAGAAACTCCCCTAAATCATACCCAAGTCTTCTGAGTTATGGGTCAGACCCCAACTGACTCCAATTGAGGTCATACTGTTAGACTCTTTGGATCTAGTTCTGTCCTGCCACATTTTGGTCCACACTAGGCATTTTCCTGATTTACTAGTGCAATTTCTAGTGTAATTATCTTGTTAAAGAAGAAAAGGATATTAAGTAACTTGACATGATCTGTTCTTCATGAAGCAATACTGACAATCCCTTCTGTTTCTAAATGTTCATAGACCATACCTTTAATATGACATACTAATATTTCTGGGGAGTCTAAGTTCAATTCATTGCCACTAGTTGGAAGATGATTCTCCTTTTTAAAAAAAGTTAATTTTCTTTTAGTTTTCAACATTCATTTCCATAAATTTTAAATTTTCTCCCCCTCCTCTCCCTACTCCTGTCCCAAGATGGCATGCAATCTAATATAGGCTCTACACATATATTCCCATTAAACATACTTTCACATTAGTCATGTTCTATAGAAGAACCAGAATGAATAGAAGGAATTACAAGAAAGAAAAAAAACAAACAAAACCAAAAATAAAACAGAAAAGAAAATAGTCCGCTTTGCTCTGCATTCAGACTCCACAGTTCTTTCTCTAGATGTAGATGGCATTTTCCATCATGAGTCCTTTGGAGTTGTTTTAGGTCCTTGCATTGCAGAGAAGGGCTAAGTCTATCAAAGTCAGTCATTGCACACTATGGCTACTGCTGTGTACAATGTTCTCCTGGTTCTGCTCATTTCACTCAGCATCAGTTCATATAAGTCTTTCCAGGTTTTTTCTGAAGTCTTCCTGTTCGTTATTTCTTATAGCAAAATAGTGTTCCATTACGTTCATATACCACAACTTGTTCAGCCATTACCCAAGTGATGGCCATCTCCTCAATTTCCAATTTTCTGCTACCACAAAGAGAGCTGCTATAAATATTTTTGTACATGTGGGACCTTTTCCCATTTTTATGATCTCTTTGGGATACAGCCCCAGAAGTGGTATTGCTGGGTCTCTTCTTTCCTTTTTAAAAAACTGGGAATACATTTGCCCATCTTCATTCCTGTAGCATTTCTTCCTTTCTCTACAGCTTTTCAAAAATCACGGACAATGGTTCAGCTTCAGTGAACCACTAGGTCTTTCAGTATTCTGCAAAGCATCTTGTTGAAACTGGATTACTTGAAGCCATTGAGGGCAGCTAAGTGCTCTTCTTCCATTTTATCATTTATCTAGACTTTCATCTCCCTGTTAATCATTTTTCTATCCTCCCAGGCTGAAATTTTTTCTGATTGATAGAGAAACAGATGTAAGAATTGAGTAGTTTTTCCTTCTCTTCTATATAACCTAAGCAATAGTCATTTCTTCCTGGATCTCTCTCTTGTCTAGAACATAGATTTAAAAGTCCCTTCGTGTTGTCCTTAGCAGTTTTTCAGCAGCTTCAGCTTATTCTAATATTTAATACTTCTGGAACCGAAGAAGATCGTGCCACTCTTTGGGGATTCATCCTCAGTTACATGTCTGCTTTTATCTCATAAATTTTAGAAAATACTTTAATCTAAACTGGTTGATGACTTAGTTCCCTGTGCACCTACTTTGATCTTTTGATATGGACAACTCCTCTTTTTCTTTCTCTTTGGCTTCCCGTTTATCAGAAACTCAACCACAAAATGGGGATATTACTCGTATAGCCTATCTTACAGAGTGGTTATAAAGAAAAGCTTTATAAACCTTAAAGTGCCGTATGAATATGATGAGATAGTGATGAGGTGGGCTTCTCTTTGCCAATGCCACCATTTTCTTTTCTAGACCCAAGGTGGTTAGACAACATCATGTAAGGACTAATGGAGAATTCTATTTGACAGGTCGGTAGTTTCTCTAATTAAGCTGTAAGTTCTCTGAAGACAAAGACCTCCTCATCTTGGATCAGTTGCTATTTAGTTGTGTGCTTTTGGGCAAGTAGCTCCAGGCCTCAGTTTCCTTATGTCTAAAATGAGTGACAGTTAAGTTGATGATCTTTAAGGTTCTTTTCAGCACTAATATTCTATGATTTACTTCTTTGTGTCCTATCCAATTCCCTCCCTCCAATCACCCATCCACACAGTGTCTAGCATAGTTCTGGGGAAAAGAAATCAATAAGATTTGTTGAGTGCCTACCATAGTCACACATGTGGTTGTTACTTGAGAAAGAAGGTCTCTCTTTTAGGGACCTGGCATATGAGGACTAAAGCTCGGTTTAGTTACCAAATCTTTTTCCCATTAGGAATCCTGAGGGTGAGGTGGACTTGTGGATTCCTCTTCAGTTTGAGTTTGGCAGGAGCCCCAGGTCTGCCGGCTACCACAGTGGCAGCAGGAAGACAAGGGCTAATTTTAAACACAAATCCACGTGTTGTCGACATATGGAAGAAACATGAACTCTTGGTAATGGATCATATTTCTGTGTGTGTGTGTGTGTGTGTGTGTGTGTGTGTGTGTGCACGTGTGCGCTGGCAAGTTAGGAGACACATTCAAATTAGAGACAGTAGGACCAGGAATGAAAGCCCTATGGATCTGCTAAAGCAGTAGTGGGAGTAGAAGGAGAGAGAGTGGGTGCCTTCTCTGGGTTTGGGATTAGAACCAGTGTTGGTTGCAAACTCCCAGTCCCTCAGCCCATCAGAGACATTAAAATTCATGAGGAAGATCAAAAAGTCCAGTCATGGCCAAAGTATCTAAAAATGACAAATAAGGAGAAGGCAGGGAAATCAAAGGGAGGGAGTGTGTGTCCACAGTCTGGGAGATATTTGTTCTGGTCCTTTCTCTGCCTTGCGTTTCCCTCCCTAAACCTGAAGTAGGAAATTAAGAAGCACTCCCGAAGGCCCAAGTATCTGGCTGACCATGACCTATTGCAGACTGACTGTCAGCCGGAGGGGGAAGGAGACACCCAGCCCAGAGAAGTCTGGGAAGCTTTCCAGCAAGAGGGCTGGATTGGAGAAGCTATCAAACTTTGTTTCCAAGCCAAAGAGTCTGGGAGAAATTTGACTCGGCAGCTCTTTTCCCCCAATCTGATTGTCCAAACCCAGGCCCTTTGCTCCACCAGCTTTAGCTGGTTTTTGGTCTGAAGATTTTCCATTTGTACTTTAAGATGCAATACTTACTTTATCTTCTAGAGACACATTGTGTGATTATGATGAAGTCCCTTAACCTCTCTGGGCTTCTGTTACCACACAGTGGTTCTCAACCTGTGGGTCGTGATCCCTTTGGGGATCAAACAACCCTTTCACAGGGGTCACAGGAGTCATCCAAGAGCATAATAAAACATATTTCCAATGGTTTTAGGAACGAGGCATCATTCCTTTATCTGTCTCCAAGCGGATCTGCCCACATACAAGTATTAAAGGGTCACTGCAGTAGGAAGGTTGAGAACTACTGACCTATAGGGATGCAGGTAATAATACCCTACCCTGCCCTGCCTATTTTATGGGAGTATTATGAGAATGTAATGAGATAATGAAAGTCATAGTGTTCAGACAAACTTATGAACATGCAAGGGATTATCATCAAGGAAGGCTTCTGACCTAGCCCCCCACAACAACGTCCAGAGGAATAATCCTTGAAGAGAAAGAGCATCTCCATCTCTCTCACCACCAACACAACTGACAATTACGTGCAGGTAAGCTAAAGAGCCTTGGGAAGAGTAGCTCCCTTCAAGCTCACCAGCCTTGCCTCCAGCCACCATTCAAAGGAGACTATGGATGCTCAACTTGGCAACTGACTGCAGCTGCCATACCTTCTACTTCCTCTGTAGCCACAGTTATTGAAGACCCAGAAAAGAAAGTCCTTCCAACCCAAAGTGGGGTGCTCTCTCAAGTCCTTGGCACCATCAAGTGATTCAGCATCAGATACAGATATGGTTTTGACTGGTGGAAATGACATGAAAGATGCATTCTCATCCCCATGCCATTGTACATTAACGTCTTGCAAGCCATCTGACTCACAGCTGAGGCTTACAGTTGTATTGTCTCTCACTACTGGGATATGAGCACCTTAAAAATGGGGACTATTTTTTTGTTTGCAATTTCTTTTTAAGAAAATACATACATACATACATACATATATATATATATGTATATATATATAAATTAATTTGTTTATTTACCTTTAGTTTACAAGATTCAGTTCCACAATCCCTTGAGTTTCAAATTTTCTCCCGTCCCCCCTCCATGGCAGCATGCAATCAAGTATAGGATCTGCAAATACCTTTACATTGGACATTAGTCTGGTTGTATAGAAGGGTTGTAACTGATGGAATGAACAATGGGAAAGGGGAAACACAACCAAACATGGAAAAGAAAGAGAGCAGGTAGTTTGCTTCAGTCTAAAATGGGGACTATTTTGCTGTCTCCAGGGGTGGGGAACCTGCAGCCTTGAGGCCACATGTGGCCCTCTAGGTCCTCAAGTGTGACCCTTTGACTGAATTGGGTATTTGTTCTGTGAAGTTTGAATTCAGTCAAAGGGCTGCACTTGGACCTAAAGGACCAAGAAGCCTTGAGGCTGCAGGTTCCCCATCCCTGGTCTAGGCTATTCTACAACAGAGAGAAAAACAACCACCACCAAAGAAAGACAGAGGTAGTGGATTATCTATGCTGAGGTGAAGGGGCACTGATGCATATAATTCGAAATGCCCATAACACTCTGGTGGAAAGATCTGACTGCATCTGATAAACACTAATTCTGCCTAAGTGATTCCCAATGGAGGGCATGTGTTTATTTCCTGGCTAACCTTGCTCTCACTGTCCACATCTGCTCTGGGTCACACTGTAGGACACATGAAACAAGATTACAATTGAGAACAGGACTCTGAAACAAGTTCTAAGTGCTTTTGGAAATTTGGAGAAGAGGGAAGATCAGTGCAGGCAGGGGTGGCCAGGAAAGGCTTTAGGGAAAAGATGGGCCATATGAAGTTAAGTTATAGGACCCCAGGTTTGGAGCTAGAAGGGACCTCAGAGGCCATTGAATCCAGTGCTCTTATTTTTATAGACATGGAAATGAAGAACCAGAGAAATGAAATGATTTCCCCAAGGACTCTTAAGTAGTGAGCTGTAGAGCTGTGGTTTGAACCCAGGCCCTCTGACTCCAAATCTATTGCTCTTTCCACTCTGCTCCTCTGAGGCCCATTGGCTCATTTCACTGAGTCTCCAGCTAATGTGTTTTTCCCCCTAAGTACACAGACATAAATGTACATGGCTGCTTAGGCAGAGGCGGAGTTGGATTGGATTCTGCTGGCCCACTGAAGGGCATGAGATAGAAGGCCAGTCTTTTTCAGCATCTACAGAGAAGATAAATAAGTATCTGGCCTCTTCTTCACTATGATAGCTGGATCATCTGGTTGTCATTGAGATTCTTGCTTATATTTAAATATAATCCTTGGCATGCCGAATCAACTCAACTAACAGTTATTAAATACTATTTAGTCAGGCTCTGCCACATGGCTACATGACTGAGATTTGAGCAAATGCCTTATGGGTAGGGACTGGGTCCTATGCTTCTCTTGTATTTCTCTCTCTCTTTTTTTTTTTTTTTGAGGGGGGAAGGCAGGTCACCTGGCTAAGTAAGTGTTAAGTGTCTGAGGCTGGATTTGAACTTGGATCTTCCTGACTCCAAGGCTGAGGCTCTATGCACTGCACCACCTAGTTGCCCCTCTTATATTTCTTATAGCACCAGACACTGGTATGGGCACAAGGAGGTGCCTACTAAATACTTCTTGACTGACTCACTGAGACATTAACAGAAACAAAGGAATTACTTAGTACGGGCAACTGCACTGGAGTTGGGCCAGGGAACTTCTGGTTCAGGAGTATAGTACTTTTTAAAAAAAATTAATTAATTTTTTTTTTTAGTTTTCAACATTCATTTCCACAAGATTTTGAGCTACAAATTTTCTCCCTGCCTCTCTCCTACCCCCACCCCAAGATGGCAAGCATACTGAGTACACTTTTCCACAATCTGCTCTCTTCTATATCTTTTCCCATCCCCTCCTCTCCTTAACTTACTTGTAGGGCAAGATGGATTTCTATATCCCATTGTCTGTATATCTCATTTCCCAGTTGCATGTAAAAACAATTTTTTACATTTGTTTTAAAAACTTTGAGTTCCAGATTCTTTCCCTTCTTCCCTCCTCACCCGCCCCCACTGAGAAGACAAGCAATTCAATATAGGTTGTATATGTGTAGTTATACAAGTCATTTCCATAGCAGTTATAGTGTGAAAGACTAACTATATTTCCCTCCATCCTATCCCACCCCCCCACTTATTCTGTTTTTTCTTTTGTCCCTATCCCTTTTCAAAAGTGTTTGCTTCTAACAATTCTCTCCCTTAATCTGCCCTCCCTTCTATCATCCCCCCTCTTATCCCCTTTCCCCTACTCTCCTGTAGGGTAAGATACCCAACTGAGTGTGTATGTTATTCCCTCCTTAAGCCAAATCCAATGAGGGTAAGGTTGTCCCCTTCCCTTTCACCTTCCTGCCTTTCCCCTCCATTGTAACTGCTTTCTCTTGCTTCTTTTATGTGAGATAATTTACCCTATTCTATCTCTCCCTTTTTCCTCCCAATATATTCCTCTCTCAACTCTTAATTTTATTTTTAGATATAATCCCTTTATATTCAACTTACCCTGTGCCTTCTGTCTATGTATACATGTACACACACACACACACACACACACACATATATATATACATACATACACACATATATACCCACCTATACACACACACACACACATTCCCTTCAACTATCCTCATACTGAGAAGTATAGTGCTTTTCTACCATATCAAACCCAAATGAAATACACCGGTAGGTAGTTAGGTATTAAACCAGAAAAAAAAAAATTTGTCTCAAGAGTCAACTTAAATCCTACTTTCTCATGTAGCCTTCCCTGAGTAGTGATACTAATTCTCATTTTTATAATGCTTTAAACTTTCTGAAACATCTTTTTTTTTCTTTGCAAAAGCCTCATGAGACATTGATAGAATTGTTATCTCCATTTCACACAGTAGGAATGTGAGCTTAGAGAGATTAAGTGTTTCCCTAAATTCATACAGCTAGTTAAGTAGAAGAGTTGTAGGGTCTTGAATCCTGATCCTTGGACTCCAAATTCAATGTTCCGAAGATAAGAATTTTTTAAAGGATTTCCCAGTACCCCTCCCACACCCAGCAGCTGCTAAGCCTTCCCTTTTAAATTGGTTTTATGTCTGCTCTTTATCTGGTATGTATCTATCTGTAAGATAGATAAGCAAATAGGTAAGTAGGTAGCTAGCTAGCTAGCTCATTTATTAAATGCTTGTTATGTGCCAGGAATCATGCTAAGTGCTGAAATACAAATAAGAAATAATCAAGATAGTGCTTACCCTAAATAATTTACATTAATGCAACAGTGGGTGCAGGAAACATGTAAAGAAGCTGGAAAGGAGTGTATATGTGTACGTGTGTATGTGTGTGCATGTGTATGTACATATGTGTGTATGTGGGTCTGTATATATGTGTGTATATTATGTGTGTGTGTTTTTATAGTATTGTTGATGTCCAGTAAGTACTGTTGAAGCCTGTAATGGAGTAAAAAAAAAAAAAAGATGGACTATTAAATTCCTGAGTGGTTTCAGAGGCAGAGTCCAATTATCTGGGGGGGTGGGGGGTGGGAATGGAGGTGATGGCTGGAGTGGAGTTGAGTGGAGAAAGCCTGGTTGGAGATGTCTGAGAAGTGCTCAAAGTCATCTCCCCCACTAGAATATAAGCTCCTTGAAGTCAGAGACTATTTCCACATTAATCATTCTTCTACCCAAGAGCCTTTTAGATATTTGAAGGCAGCTACTAAGTTCTTGCTGATTTTAATCTCCAAGTTAAACATTCTCATTTCCTTCAACTAATTCTCATGTGACATGGCTTCAAGACCCTTCATCACCATGATTGCTTTCTTCTGTACATTCTTCAATTTATCAATGTCCTTCCTGAAATATCGCGTCCCAAAATTGAACACAATATTCCAGATGAGGTCTAATGAGAACAGGGGACAGCAGGATCATCCCCTCCTTGTTTGCCCAAGCTTGGTTTCTCAGGGCAGCGCAAAGCGTTAACTTTTTTGGCTGCCATCCAATTACAGTGCTTACTCACATGGGGTCTTCTATCCTGTAATTCTTCCCCCTCCCCCCCGCCCAAATAACCTCAGTCTCTTTTAGACAAACTGTTTTGTAACTATATTTCCTCCAACTTGGACTTCTGAAGCTGATTTTTAAAAAATCCTAATGGACCACTATACATTTATCCCTGTTCAATTTCATCTTATTAGATTTAGTCCAGTGTTCTAACCTGTACAAATCTCCCAGAATTCTGCCTCTGCTAGGCAGTGCAGTAGAGAACTGGGCCTAGGGTCTGGAAGACTTGAGTTCAAACTGGTTCTCAGGTACTTCCTACCTGTGTGATCTTGGGCAAGTCATTTAACTTTTATCTGCCTCAGTTTTCTCAACTGTAAAATAGAGATAATTAGAGCATCCACTTCCCAGCGTTGTTGTAGCAAATGAGATAATGTTTGAAAAGAGTTTAGCACACACAGAGTAATACTGCAGGTGAACAAAGATTCTATTTTCCAAGCACACGGCTTTATTAAGAGAGGCACGACAACTGCACAGAAGCGGGGGACCAGACCTCCTCAGCTTAGTTGTAGGCCCCAAGTACAAAGGGAGACAGACTTTCATACATTAAAAATAGTCAATCAAATAAGACCACTTAATTAAAAGAAAACAATTAACCAGGATACAAAATTAGGTAATCTGTTTTCTAAATAGAGAAAAGATTAGGGACTTTTCAAGTTGGGAGGGGGAGAGTGAACCGGTACAGTTCCTTGAATTCAGAAAAAGAGGTATCAGGCTCCCCCCAGGTATCTGTAAACAATCAAAGGAACATGGAAGCAATAACTGATTGATTAGCATGAGATCAGCTTTCAGATAAGACATACGGCTTGCTTGAGATACATAATTGAGAGAAAACTCCTTGCATCAGTTTTTGTATCTGACTGGGTTTCTGGTCAACATAACCTTGGTCCTTAGTTATGGGTTTCTAAGCAGCAGGAAGAGATGAGACGGTTCAGCTTCCCAGACACGCAGGGTTAGGTTCAAACGATGCAATAAGGTTTTCTCCCAATTTCCACAAGTAAATAAAGTTTTTTCACAAGACAGAAATTGGACTAGACCCATAATTGAATAGAAAGGGAACTGAGCTAGCTCCAGAATGGAGTCACAAGATGGAGTCAGTGTGGTGTGCTCAATCCCCTTAGTAGGAGCTTTAATACATCCATGTTTCCTGTCTTCCAGCCCTGGGTAGAAATTCTGGTTTTTGTTCTACACAGTCTTTTAGTTGATTATGCATAGAAAAACCTCCCCTTTTAATATGAATAGATTCTAGGGATATCCTTCGATATAACTAATCAATGAGAATTTATTAGGTGCCTACAATGTGTCAGAAAGTGGTCTGGAAGATGAAGACAAATAAGAAATGATCCTTTCTGCCAATGAGTTCTACATGCATAACATGTATATATACATATGAGTTTATATGCATACATATATACATATATAAGCATAAACAGAATAAAAATAAGCATGTAGTGAATAAATACAAGTTAAACATAAAGTAGCTAAACCCAAAGGAAGGAATTGGAAATTAGAGGGAATGGGTAGAGGTTTCCTATAGAAGGCTGAGTCTGAACTATGTTTTGAAGGAAGTGAGGGATTCTTAGAGGTGGAGGTGAGAAGACAGAGTTCCCTAGGTATGGGGATGGCCAGTGCAAAAGCACAGAGAAGAGTAATAGGGTGAGGACCAAAGAGACAGGAGTTTGGCTAAATCAGAGAGTGTTAGAAGAGCAGTAATTATAATGAGACTAGAAATCTAGTTTGGGGTCCTGTCATGATGAGCTTTAAAAGTCAAAAGAGAAGTTTTTATTTTACCGTAGAGGCCTATTGCCTAGGGCCATTGGAACTTATGGAGTAGGGGAATGACATGGTCAGACCTGTGCTTAAGGAAAATCACTTGGCAGCTTTTGGAAGGGTGGATTCGAGAGGGGAGAGATGAGTCAGGGAGACCAATTAAGAGACCATTTCAATGGTCTAGGTGAAAAGTGATGAGGTCCTGGACTAAGGTGGTGTCTGTGTGAGTGGAGAGAAGGGGTTGGGTGTGAAAGAAGTTATGAATATAGAAATGACAAGATATGACAACTAATTTGATATGTAGGGTGAGAGACAGTGAGGATTTGAGGATAGCCCTGAGGTTACAACCTGGGAGACTGGAATAATGGTGGTGCCTTGAACAGAAATTAGAAAGTTAAGTAGAAGGGAGCATTAAAAAAAGTTTACTATTAGTTTACAATATTCAGTTCCACAAGTTTTTCAGTTCCAAGTTTTCTTCCTTCTCCCTTTCCCCTTCCCCCCACAGCAGCATGTAATCCAATACAGGTTCTACAAATACCTTCACATTAAACATTATTCAGGTTGTAAAGAATTATAACCAATGGAATGAATAATGAGGAAGAAGAAACAAAACAAAACAAAAGGAAAAAGAGAGTAAGTAGTTTGCTTCAATCTACATTCAGATTCTATAATTCTCTGGATGTGGATAGCCTTTTGCACCATGAATCCTTTGGAGTTGTTTTATAATCTTGCATTGTTGAGGGGAGCCCAGTCTATCAAAGTCAGTCATCACAGATTCGATGTGTGTGTAACTGTGTACAAAGTTCTCCTGGTTCTGCTCCCCTCACTCAGCATCAGTTTATATAAATCTCTCCAGGTTATCATGAAGTTCGTCTGCTCCTCATTTTTTTTATACCACTATATTATTCCATTATGTTCATATACCACAACTTGTTTAGCCATTCCCCAATCAATGGGCATCTCCTTGATTTCCAATTCTTTGACACCACAAAAAAGAGCTGCTAGGAATGTTTTTGTACAAACCGGTCCTTTTCTTACTTGTATGATCTCTTTCCGATACAGCCCTAGAAGTGGTATTGCTGGGTCAAAGGGTATGCACATTTTTATAGCCCTTTGGGCATAGTTCCAAATTCCTCTCCAGAATGGTTGGATCAGATCACAACTCAGTGTTCCAATTTTCCCACATCTTCTCCAGCATTTATTATTTTTCTGTTTTGTTACCTTTGCCAATCTGACTTGTGAGATGTGGTGCCTCAGGGTTGTTTTGATTTGTATTTCTCTGATCAATAGTGATTTAGAGCATTTTTTCAAATGCTTATAGATATCATTAATTTCTTCCTCTGAAACCTTCCTGTTCATATCTTTTGACCATTTATCAACTGGGGAATGACTTGTATTCTTATGAATTTGATTCAATTGTCTGTATGTTTTAGAAATAAGGCCTTTATCAGTGATACTAGCTATAAAAATTCTTTCCCAATTTTATGTTTTCCCCCTAATCTTGGTTACATTGGCTTTGTTTGTACAAAAACTTTTCAATTTAATGTAATCAAAATTATCCATTTTGCATTCTGTAGAGCTCTCTATCTTTTGTTTGGTCATAAATTCTTTTGTTTTCCATAAATCTGACAGGTAAACTATTCCTTGTTCTCCCAGATTGCTTACAGTATCAGCCTTTATATCTAAATTGTGAACCCATTTAGACTTTATTTTGGTATGCGGTGTAAGATACTGGTCTACGCCCAGTTTCTGGCATGCTATATTCCAATTTTCCCAGCAGTTTTTGTCAAATAGTGAGTTCTTACCCTAGAATCTGGGGGTCTTTGGGTTTATCAAACAGAAGATTACTATAGCGATTGACTAGCATGTATTTCGTACCCAATCTATTATGCTGATCCCCTGCTCTATTTCTAACCCAGTACCAAGTAGTTTTGATGATTGCTGCTTTATAATACATTTTAAAATCTGGTATGGCTAGGCCACCTTCCATAGCATTTCTTTTCATTAATTCTCTTGATATTCTGGAGCTTTTGTTCTTCCAGATGAATTTTGTTACTACTTTTCTTAGCTCTATAAAGTAATTTTTTGGTAGTTTGCTTGGTATGGCACTAAGAAGGGAGCATTTTTGAGGGAAAGATAATTCTGTATTGGTTATTTTGAGTTTGAAATGCCTCCAGGACATCCAGCTTGAAATGTCCACATTCTTCCCTTTTTAATGCTCTTCCAATTATTCTGATTATTCAATTAAATAATTGGATGCCTATTAATCTCCTTTTTTCTTTTTTTCAAGAAGCATGTACTTATTGTGTTAACATTAAGAAACAGATAATAGTATTAGAAATCAAGAATCCTGGGTCCCAAATGTGTAGGGGTTTTTTTCCCCCTATGCTTTCAGTAAAAATATGCCACATCTTCATTGCTGGTAGATTGATCATTGATCCCTGTCATAGCTGCCTCTGAATGCTAAAAGTACTTGATTACATCATTAGACCATTCACTCAGATTTTTTCCAGTGGAACCTAGCACAGTCTATTTGTTCTCTGTCCTCTGGCCACAAGATCCCCATTTGAGTTACTTAACCTTGATAGAAGAAGGAGGAAGAAGAGAAGGAGAAGGAGAAAGAGGAGGAAAAGGAGGAGGAGGAGGAGGAGGAGGAGGAAGAGGTGGATGAGGAGAAGCACCATCCCATTTGAGGAAATGAAAGCCAAAACAAGTCCTGTGATAAGTTCAGATCTTACGTTTGGGGCTGTAGGGGCTTCAGCAAGCTGGAGACAGGAGATCACATTCAGGCCCTTGGCTTTAGCCCAGATGAGGCAAACTTTGCTGGCTACCTTCATAGTCATTCTCTACCTTCTTAATTAGCCTGCTTTGGCCAATATCCATAGGTCAAAGTCTATTAAAACAGAGGAAAGAACCCTGAATCTGGAATAAGAATCCACAGCTGGACCAGGAAAGTAGGCCCTGTTGATGAGCCTAAGAAATGTGTTTGTACCTGTTCTAAACAGCCAAAGTCAGGTCGGGATTCAGTGTCAGGGGGTAGACAGACAGTAATAATGTCAGAAGGGACCCTTTTTGCTCCCCAACTTTGTGCATTTACTTCCTAACCTTGTTCTATCATTATCCCCTTGGGCTACATTCAATCAACAAATGGATTGTAAACTCTCCAAAGGCAAGGGCCACATTGTGGTAGCCTTCTCAGTACAGTGCCCAGCACTGTGGGTAGTACAAATTGATGTTGAATTCCTGTTTACAATGGCTAGGAGGATGAAGAAGGACTTATCTCTAAGGTATAGTGACTGGTAGTTAATGAAACATTTGATGGTCCTTTGGAATGGACCTGATAGAGGGACTCCTAGATGAGAACACTCCAAGCATGCAGGTTGATAGCTTCTCTGCAATTTATAATCTTAGGGAGAGGTAGGTCCTTTGAAGGTCCACCAGAAGATAAGGGAACCGTTAAGTGAAGATAACACTAAAATCCAATAGAGTTCTGGCTAAATACAGAGACCAATGTTAGTTCATAATCACTGATATTAAAATATGCTTCTTTCCTTTCTGTGAAGAAATAGCAGACTCTAGAAACAGAAAATTACACATGTGCTTAATGACATTTATTTTATTACTTAATTTTGCTTAATTATTTTAAACAAACTTAAGCAATTTTGGGCTTTAAGCAAATTTAAGCAAATTAAATTATTTAAAGATTTTGCTTAAATATTTTATAGGAAGGCCCAGTGGGAGGGTGGTGGTTATTGAGAAATGATTGATGTCAAAATATATCAACAACAATTTAAATAAAACAAAAGGAGAGAGGTAGAGAGAGGGAGGGAGGGAGGAAAGAGAAAAAGAGAGAGAGAGAGAGAGAGAGAGAGAGAAAGAGAGAGAGAGAGAAAGAAATGATGATGATGGCAAAGAGGCTTTGAGATGCTGACATGTCACTGGGAAGAGAGGATTGGTTTAAAACTATCTCATTAGGGACAGCCCATTGCCTGAGGGGGAGTGATTTCATTGTTCCAAATATAGTTCATTCAAATTCATAGATTAACTTCAAATTTAGGTGGTATATTGTCCTGAATGTATATTAGGGGTATGGGATTTCAGAGCTAACTGTTCCCTAATTTACTTCTAAAAAGCATTCAACACTCCCTGCCCCCTTCCCAGCTGTAAGGGGAGCCTAGCAGATGTCAAGGCAGCTGAGGATTTGAAAACAGGGTCCTTCTGTGCAGTAGTCAGAGGGTCCTAATCCTCCCTGCTCAGATCTGGTATCTGGCATAAACCTAGGAGCCTGTAAGGAGGGGCTTACAGGTCCCACAGACTTTCTCCTCTTTGAGGAACCAAGTTGGTACAGAGATCTATATTCAAGGAATGTTGGAGCTGAAAGGAACATTCAAGGTCCACATTCAACTCCACAACTCAGGAAATGGGAATCCAGAGAGCTGAAATGAGTTGCCTTAAGTTAAGCAGCAAGTTAGAGGCAGGGCCAGAACGAGAACCCAGGTCTCCTGGCTGCTATGCCAGTGCCCCACTAGAAATTTAGAAAGCTAGGTTGGATTTGGTCAGCAGGGTCAGTGAGAGCTCAAATGGGAAATCATGGGAAATTTGTTTTTAGGCCCTTTTCAGTTTTCCCTGTATGTTCGCCCTTCTTCCACCCAGCTCCCTACAAAGCTCTTAGCACCTCATATCTCAAGATCTCCCACAAACAATCCTGTAGAATCTGTGCTCTCTACCAAAACCTTCTGTCAGTTAGGTTGTTACTAGAAAGAGAGTTGACAAGCTAATTCACATTGAGGCATTGCTGGTTAATAATATTAATCAGTGTATTACTCTTCCTAGGAGCATTTGCATGTTAAGCCCCATCAAAGAAGCTATAATGATGGAAATTGTCATAGTGACAGGTTGTTGGGGAGATACTTTTGTTGAGGGAACTCTCTTCAAATGACACTAAATGTCCTATGTGCTGGCTTGTAATTCTTGCTACCGTGGAAGGCTGAGGCTGGTGGATCATTTGAGCTTGGAGTTCTCAGTTACAGTAGGGGTAAAGTCCATCCAATTTTCAATCTAAGTCTGACACAAATATGGTGAGTCCTTGAAAGCAGAGGGCTGCTACACTGCACAGGAATGTGAACTGACTTAGGTCAGAAATGGAGCAGGTCAAAAGTCAAAAATCCTTTTATTAAGGGGATTTGTTCTGTGAAGTTTGGATTCAGTCAAGAAGCTGCATTTCTGGCCTCAAGGCCTCAAGTTCCCTACCCTGGGACTCAAAAGATTTCAGTAATGGGATTGGGCCTGTGAGTGGTCACTGTATTTTCAGCCTGGGTGAGATAGAGAGACAAAGTTTCTCTGTTTCCCTCCCCCACAAACAAACAAGCAAACAAAATGAATGAATGAAACAAATCAAACCAGACAGAGGATCTTTTTATCTAGAAGGAAAACCACAAATCATGGGGAAATAGATTGCTGGTACATAGAAGGATAAAGCAGGTTACCTTAAGAGACAGCAGATGTAATCCTATAGAATCACAGAATTTTAGAGTCAGAATAGACCACAGAGACAGCCTATCCAACCTGAGTTGGAAAAATAATCTTTTCTAAAATGCAGAGAATGTGACAGTTTTGCAGATATTGTTTCAAATCCTTCAATGCAAGGGGAAAGGGGGAGATCTGGATAGGGAAGGGTGAAGGGTGAGGAGACACAAGGGTGAAGGAGGGAGATATAGGGGGCAAAGGGGAGACACTAGGGTGGGGGGAACATGGTAGGGACAGGACTCTCAACCTCCCAGGGCAGCCCATTCCACTTCTGGACAGCTGTAATTATTACAAAGCTTTTCCTGACATCAAATCTAAGTTGACCTCTTTGCAACTTCCATCCCTTGCTTCTGGCTCTTCTGGGACCAGAAGAAATAAATTGAATCCCTTTCCCACATGACACTTTAAATATTTGATGATCACTATCATGTTCCTCCTCAGGACATCTTCAAGTTAAACATTCTTAGCTCCTTCAACCAGTTCTCATATTGCATGGACTCAAATTTCCTTTGCCACCTTGGTAACTTTCCTTTGGATGCTCCCTAGCTTATCAATATTCCTCTTAAAATATTACGTTCAGAATAGAACACAATGCTTCATATATGGTCAGAACAGGTATGAGAGTGCCACCTCCTTCTTATTCCAGTACTCAGCACAGTGCCTGGCATAGAGTAGGTAGTTAAAAATGCTAACTGAGTGGCTAACTAGAAAGTGATGTTCAAGGTTCTATTAGTTTTCTGTTTTTGTTTTGTTTTTTTGCCATCATATTGTTGACACGTTTTGAGCTTTGAGATCAACTAAAACCCCCATCTTTTTTCAGAACAAATGCTGTCTAACTACACATATTATACTTAGGAAATTGTTTTTTTTCACATTAATTCTTGTTAAATTTCATCTTATTAGATTCAACCCAAGGTCTTATGGACTTAGAGATGAAAGTGACCACTTAGTATAATGCCTGATACACAGGGGGTACCCAATAAATGCTTATTGACTGATTAACTGACCTCTGAGATTATCTAGTCTTCCTTTTACAGATGTAGAAACTGAGGTTGGAGAGTTAAGTGACTTTCTTAAAATGTTTCAATTTGTCAAAATCTTTTTGGTTCCCAACATTGTCAAGCAGTATATCAATCATCTCCTCCTGGCTTTGTGTCACTTATAAATGTGGTTAAAGAGGCATTGGCAAAAATGTTAGATCATGGATTCTGAGGGTCAGAAGGGATCTTGGAGACCGTGTCATCCTACTGTTACACAAAAGAAACTTCATTGCAACATCCCCAACAGCTGGTTGTTTCATCTCTCCTTGAAGACCTCCAAAGGCTATGAAGCCACCACCTCCCAAATCAGCCCCTTCCACCTTTGGGCCCCTGACATCAAGATCAGTGTAAACTCTTTTCCACTTCTTCCCATTGCTCTTAACTTCTGCCCTCTCTAGACAAACAGAATAAGTCTAATCAATCTTCATAGGACAGCCGTTTAATACCTACCCGAATACAGTTACTATGTTCCCCCAAGTCTTTTCTTCTTCAGGGTAAACATTCCCCAACTCAAGACCTTTGCCATCTTGGATGCCCTTTTCTGGATGCCCTCCAGTTTATCATTGTCTTGCTTAAATTGTGGTGTCCAGAACTGAACACAATACTCCAGATAAGATCTGAGAGGGGGAGGGTGCAGTGGGATAATCACTCTCCTGTTACTGGAAACTAGGACTTTCCTAATGCAGCCCAAGGTTTTGTTAGCTTTAGGGGCTGTGACATCACACTGCTGACTCATATTGACCTTGCTATCTTCAAAGACCCCTAGATCCTCCACAGGATATCTGCTGTCTATCTGTCCTTCTCCCACACAGGACCAAACACAGATCCTTGTTTGTCAAACCTCCGAGAAGCTGACATGAGGGCCATTAATGATTCTTCTTTGGGTCATACCAGTCTGACTCCATCAGATTGCATGATCACTTAGACCATATGTCACCTTTACTGTAAGATCAGGATTTGGGGAATACAGGACTGTTACCACAAATAGAGAATCCTAGGGCAGGGGTGGGGGCTGGGGGGGAGAGGTGGTAGAACAGATAGGATTAGAGCTCTAGGGCTGGCTTCAGAGGCCATTTAGTGCAACCCCTTCAGTTTATAAATGAGGAATCTGAGGCCCAGGAATGCCATGAATGACTCTGTCATTACCTATTGACAACCCAGAAGAATGATTGAATCAAAAAATATCAGAGCTGGGAAGGACGTTAGAAGACCACCTAGTCTAACCTTTCAATTTTATTTTATTTTTAAATTATTTATTATTTAATAATTATTTAATTATTTTAAAGATGTTTTATTCATGCTCTTTCCTACTCCCTTCATTTAATGGAAGAGAACACTTCTATAGATCAGACCTCATTGTTACAGATGTTTGCAGAGGCATGGTTGCAGTTGATTTTCAAGGGAAGTTCCTTTCTTCTTTCTCCCCTCCCTCCCCTGATGTTTCCCCTGAGGGCCTCAGTAACCAGTTATGGATGCGGTTCTTAGCACTGTCCTGACATCCCTCTTGTACCCAGATGTGCCTTTGAAATCATCAGGAGGAGCCTTTCAAGTCAGATGGATACCTTAAAATCCTTGAGAGAGCCCCAGGATTGAGAAGACAAGGTCAAAAGTCCATCAGAGTCTCAGAGTCTCAGGGTTTGGGTAAAGGGGACTTAAGTCTCCAAAGAGAATCCTAATAGGGAAGTTGCTGAGCATTTCATAGGAACATAGATCTATCTAGAACTGGAAAGGACCTCAGAGGCCATCTAGTCCAATCCCCCATTTTACGGATGAGGGACACTGAGGTTCAGGGAGCTTAGGTGACTAATCCCTCTGATTCTCAATCCAAGCCTTATTTCTGCTGTACCATATTGCCTCCTATTAGCAGGCTCTAGGTCTAGACAGAGATAGGTTCAGTTAAGTTCAGGGAGGCTTTCCATCAGATAGCCATCTGCCAAATTATGAATAATATTGGCCTTAACAACTCATGAAACTATCTCTACACCCTGATGAAATCACAGATCTCTTATAGTATCTACTAAATTCTCCATTTGATTTGGGGAGATGATTGTTTCTATATTTCTGACAATCCATGGGATAGGGGAATCTGTGAAAAAATTGGGGTTTGATCCAGAGAAGGCACAGATGCTGCTGCCATTTGATTTGAGAAAAATCTGATCCTCAACAGTCTTGAAAGCCTTGTTAATGCTCAACAGATGCTTGACAAGGCCATGTGGATTGGCTGCCCATAACCCTCCCCTTTCCCCTCCCTCATGTACACATGCTCACTCACTCACTCACTATGGGAAAGAAAACTCTGGATGGGCATAGCATTTTATACATAGATTTATATTGCATTGGTTCAAAAAACTGCTGAAGAGTTTTCTTAGACACTGCAGATTTTAAAGCAAATCTCTGGGAACCTCAGAATTTAGCTCACATCTAGGTCTCCACTGATATGAATAAAAACATTTCTTGTTCACATGCAAGCACTCCTGAGAGTAATGCTTCTTAGGTACAGGGAAGTCTTTGTTTTACCCCATAGAAAATTCAAACAATATAAAGGACTCACACTAGTCCATAAATATTTAATTCAATTCTTTTTCTTCTATGGTGTATCCCACCTTTCACTAAGGGACATCAGACCTTTAGCCTTATGATACTATCCTAAAGGTTTAGATTCCACTCCCAAAGTGAACAGCCTTGGAGTTTTGAGAAAGGGGTTCCCTTTCCTATCCAACTTATACCATTAGAATAAGTCTCTGTTGTAATGAAGAACAAAGTTTGGGGCTTTTGATGCTCCATAAAAAAATCAATTCCTTCCTACTCTTCCCTGTGGTTCTAGGGTCATAAGAGGCTTATCCACCTGTAAACTTATCAAGTTAATTAATTATTCCTGATCAGCTTTTTCCACTTAAATAAAAATATAAGATTAATTTAATAGCTCATGACAATAATGAGTAGTAAAGACAGAAGAGAGATCACTATGGAGCAGAATGATCAGAGAAGGCTGCAAAGAAGAGATGGGATTTGAAAGGAGATACTTTGGACAGGCATGAGACTAGGTCATTCTGAGAAGGGCATAGTAATAACATAAACTATAATCAGGAGACAGTGAGTAGACCAGTTTGATCAGAGCAAACAATTTATGTAGGGAAACAATTAGAGATAATATTGGGAAGGTAGGTTAAGGTCAAGGTCACTGAGTACATTTGGGTTTCCCCCTCCTCATATTTTTGTATTTTTAACAAACCACTAAAATAAGCCCTTTTCTGCACTCGGCAGAATAGAGAGGACAGTACATGGAACTGTGAATCTGTATAATGTACAGCTTGCTTTTCTTTGTTAGTATATAATAAATTCAACATGTTGTTTCCAAAGCTGTCATATTTTTCTGTAATTGTTCTGGTCTTCTTTTTGCTCTTTATGTTTCAAAAATATTTCAGTGGACCTCTGTTCTCTCTCTTCCTTTTCCTCTCTTTTTTTGGGGGGGGCAATTTTATTTCTAGCTTCTCTCTCCCTCCCCACTCCATTCCCTCTCAAATTGAGAAAAAGAAAAATGAAACTTTTGTAAGAAATGTGCTCGGTGAAGCAAAACAAATTTCCATATTGTCTGTGGCCAAGAATGTATGTCTTATTCTGAAACTTGAGTCCATCGTGTCAGTCAGGAAGTGGGTAACATGCTTTATCGTTAGTCCCTTGAAATCATGATTGTTCATTGAATTAATCTGAGTTCTTAAGTCTTTCAAAGTTGTTTGTTTTTACAACATTGTTTTTGTATAAATAATTCCCCTGATTCTACTCACTTCACTCTGCAAGTCTTCTCAAATTTGTCTCAAACCATTCCATTTTTTCCTTTCTTATAGAGCAATAATACTCCATTCCATTCATACCATATCTTCCAGTCACTCTTCAATTGATGGGCATCCTCTTTACTTTAACAAAGATAGCTAGTATAATATTTTTGTACATACAGGTCTTTTTCCTTTTTGATTTCTTTAGAGTATATAATTTACAGTGGTATTGGGGGTTCAAAGGGTATAAACAACTTAATAAATTTTTTTGACAGTTCAAAATCTCTCTCCAGAATGGCTTGAACCAATTAATTCACAACTTCACTAAAAGTGCATCAGTGTGCCTTTTTTCTTGTCATCTCCCCCACTTCTCTCTCCTCCTCCCAATATTTTTTTGCGATTTTTGGAGGGCAATTGGGGTTAAGTGACTTGCCCAAAGTCACACAGCTAGTAAGTGTGTCAAGTGTCTGCCGTTGGATTTGAACTCAGGTCCTCATTGCCTCAGATTTTCTTTAATTTGAATTTTTCTCATTATTAGTGATTGGGACCATTTTTTTTTGCATATGGTTGTTTGGAACCTGAGTTTTCCTTTGAAAATTTTCTGTGTACCAGCTGTGGTGGCACACCCCTGCACTCCTTACTACTGGGGAAGACTAAGGCTGGTGGGTTAATTGAGTTTGGGGATTCTGGGCAGCACTAGGACCTATTAGGTGTCTGTATTAAATCAGGGGCTGATATGTCAAACCTCTGGGGATGGAGAGCTAAAGAGAGGTAAACTGCCTCAGGTTGGAAAAATGAAGCACATTAAAACTTCCAATAAGCCTTGGGATTGGGAATAGGAGTCACCAGCATAGGAGAGATAGAAATATCCAGTCCAAATAAATAAAGACAAAAAGAAGGAAGAAAAGCAATAAGAAACGGAAAAGAAAACTTCTTGTTTGCATAGCTGAAAACTTATCAATCAACAAATGACTCTTGTTCTTATAAATTTAATATAAATTTGAATGTTTCCTATATATCTTGGATATCAGACCTTTGACAGAGAAATTTGCTACAAAGATTCTTCCCCATATCACCTACCCCCAGTTAGCTACTTTCCTTCTAATTTAATTGCATTGGTTTTGTTTGTACGATTTAAAAATATGTGATTAGATTGTCTATTTTATCTTCTGTGTTCCTCTCTTGTTTGGTCATAGGTTCTTCTTGCCCTATCCATAGTTGTAAAAAAATTTTTCTTCCTTCCTCATTGAATTTGTTTATTATATGACCATTATATTTAATTCATGTATGCTTTTGGAATTTATCTTACAAGGTATGAGGTGCAAGGCTATACCTGTCTTACGACATACTGCTTTATTAGTTTTCCTAGGAGGTTTTGTCTAATAGTGACTCCTGGGAATTGAAATTTTTGGGTTTACAAAATTTTATACTATTATGTTTGTTTCCCTCTGTATGGTATATACTCAATATTTTCTATAGATCAACCTCTTTATTTTTTAGCCAATACCAAATAGTCTGATGATTACTGCTTTGTAGATAGTTTAAGATCTGGTTCTGGTCAGTCCTTCTTTCGTCTCACATATTTTCATTATTTCTCTTGAGATGCTTGACCTTTTGTACCTGCAGATGAAATTCTTGACTTTTTTCTAGATTTGTAAAATAACCC
Source organism: Pseudocheirus occidentalis (assembly GCA_028646575.1). Classification (NCBI taxonomy): domain Eukaryota; kingdom Metazoa; phylum Chordata; class Mammalia; order Diprotodontia; family Pseudocheiridae; genus Pseudocheirus; species Pseudocheirus occidentalis. The sequence goes on along the minus strand of CM053594.1, from coordinate 281,750,525 downwards.
TTCGTTAGTTTGATATATATGGAACTGAATAAGAAAATTAATTTAGGTAGCATTATCATTTTATTACATTGATTCCAATTACTCATGAACAATTCACAGATTTCTAGTTATTTATGTCTATGTTTATTTCTTTTCACTTTTTGGAGGGAGAAGGCAGGACAATTGGGATTAAGTGACTTGCCCAAGTTCACATGGCTAGTAAGTGTTAAGTGTCTGAGGTAAGATTTGAACTCAGGTCCTCCTGACTCCAGGGCTGGTGCTCTATTCTCTGTTCCACCTAGCCGACCCATGTGTTTATTTATATAAAAAAAAGTTTTGTAGTTGTAGTTACATGTAAAATATAGTTCCTATGCATGTCTTGGTAGACTGCTTCCCAAATATTTTATATGTTCTATAGTTATTTTAAATAGAAATTCTCTTTCTATCTCTTTTTACTGAGTTTTGTTGGTGATTTACAGAAATGTTGTTGATTGATGTGTATTCATCCTATGTCCTGAAAAATTGCTAAAATTATTGTTTCAGTATACACACACATACATACACACATATATTTTGCGTTTTGAAGGGGAAGAAAACAGGGAAATTGGGGTTAAGTGACTTGCCCAAGGTCACACAACTAGTAAGCGTTAAGTTGTCTGAAGTCGGACTTAAACTCAGGTCCTCCTGACTCCAGGGCAGTACTCTATTCACTGCATCACCTAGCTGCCCCTCACTATTGGTTTTAAGCAGCTATTACCGTACTAAGGAAAATTCCATTTATTCTTATGCTTTCTATTTTGTTTCTTTGTTTTTAACAGAAACAGGTACTCAATTTTGTCAAAAGCCTTCTCAAGTTCCATTGATATAATCATAAGGTTTTTGAAAAATATTTTTGTTATTAACATGGTCTATTATGTTTATAGTTTTCCTTATGTTGACTCAACTGTACGTTTCTGCTATAAATTCAATCTGTCCATGATGTGTAATTTTTTTAATATGTTGTTGTAGTCTTTGCTTATATTTTATTTAATATTTTTGCATCAGTGGTGCCCATAAGCATGAATTCTCTTACCTCTTTTTATCATTCACACACACACACACACACTATTGCCATGCTTGAAATCATGAGAGCTACCCCATTTTTTTTAGTTCAATTGAAGAATAAATAAAAATTTTACTCTAGTCCCTTATTTAAATGCCATGTGACTTTATGTGTTTCAAGTATGTTTTTTGTATTGTTGGGTTCTATTTCCTAATCCATTCTCCTCTTCTCTTCCATTTTATGTTTGAGTTGGTCCCATTCACATTCACAGTTATGATTCTTCATTTTGCACTTCCCTTTATTCTGTCCTCATACATTTCCCTCTTTTCTACCACTCCCCTCTTTATATGTTTGTTTCAGTTGTTCGTCAGTCATGTCTGATTCTTTGTGACCCATTTGGGGTTTTCTTGGCAAAGATGCTAGAAATGTTAGCCATTTTTTTCTCCAGCTCATTTTATAGAGAAGGAAACTGAGGTAAACAGGGTTAAGTGACTTGCCCAGGGTCACACAGCTAGGAAGTGTCTGAGGCCAGATTTGAACTCAGGAATATGAGTCGTCCTGACTCCAGGCCCTACACACTATCCACTTTATCGCCTAGCTACCCTACTTCTTTATAAGAAAGATAGTAAGAGAAGGATTATGTTTGGTATCAGTGAGCTATAATTGAATTGATTTGTTTTAACTCCATTCTTCTTTTCTTTCTTTTGTCCTTCCCCAATGACAAGTTTTTACTCTTTCTTTCTTTCCTTTTAAACTTTCTTTCACTCTCTCACTGCAAATATTGGAGTTTATTTTGCTTGTAACTATTTCCTTACCTATCTTCCTATCCTTTTAAATTTCCCTCTTCCTTCTTCTTTTCTCTGTCTACTTTCCTGTTGAGGATAACATATATTTCCAAACAAAACGTGTGTGTGTGTGTGTGTGTGTGTGTGTGTGTGTGAGTGTACTCAATTTTACTTTGTCCAGTTCAGATGAAAGTGAGGTTCATATTTTTCTGTGATTCTTCTGGTCTTCTTTTTGCTCTTTGCATTTCAGACCTAAGTTCAAATCTGGCTTCAGACACTTATCACTTACTAGCCTGACCTTGGGCAAGTCACTTAACCCCAATTGCCCTGTTCCCTCCTCTCCAAAATGCAAAAAAAGAAAAACAATAAGTTGAGACAATAATTTTAGCAGTTTTTCAGGACATAGAATAAATACACATCAATCAACAGCATTTCTGTATATCACCAGACACCCTTTCCTTTTTCTCCATTTTTGGGTGCTCTTCATCTCACTAACCCTATTATATATATCCACTATAATGTGAGATAGTCCAATATATTTACTAGGTGGTTCTGTGGATAGAATACAGCTTCTAGAGTCAGGAAGACCTGAGTCAAAATCTAGTTACAGACATTTATTAGCTGTATGACCCTGGGCAAGTCACTTAATCTCTATTTGCCTCAGTTCCCTCATCTGTAAAATGGGAATAAGACTAGTATGTATCTAACAGGGCTATTATGAGGACCAAATGAGATGATAATTGTAAAACATTTAACAGCATCTGGCACATAGTAAGAATTATATGATTGTTAGCTATTTTTATTTTTCTTTTCCCTCCCATTTCTTTTTTCTTTCAATACCATTAAAAAGAGAGAATAGCTATCTGTAGGCTTATCTTATTTAATTTTCTCAACAACTTTTAAAGTCATTAGAGTTCTAAAAGGACACTTGTTTCTAACATACTCTATTAGAATGTAAACAACTCATTACCATATAGCCCCTTTCAATTGATTAGCTATCTTTGCCTCTATATGTTTCTCTTGACTTGTATGTTTACATTTCAAAGTTTCTACTTAGCTACAGCCTTTTTGTAAGGAATGCTTGGGAGTACTGTGTTCCATTAAAGCTCTGCTTAATCCAATGCAGAATTATCCCTCCTTTTACCAGCTAGATTATTCTTGGTTGTAAGACTACATTGTTCACCTTTTGTAACACATTCCAATCTTCCCTCTTCTTATAAGAGGCAGCTGCCATGTCTTGCATGCTCTTGAATTGAGTGTGGCTCCTTGGTACTTCCTTTTAGGTTGCAATATTTTTTCTCTGTCATAGAAGTTCTGATTTTGACTCTAATATCCCTGTGAGTTTTCATTTGGGGGTTTCTTGCAGAAGATAAGTGGTAAATTCTTTCCATTTTTCACTTTACTCTTTGGTTCAAGAGATCCCTGTAACTTTCCATTATGATACCTTGAAACAAGGTATCCAGACTTTATTTTTAGTCATGACTTTTAGGCAGTCTGATGATTTTTAATTTGTCTTTCCCTGACCTGTTTTATAGGTCACTCATTTTGTATTGTTTTGACTACACATACAAACGCACACACATACATGTCTTTTGATTTTATTTTAATCTTTCTTATTGTCTCATGAAGTTGTTGCTTTATGTTTGGCCCATTTTGATTTTTAGGGAGTTTATTTTTTTTTGGTTCAATATACCATCATTTGTTCTAAGCTATTACTTCTTGTCATTCTTTCCTTTCCAGTTGTCATTTCCTTAAACACCACATTTTGTATCTTTTATTTCATTTCTTCCAGGTATTCTTGTAGTTCTTGTGATCAGGGTCTTCTTCTATCTGAGGCTTTACTTTGACTTGTGGAGGTATTCTTTTTTTCTTGGTTTATCTCTTAGTACAAGATATTTCTTTATTGTGTTCAGTGCTCTCTTCTGTTTCCTCATAACTCTAGTCTCATTTTCTTCATTAGTGTTTTGGGAATAAGACCAGCACGTACCTCACAGGGATATTGTGAGGATCGAATGAATATTTGAATTGGACTTTGCTATTTTCTTTTGTGGCTTTTAAATGATATTGTTCTGTTTGGATCTGGATGTAGTGGCTAAAGCTAGGCCTGACTTGCTGCAGGAATTCCTGTGTTTTGACTTGGACTCCTGGTGGCTTGACTTGGATTTTTCCCTTGGCTCCTTCTGTGTTTCCTTCTCCGTGACCAGTCCCAAACCTTCATTCTGAGTCCCAAAGACTTCATCCCTTCTGACCCTTACAGTACCCAACCAAGTGTTGATTATGCTAATCTCAGACCAGCTGCAACACCTAAGGTGCTTTGCTTCCCAAATGCAATGCTTATTCTCCTGTTGCTTGGATGTGGGCTGCCTGGGCACTGATCTGCTTAGATACTGGTCTAGCCTTGTCTCCTCACGTGTTTCAGCTAGAGATGCCTGTGCTCTGGATTGAATATGGGTTGTCCGAATGTCAGATCAGGCCTGCTCTGGGTGCCAGTCTAACCCTGTCTCCTGAGGAAGCTGGGGGAGGCTGTGGTTGGAGGGCATACCTATGCTGAGTACGAGCCTGGCTCTGTCTCCTAAAGAAGCTGGGGCACAGTCTTCCTGTTTCTGGGCATTGGTTTGGCCTTATTTCCTGTGGTTCTAGGGCAGGAGTGCTGGTCTGACTCTGTCTGGTGCCCTGGGACCTGGCTGCTTACACCATACTTTGCCTTCTACCTACTTTGGCTTTTCTCTGCTTAGAGGCACTGAAGGATTCTGGTTGTATTTTTGTGTAGTCATGGATTGAATGAAGGAGTTTATAACTATCTATCTTTGGTTGTCTTTACCATTGTTTCTTTTGGTTCATTTTTAAAGTATTACTGGGATGTTTGTTGAGGATCTGTATTCTTGTAAGTCTTAGCATATCTCTCCAAAGTTCCTGCATTGAAAGTCTTTGCATGCCAGTCTAAATAGTTGGACTTTCCCCTTTAGACAATGACAAAAGTGGGAGGGATATGTTTGTGATTTTAGGTAACTCTACATACACCCTAAGTAAGTCACTTCCCCCATCTGAAATCCCTTGGTTTCTTCCTCTAAAAAAATGGGCACCTGTAAGACTTGGGCTGCCTGCCTTACAGGGTTTCTGTGAAAAAAAGTACTTTGTCAACATTAAAAATGATATTTAAATGTGGGCTATTATTACTATGAGGAGCTGGATTAGCCTGAATACAGATATGCCGTGGTAGTGGGGGAGGCAAGAGAGGGGGGGCTGATCTATACATTTCCAGATGAACCGAATCAAGCAGGAGAGAGGAATAAAGAAAAGTTGGATTTCTGTACTGAGACTCTGAATTCACGTGAAAAAACAAATATACTGGAGAATTCAAAAAAGACTTGGACTGAAAAGCCAAAAATAAATTCAGAAGAAAATCTGATGGTATAGTACAAGCTTCCTCAGACTGAATGCAGTCAGATGTGTGTGTGTGTCTGTGTGCATGCATGCGGTGGTGATGGGGTGGGGGTGGGGCACAGGGAACAGGCGGGGAGGAGCTATCTTTATCCATAGGCCCAGTCTGGTTTTGATTTGAGGGGCTCCTTCTCTCAAAATGATCTGTTCTCCTTGGCTGGTTGATTTGGGAAATCCCTTTAGCAGAAAACAAAGCCTATCTACCATATAGATGAAGCTGAAAATGCAAATCCCCCTGAGAGAGGGAACCCATTGACCTACATTCACACCAATTCTTAGATTATGGGTTATCAGCATCTTCCTGGGAGCAGCCTATAAGGGGGAAAGAGAACAGGAGGGCACCGGGCCATCTGAAAGGGGCCCAAGGAAGTCAGAAAAAAGAGAGCAGAGAGTAGAGATGAAGAGGAAAGGGGGATCCAAAGCCAAAAGTTACCAACTTTACACCATTGCCTTGAATGGACCCTGGGACAATTTAAAAGAATACTTAAAGTCTTTTTGTACATAGATGGATGTCTTCAGCTCCCAAAACAGCAAAGGCTCAGTTGGTGTACGCTTGCTGTGAAGCAGATGTAAAATTAAATAACAACCAGGCTTCAAAGGCATGCAATTACAGGACTGGTGAAGCCTGTGACAAGCATTAGGCAGATGAAAAAGACATCTCGTCACAAGATGCGAGCAATAGCGTCCTGAGCCAACATCAGGGGGCCGGTGTGAGGGAGGCTTGAACCCGGCATGCTAGAATAGAAAACAAAAGCAAACAAGTTGGTGATCTCAAGGGACATCAAGTTCAACCATCCTACAGAGGAAGAAACTGAGGCACAGAGAAGTTAAGTGATTTGCTAAGCATCCTGCAGCTTCTAAGGGTTTAAAACAGGCTTTGAACTCTGGTGTTCCTTACTCTGACTCTAAATTTGATCACCTAGCAGCTTAAGAAAGCAGAAAAAAGGAAAATTTTGTATTTTTTTAGCCAATAGAGGAAAGTACTCCTGAAAAATCACATTTAGGTAGCACTTTAAGAGTTATTTCTTTCACAAGAATCTTATAAAACAGTGCCAGTATTATCATCCCCACTTTACAGATGAGGAAATTGAGGGTGGCAGGTCATGGGTATTGGGAACTGGATGAGGCCTTAAAGCTTATCTAGTCCAGGATTTCTTAAACTTCTTCTACTCTCAACTCCTTTTTTTGGTTTTTGTTTTTTTGCTTTTTGGAGGGGGAATGCAGTGCAATTGGGGTTAAGAGACTTGCCCAAAGTTACATAGCTACTAAATGTCAAATGTCTGAAGCTGAATTTGAACTCAGGTCCTCCTGGCTCCAGGGCCCGTGCTCTATTCACCTCTTGACTCCTTTTTGCCAGAGAAATTTTTATATGATCCTTGGTATATAGGTATATAAAACAGGTTTACAAATCCAACACTTACTGCTAATAAATTTTAAAGAAATTTATTTTAAAAAATTCTTTGGTGTACATATAATTTTACCATTTATTAAAGATGAAAATAAAATTTCATACTAATGAGATGGATGTGCTTGTTTATTTTTACATAAAGAAATAAATCTTGGTGGAATATTTGATACTGCAGGACGGAGAGCATCTTCAACATTTTTCAGAGTTGATCATTATTTTGTGTAATGGTCATTGCTGAGAATACTGCTTTGCATAAATACACAGTACAAAATGGCAAAAGTATGTTTAAGGTCATTTTAGAAATGGTTGGAAATTCTGTCCTAACCCCATGCCAAAATTCATTTACGATTTTGTACATACAATAAAAACACTGTAATTCATAACATACAACAATTCTGGCAGCATGTTTAGAATTGGCTTTGTATGGCACGGTGGCATGCACAGTGCAAAGCATGCATGTTGTATGTTCAGAGCCAAGGCTACAGTGAAGGTGCATGATGAAACAGGGACAAGCGGTGCCAGAAACACCTTGGATTTATTACGTGTTTGATTTTGAATTAATTTTTGGTCACTGTGTATTCAGAAACCTTTTGGTGTCACCAAGTTTTGTTGCCACATTCAGTTATGTGACCTCCTATGGGGTCACAACCCACAGTTTAAGAAGTGCCAATCTAGTTCAACCCCTTCTTTTTCATGTGGGATAATTGAGGCCTAGCCAGGTTAAATGACTTGACCAAGATCACATAGCTAAAACGAATTCAAGCCCAACCCTCCTGGTACATCATTCTTTTTGCTATTTCTACTATTAACAAGAGCTAACATTTATATAACTCTTTAATGTTTGCAAAACCTTACAACAACCCAGGGAAGTGGGGGCTATGATTAGCCCCATTTTATAGATGAGGAAACAAAGACAAACAGAGAAGTTTAGCAACTTGCCTGGGATCACACAGCTAGTCAGGGTGAGTCAAAGACTTCAGTGTTCCTGACCATAAATCTACTTGCTTCTATTTCATTACGTTATCTTTCTAGATAGCACTCTAGACCATTCTAGAATTAGGTAAGATGACTTAGCCATGTGGTAACATGACCTTTAGGTGTCTCAGTTCATACAACCCTTTCCTAAATTGCCTTCCTGAGTTGTTTCATTCTTTATATTTATACATACAGTGCCTAGCATAGAAGTTCAATAGTTGCCTATTGTTTGCCTGATTGATCCTGTTTGACAATAAATAGTGATTGGTGTCTTCTGAGTTCTTACAGCATTTAAAATTCAAACCACCCTTTTCACATAGCATATAGTGTTCTGCCTTGTTATTCTCTTTTTAAAATAAATTCATATTGATACCTTTAGTTTTAATATCATTTACATTTCCCACTGAATGGGAATCATGGCCTTAGCCCACTTAGAGAACCATGCCTTTTAATAAGGAATAAAGAAGTGGAAGAAAAAAAGTTTGGCAAAACTAAACATCATGCTGAAAAATTCTCATGTTCTACGTCCAAAGGGCTATAAAACTGGGTATACTCTTTGATCTGGCAATATCACTACTGGGTTCATATCTCAAAGAGATCATAAAAAAGGCAAAAGGACCTACATGTACAAAAATATTTATAGCAGCTCTTTTTGTGATGGGTAAAGAATTGGAAACTGAGGTGATGCCCATCAATTGGGGAATGACTGAACAAGTTGTGGTACATGAATGTAATGGAAAATTATCGTGATATAAGATTTCAGAAGAACCCAGAAAGACTTACATGAACTGATGCTGAGTAAAGTGAGTGGAACCGAGAGAACATTATACACAGTAACAGCAACATTGTGTGATGACCAACTTTGATAGACTTTGTTCTCAGCAACACAGTGATCCAAGACAATTCCAAAAGACTCATGATGGAAAATGCTATTCATATCCAGAGGAAGAACTTTTTTCACTCTTTTTGTTTTTTTCTTTCTTATGGTTTTCTCCTTTTGTTCTGATTCTTCTTTCACAGCATGATTAATGTGGAAATATGTTTAACATGATTGTACATTTACAACCTGTATCAGTTTGCTTGTTGTCTTGGGGAAGGAGAAAGGAAGGGAGAAAAATTTGGAACTCAAACTCTTATAAAAATGAATGCTGAAAACTATCTTTACATGTAATTGGAAAAAATTAAATACTGTTAAGTGTGTGTGTGTGTGTGTGTGTGTGTGTGTGTGTAAGTCTGATGTTCTATGCAGGATTCCATTCCTATAATTCCCTACCTTTACTAAAATGTTGGAGGAGGTGTCCTCCTATCTCCCCTTCGTGGCTAACCTCGGTCATTATAATTTTGCAGCATCCATGTTGATTGGCTCTTCTTGTTCTTTCCATTTCCATCGCTATAGTCATGTCTGTTGTTTTCCTGTTATTTCATTTTTCATCAGTCCGCATGCTTTCCTATGCTTATCTTTCTTTTTAATATTCACCATTTCTTTTAGGACAATAATATTCTGTTTGCATTCATGTATCACAATTTGTTGAGTCATTCATCAGCTGATGGACATCTATTTATCTTCCAGCTCTCACAAAAAGCGCTGCTGTGAATATTTTGGTGTCCAGAAGTATCTGGAGGTAGCCTATCTTTTTGTTATTGGCCTCCTTGGGATATATGCCTATCAATGAAATTTCTAGGTCAAAATATATAGATATTTAGCCTCTCTTTTCAAATTCCAAATCGCTTCCCAGGATTGTGAGAACAACAAACAACTCCACCAACCATGCATTTCCTTTGTGCTTTCCACAAGCCCTCCAGTACTGACCATTCCCAGGCTTTGTCATTTTTGCTAATTTGATCAAATTAGATGATATCTGTCAATTTTTTGCCAATCTTGAAGCGCTATAAAAACTCTGGTTATTATTATTTGCTGAGGAAAATCCCCAGAATTATTTTGATTTTCATTTCTCTCAGTATTCTGGAGCATTCTTTCATATGGTTTACTGAGCTTGTGTTTCTTCTTTTGAGAACTGTTTATTCAGATACTTTGTCTACTTATCTATTGGCCCCCTTGATCATTAAAAAATTTTTTTTCATGTGTTGGTCTTATCTCTTAAAGTAGACTGTAAGCTCCTGAAGGGTGCTTTTCAAGATAGCCTTTAGTAGTCTCTAGGAGTCTGCTGGTAAATGTTTAATAACTAGCTGTCTAGAAGAAAAAAAATTCATGTAAGATATACTTTTAAGTTTAATTACTAACATTTTTTACATTGCTTTCTTAAATTTAGGTAATTAATAAAACAATAAATCAAGCTCTTCTCTATAACATGTGTTTATTTACTGAGATATAAATGCTTAAACTGAAAATTTAGTTCTCAGAATCCATTGGAGTTGGCTCCAGCACCCCCCAGCAGGCCCTCTCTCCTTTGCTTTTATCTCCACAAAAACCAATCCCTCCACCAATCTCCATCATACTTTGGGCCTTTTGCTGGTCTCTGGAAGGTCAGGGTTATCCACTCCAGCATCTTATCTGGGCGTGATACTATATTCTGTCAAAACCTGCTTTCTTCTAGCTCTCCTTTTGGAAATGATCACTAAATAAATTCATGTTAAGGTGTTTAATAATAGTTTTTAATGTTATCAGAGTTTTTTGTGGGTGGGGTGGATGGGGAATGGTATTTTCAGATAGAAATTTAACATGAATGAATCTCCAATGGTGGAATTTCAGCCACCTAGGACAGGCAAGTTAGGGAGATGCTTTGAAGTAGGAGGACCTTCTTATGGTCCCTCAGGGACATTATGTAGTGTCCCAATATGGCAACCAATGTATGACTTCACCTACAAGAAGACTGTGAATGTGTGTGTATCAAGAGAATTTGGAGAAAAAAAGCAAGTGTATACTAGTGTCTATATTAGGGTTCTTAGAGAATCAGCTCCTTTAAGATGCAGAAGAAGAAATGGTCGGAAAGCGTCAATTCACAGCCCAAGGAAGACTCTGGTAGAGTTTCTTGTTGCATGGAAGCTTGCCTTTATGGTGATCAGCTGAGCATTGTCTTCCTGTTGCTAGTCTTTTTTTCTCCTTTCTTTCTAAAATCTCTCAGAGCATTTTTTTCTCTATTGCCATGGCTCATTTCTGGTGGTATTCATCACACATTTGGGCATTAGGTTTGTGGGTTTTTTTTTCCTGTAACCATTTAGGTTTCAGTTGATTCTCTCAATCTTATATCATTTCAAACCATCTCATAATTTGGAATTCATTCTTGCCTGTTAGTTTGCCTTTTATATCTTTTGTCCAGGCAAAAATACTCGCCCTTTCTGGCCATCCCTCAGACCTTGGCAATTGGCCAGTTACCCTTCATGTCATTTGTCTCAGAAGAGGAGCTTTAATATCTTCTGCCTCTAGTTACCCAGGGAATGCCAGCCAGTCACTTAATCTGCATCCTTTTGGAGGCCAGGGGTCTCAGAGCTTCTAGCCCCCATGACAAAGGGTTAAGTGATCCATAGGGGTCAGTTCATTCAGTCAGCTGTCAAGGTGAAAAATAATGTCTTCTAATGACTCAGAGGCAGCCATACCTTAGTGAAAGAGCATTGGCTCTGGAGTCAGAAGACTGGGGTTCAAACACTGACTTTACCGATTTATTCTCTTTGAGTCCTCGGGCAGATCACTATCTCCTGTGTCCCATTTTCCTCATCTATAGAATAGGAATAATAATACTTTCACTGCCTACCTTGTTGTGAGGATTGAATGAAGTATTGTCCAAAAACATTTATCTTGGTTTCAGTTGTTATTCTTAAATCTCTGTGTTCCTGACCTTTACCCTACTACATCACCTCAATGACAACTCAATTCTAAGGCTGTATGTCACGTCTCACAACAAATGGTATTCTTTTTTATCTTTTGGAGGGGTAAGGTAGGGTAATTGGAGTTAAGTGACTTGCCCAAGGTCACATGGCTAGTTTTTGTGTTAAGTGTCTGAGATCACATTTGAACTCAGGTCCTCCTGACTCCAGGGCCAGTCCTCTATTCACTGCACCACCTAGCCACCCCCAAAATGGTATTCTTTCAAGGAAAATAATTAGCATTCATATTGTACTTTAAGATTTTCAGAACACTTTATAAATATTATGTCACTGTATCCTCATGATAACCCTGTGAAAGTAGCTGCTGCTATTATCATTCCCATTTTACAGATGAAGAAAACGAGGCTAGAACAAGTTAAATGACTTGGCCAGGGTCACACAGCTGGTAAAGGTCTGAGGTTAGATTCAAACTCTAGTCTTCCAGACTCTAAGTCCAGCCACTACATCACCTAATTGACTTTATAGTGACATGGTTCATGCCTGGTTCTTCTGTTGTTTGGTTTAGGCAGAACCAGTCCATGGCACATTTGCATCCTTGGGGTGATCTTCCTGTGATCTTGACCCTGTCCTATATGGAGCTGAACTTAGAGTGAGAAGATCTGGGCCTGAGTCTTGACTGATGCCTGGGAGCCCCATATGATCATGGGCAAATCCCTATGCTTTTTTGAGTCTAATTTCTCCATATCTAAAAAATGCAGACAATAATGTCCACCCACTACCTTGGTGGAAGATGTCTAATTAAGTATGATATATGAGGATGGCTTTTCTTAATAGCAAACCACTTTACAAAAGCAAAGGATATGGCTGCCTCCTAGCTAGTTGGAGTTGCCTTTAAACCTTCATGCTTTAAAAACCTCCTTGTTGGGACCACTCATTTGACCCTTAATTCCAGACAGTAGTATATGCTACCTTTTCATGTGTATGTCATTTGAGAGAATCACTTCCCTTCTTTTCTTTTCAATTTTCCTCTCTGTGAACTGAGATGGTAGAATTCAGTGAGCTCTGAGGTCCCTTGTAGGGCTGACATTCTAGGCATCTAGGCCTGACGAGTTTAAAGCCTAGCTTGACTTTCTTCCTTTGAAACAGAGGGAAGCGAAGAGAAACAGAAAGAATATGGCCCCAAGTAACTTCCAACAATCTACCCTCAAATTTCCCTGATGGATTACATTGAGAAAAGAGAAACACCCTTTAAAGTAGGCTTAACCTGCTGGTGGGACTTTAGCTGGGAAGAGGAAAGTTATTTCTCTTCAGGTGCTAGGTCCCTTCAGGATAAAACTCCAGGCCTAGGTCTCTCTAAACATTGGCTGAGAAAACTTGACACTTTCTACCTTTGACCTTTGACAATAAAAACATTTTTAAATGGGATGAAAACATAAGGGTAGATAAAAATATCAGACCTTTGGATAGGCACAGGTTTTGGAGGCAGAACCTTTGAGTCCCAACATGGCCATTTATCTAGGTGGTGTTCTGTAAATCACTTAATCTCATTGGGCCCCGCTCAGTTTCCCCCCTTGTATAATGTGGATAAGAACCAGTTGTGGCATAATGGAAAGAACCCCAGATGTGGACACAGAGAATCTTGGTTCAGAACTTGCCTCTACCCCTTTCTAGCTCTGCCATCCTGACCCATTACTTTCCCTCTCTGGTCTCAGTTTCTTTCTTTGTAGAGTAATGGGGGTGGGCAGTGGGTTAGATGATTGCTATAGTTCCAGTTCTAAATCCTGTGATTTAGTTGGCATTACCAACCTCACAAGGTTATTGTGGGGATATAAATGAAACAGGTGCTCTGTAGGCCATAGAATACTATGGGGAGGCAGCATAGTGTGGTGTCAAGAGGACTGAGTCATTTGGAGGAGCCAGGTCCAAATGGTGGCTCTTTCGTTCATTACCTGGGGGCCTTGGGGCAAGTTCCTTATACTCTAGATTTCAGTAAAATGAGGTGCATGGACCAGATGAGTTCTAAGGTCCTGTCTGTGAGATAAATGTGAGCAAACATTTGCATTTCAGTCAGAGAATCTGTTTGGTCTGCCCTTGAGCTGTAATGTCCTCCAAAGTCCCTTCCCACTGGAATCTGTGATATGTGTGAGCCATCTCATCCAAGCGGCCTTCCTTCCATTCTGCTTATGTAGCCCGACCCTGTCAATGTTTGTATGTTTCATTTTGTGTCCTCTCTCTACTTCTTTGTATCCCCCTATAGTGCCTGGCACAAGGCTGGAACATAGTAGACGCTGAAATAAATACTGGCTCAATGCAGAAAATCAATGTGCCCAATGGGGAAGGCCTAGAGCTCACCCACAGTGAGTCCCAAAATAATGAGACAACATGATTGACACTGGGACCCCCTCAGATATCCAGCCTTTGTAGGCTTAAAATCAGAGAGTCTCAGTTCAAATCCTAGTTCTGCTGATTTCTAAATGCACAACCCTAGGCAAGTCATTTAATATATCTAGGCGCTGATTCCCTCCTCTTTAATCAGAATAGACATCCTGTGGTTCTCTTTGGGTATGAATTCGGAAATACTAGACCTCTCAGGTCTAAACACTGGTGACTGAAGCTTCCTTCTCATCCCATAGCTCTTCCCACTTGATTCTATTTTCTTCTCCCCAGCCTAAGAGAACTAAAAAACCCTGTTTGTGAAGCAAACACACTTGGAGTAAATATTCCTCTGCTAGAGAAGAAAGGAAAAACCCAAGGCATGAGTTTTTCTTAAGTCCTGTAGCCTGATTTCATAGATTTGGAGCTAGTAGGCACCTTGGAGGTCATTAAGTCCTATTCTTTCATTTTGCAGATGAGAAAACTGAGGCCAAGAGAAGTAAAATTACTTGCCCTGGTTAATACTCAAAGAATTTGAAACCAAGTCTTCTGATTCTATAGTGTTGTACCTGTTCCCTTGGCCCAGGGTCACATAGTTCTCTGGTAGATGATCTGGGACAAGAAGCCAGTCTCCTGACTTCCAGACCAGGACTTTTTTCATGTAACCTTGTGCTTCAGGCTCAGTAAGTTTCTCTCTTGGTCTGGGATCTCCAGGTTGAAACATAAACGAGTTTGTAGCACAAATGGTTGCAAACAGGGAGACTTTCTCCTCTTGGGGATTTTCTCCCATCTCTTTCCTCCCTGCTTCTGAATTTCTCCATACCACTGAAATACAATAGCTAGAGCCCCAGTCTGATTTGGCATTGGGACAGAGGAGAGAAAAGGAAGGGCTGGTGTCTTCTGATCCTGGGGTAGGAAGAAGGCACAAGAAACCTTTGCCTTACTCCTTCCCCACCATCAGAATGTTCTTCGACCCCTCAAAAGGCACTAAAAACAGCCACCCCTTCCAAGTCAGCCTCTTTCCCTTCCTCCCTCCTCCTAAGGAGGGGAAGAGCAGATGACAGCTGACTAAGTCAGCAGCTGTTGGCCAGGAGGGACTGAAGGAAGGCCTGGGGGGACTGAGGCTGCTGGGGCAAACAATCCTCTGGAGCCACGTGATGCAGTAGGGACAGGTGTCCAACAACTGTGGGGCAGGCAGACCCCTCCCTGCTTCCTCAGGGGCAGTGAACAAGGCTGTGAAAAGCACTTAACAACCAGAGGCTTTGGGATATGGCTCATCTCCCATGAAACACATATGTCCACAAACACCAGAATGCCTGCCTTTGAATGTGAAGGGGATTCCTCCAACCTTCACGTAAAGAAGGAATCATTTAGAGCAGGAAAGGGACCCTTGAAGCCATCTAGTCCAGTCCCCTTCATTTTACAGATGAGGGAACAGAGGGACAAAGAGGTTAGGGGACCTGCCAACAGTTATCACTCCAGTAAATGTCAGAGGTAAGACCTAAACCCAGCTCCTCCTGTCTCCAAGTTCAGCATGTTCTCCATCACACCATGCTACCTCCCAAGGTCTAGCCAGAGGGAGGCCTGGGTAGCCAGGTAAGCTCATCCCATGTTCCTAGATTCCCTATTTTATATCTCCTGCTGTTCAGGAGAGTAACTATATAATTCAGTCTAATGATAAGAGTCCTGTGGGCAGCTAGGAGGTGAAGTAAGTAGAGTTCTGGGCCTAGAGTAGGGAAGATCTGAGTTCAAATCTAGACTCAGACACTTACTAGCTATGTGATCCTGAGAAGGAAATGGAAAACCACTCCATTATCTTTACCAAGAAAACTCCAAATGGGGTTATGAAGAGTTGGACATGATTGAACAACAATAATAAAGTTCAGTCCAGTCCTGATGATTCTGTATTCTCTACCAGCTCAGTCAATTCCTTAGTCAGGTTATTGCTACAAAGAGGAAAATTATTTCTCTTCAGGTGTTAGGGCTCCTCAGGATAAAACCCCAGGCCCAGACCTCTCTAAACTCTTTCTTAAATTATATAGTTGAGGGAATGTTCTAGCTCCATTCCAGCTGGCAGAATAGAACCTAGTCTATCACATCTAATGGACAAGCCAACCCATCACAGTCTGGGGTGTTACACTTGTCTTGATATCAGTATTGAAGATTAAGTGGCAAGAGGAGCGAGTTGAACAGAAGACCAAGTCTAGTCAAGTCAATAAGCATTTATTAAGTACTTGTTGTTTACCAAGGCACTGTGCTAAGTACTGAGTGTATAAAGAAAGGCACAAAAATCACCCAGTCCTTGCTCTCAAAGGGCTCACAATTTAATAAAGGACCAACACTGTGGTTCAACTTTCTGTCTTTAATGCAAATGTTTTCTTGACCAAAGCACAGCTATGTGGCACAGTGGTGGAGTCAGGAAGACCTGTTTTGTATAGTGGACATATATAAAGTTCCCAAAAATGCAATAAGAAAACACGTGAAGAGGCAAAAATAGGTAACAGAGATTGAGAAAGGTTTGTTGTTGTTGCTCAGTCTTGTCAGACTCTCCATAACCCCATTTTGGTGTTTTCTTGGCAAAGATACTGTAGTGTTGGCCATTTCCTTCTCCAGCTCATTTTACAGATGAGGAAACTGAGGCAAACAGATTTGAGTGACTTACACAGCTACTCAGTGACTAAAGTCAGATTTGGACTCAGGGAAGTGAGTCTTCCTGGTTCTATCTGCTGCACCACCTAGCTGCTTACTAAGAAAAATAATGAGTGATATGTCCACTCCTTTTTCCAAGGGCAAAAGAGTCTGTCTGAGAGAAAGAGTGTTGCCAATTGCCAGTCAGAGGCAGGGTGGTTTAGGCCAAATCTCTTAGCGACATCCTTCTTGTCTGTAAAATTGAAGAGACTGATCTAGAAAATCATCAGCTCTGATGATTCCATGATTACTAGCACACATGACCCTGCTTCTGATGGTTAGTGATGTCACTTGGAACTAGGGCTAGATCAAGGCAGTGTCAGACCTGGATGCCAAACCCTGACCTCCCAGAGCAGAACGACTACTTACTAGACAAACAGCTTGATGTGCTCTTCAATAAGACCACTCTGGATTGGGAGAAAAAGAAAAGGAAAAACAATAGTTTTCCTTGAACCCACATCAGATCTGGCATCTAGAATGGCATGGTGGAAAGGGAAATTAGAGTTGGGATACCTAGGCTTTCAGTGCTGGTTCTCCCACTGCCTACCTGTGTGATCTCAGGCTGTCCATTTAAACCTGTCTAAGCCTGAGTTTCTTCATTCATAAAATGGGTATTTGACCTGCTGTTCCTCTCTCACATCAATGGTTGAGGGTCAGTTGAGATAATGGGTATAAAAGAATGGTTAGAAAATGAAAATTGATGAATAAATGGGAGGGATTATTGTTCTGCTGACATCACAGCTCTTCCATTGCTTTCCCACTCCCCATACACACAATTTACAACTGATGAGTCACCAAACACACACAGAGGTCACTTCAGGCTAATGGAACACTAGAAAGTAGGTCGTCCCACAATGGGGTCATAATTGTCTGGCAAAAATCAGTTGTTAAATTAAAGGAAAATATCAATTCCTGTTGGATTAGAAGTCTACTCTGGGAACCTACCAGGCTTAGAAAAAAAGACTTGGTTCCAGTTTATAGGTATCTTCTCACTCTATATCCCTCAACATTCTTCCTTCCTTTCCCTCTTTCCCTGGCCCCACCTCCATATTTCCACTAATGCATTCTGTACAATATTGCTAGATACATCTTTCCCAAACACTGTTGTTGACCATGCTACTTGCCAAAAATCAAAAAGTATTTTTAAATAAGGTACCATGTTAGATGCTTGAGATATAAGAATGGGTAGAGGGGCGGCTAGGTGGCACAGTAAATAGAGTACCGGCCCTGGAGTCAGGAGTACCTGAGTTCAAATCCAGCCTCAGACACTTAACACAAGAAAAACAAGCCGTATGACCTTGGGCAAGTCACTTAACCCCAACTGCCCTCCAAAAAGAAAAAAAAAAGAAAAAAAAAGAATGGGTAGAAAAGGACATGGTCCTTGCCCTCAGGGAACTTACAATCTAAAGTACTGAAAACTGAAGACTGTTTCCCATTATCTAGGGCACAGCCTTCCTGAGGGCACAGATATAAAACAATCTCTTCCATCATTTTTCAGGGCCCTTTTTGTGGCTGGAAGCAGGTAACTCGAGGTTCCTAGATGAGACTAGGTCCTTTCCAACTATGCTTTCCACTAGGACCTTACTGTCTTCTCTTTTTTGTTTCTTTAATCTCTCCTTCCTCACTAGATCTTTTCCCTCTGTTTATATCTATATCTATATCTATATATCATCTATATCTACATCTGTATCATCTACATCTATATCTATATAATTTCTATGTATATCTACATTTATATCTACATCTACATCTATATCATCTACACCTACATCATCTATATTTACATTAACATCTACATCTATATCCATATTTACATCTATATCATCTATATCTACATCTACATCTATATTTATATCATCTACATCTATATCTACATCTATATTTATATTATCTACATCAATATTTAAATCTACATCTATATCATCTGCATCTACATCATCTATATCTACACTAATATCTACATTGACATCCATATCTACATCTATATTTATATCATCTACACCCATATTTACATCTACATCTCCATCATCTACATCTATATCTACATCCACATTTACATCCACATCTATATCATTGATATCTATGTCATGTACATGTACATCTATATCTACATCTACATCTATATTCACATCTATATCTATATCTACATCATGTACATCTACATCTATATCTACATCTACATCATCTATATCTACATCTTTATCTCCGTCTCCATCGTCTACATCTACATCATTTACATCTACATCTATATCTACATCTATTTACATCTATATCTATATCATCTATATCTATATTTACATCTAAATCTATACTATCTATATCTACATCATGTACATCTACATCTATATTTACATCTATATCTATATCATCTATATCTATATCTACATCATGTACATCTACATCTATATTTACATCTATATCTATATCTACAGCAAGTACATCTACATGTATATCTACATCTACATCATCTACATCTACATCTATATCTACATCTATATCATCTATATCTATATCTACATCTTCTACATCTATATCTACATCTACATCTACATCATCTCCATCTCCATCTCCATCATCTACATCTCCATCTATATCTCCATCTCCATCTCCATCTATATCTACATGATCTACATCTACATGTATATCTACATCTATATCATCTACATCTACATCATCTACATCTATCTCTGCATCTCCATCTATATCATCTATATCTATAGGTACATCATGCACATGTACATCTATATCTACATCTACATCCATATTTACATCTACAGCTATATCATCTATACCTACATCTTCTACATCTACATCTATATCTCCATCTCCATCATCTCCATCTCCATCATCTACATCTACATCAATATCTACACCTACATCATCTACATCTACATCATCTACATCTACATTTATATCTACATCATTTACATCTACATCAATATCTACATCTATATCTACATCTACATCCATATTTACATCTATATCTATATCATCTATATCTATATCTACATCATGTACATCTACATCCATATTTACATCTATATCTATATCTATATTTACATCTACATCTATATCATCTATATCTACACCTACATCATCTACATCTACATTAATATCTACATGTACATCCATATTTACATCTATATCTATATCATCTATATCTATATCTACATCATGTACATCTACATCTATATTTACATCTATATCTATATCATCTATATCAATATCTACATCATATACATCTACATCTATATTTACATCTATATCTATATCATCTATATCTATATCTACATCATGTACATCTACATGTATATCTACATCCATATTTCCATCTATATCTACATCTGCATCCATATTTACATCTATATCTATATTTACATCTACATCTATATCATCTATATCTACACCTACATTATCTACATCTACATTAATATCTACATGTACATCCATATTTATGTCTATATCTATATCATCTATATCTATATCTTCATCTATATTTATATCATCTACATCTATATCTACATCTATATCAACATCTACATCATCTACACCTACATCTATATCTACATCCACATCCATATTTACATCCATATCTATATCATCTATATCTATATCTACATCATGTACATCTACATCCATATTTACATCTATATCTATATCTATATTTACATCTACATCTATATCATCTATATCTATATCTACATCTTCTACATTTACATCTATATCTATATTATCTATATCTATATCTACATCATGTACATCTACATGTATATCTACATTGACATCATCTACATCTACATCTACATCTATATCCACATCTATGTCTACACCTACATCATCTACATCTACATCATCTACATCTACATCATCTACATCTACATCTATATTTACACCTACATCATCTACATCTA
>CM053594.1:281672375-281729640 GCA_028646575.1 Pseudocheirus occidentalis | reverse complement strand
ATTGGTCTACCTGAAACCCATGACCAGAAAAAGAACTTGGAAAACATCCTTCAAGAGATCCTCAAAGAAAATTGCCCTGATGTTTTAGAGTCAGAGGGCAAAATAGAACTTGAAAGAATTCATCGATCACCTCTTCAAAAAAAAAATAATGGTTTATTAAGTTCCAGATATCCTGAGGACCCTTGGTTCATCCCAATTTCAATAACCTGACCCTACATTCATACGAACAGAAAGGAGAAAACCATCAGTAGAAGTTATATCCCAGAATCATAAAATTTTGGAGCTGAAAGGGATTCAAGAAAGATTTGGGCAAAACCTCTACAAGTCACTCTACAACATCCCTGCCTCTTTACAAGCCCTATTATCTGGGGCTAAGTCCAAACAGCCCTGCCCTACTGAACAATATCAATGCAACACTTAATCTTCTTTTCTTAAGGCTAGACATCCCCTGTACCTTCTAGCAATTCTCTTCTGACTTGGCTTCAGATTCCTTTATTTACTGTTCTGATCAGTCTCATCTGGACAAGCTATACTTTGTCTTTACTAAGTCATGGTGCCCTGGAACTGAATGGAGTACACTGGACATGGTCCAACCAGGACGGAGTACAGCAGGACAGTCATGTGCCTCTTTATAGACACCATGCTTCCATTAATGCAACCCAAAGAGAGAGTTACCTTATTCAGTGCCAGGTCAATAGAATGTAAGCTCCTTTAGGGCAGGAGGCTATTTTTTATTTTGTCTTTGTATCCTCAGTGCCTAGAACATAGTGAATGTTTAACAAATATTTAATTGAGACAGAAGCATTAATCACAGGAGTACCTGATTGATTTTGATGATATTGATGAATTTGATGATATTATGGGGCATTATTTGGCCACATCTGGGGTTACCTACTCATGGAATGTGGGTATGCCATTGGCAATCTGTTGAGAGAACTAAATTTCTCGATTGACTGCTTCCTAGTGTTGGGAGGAGGACAGGACTCAGGAGGATAGACTTGTTGAAAGGACTGTCTCTCTGCCTGGTCTATAAAAGCTAACAGACCAGCTTGTCCATTTGAGGGGAAGAATGTTCAATGAATAGTTGAATGGACCTGGTTTAAGAAAAGGAGAGAAGCCTGTGCCATCATAATCTTTCCCCCCACCAGAACCAGAAATGTCTGCCTTGAAGCAGAGGTGTGTAGCACCTGAAAGTAGATTTTTCCAGCCCATAAAATAACAGTAACCAAAACCCTGAGATATTTCCAGCAGAAACACATGGCAGATACAGACAATGTTCATGAACCCCAAATTTCTGTGTAGAAGGGGTGGTATTTTAATTCTCTTGGCAGCAAGACAGTGAAATCTAGCCTAGTTAGAGAAGGAAGATTTCCTAGGAAGTAACCTTGGGGGTTGCCTAAAAAGTAACCCCAAATTCAAGAATTTGCAGATTAAATGATTTACAAAGGGGAAGGTAAATTTCCTGATGCAATCTACCACAGCCTTGAGGATTACCAAATACAAGAGATCTCAAATTTAAGAATCCTAGAATTAGATTGAGAAATGAGGAGACAGGATTTCCTGATAGAGTTCATTCCTTGGAGAAAGAAGAGAATCACCCACCCGGTTCCTAAGCAGCATCCTACTTGGAGAGCAAAGCCAGGAAATGATTCAGGTGCCACAGGCCTCATGATAAGTAGATTGCCTGTTCAGCAGTTCCAAAGTGTGTTTGCCTTCTGGGAAAATCAAAATGACTATATATGACTATAGATCTCCTAGAGACAGTATAAGACCCCGAGTTAGCTGGTACAGGGAATACAGAGTGCTGGGACTTGAATCACAAAGACTTGAATTCAAATGTGACCTCAGATACTTAACTAGCTGTGTGACTTAGGTTGAGTCACTTAGTTTCTTCATCTGTGAAATGGGAATGAGAATAGCATTTACCTCTCAAGGTTGTAAAGATCAAATGAGATATTTGAAAACTGCTTAGAACAATGCCTGGCATGCAGTAGACACTACACAAATGCTTATTCTCTTCCCTTTTTCCTGTCTCTCTTAATCAATCAATTAATAAACATGTATTAAGCACCCATTATGTTGAAGGCACTGTGCTAAGCCCAGTCAGAGGGCTATGGATCCACCAGAATGTCAAAGGATTGTCCTAACAGGGAGGCACCCCCACAAGTTTAATGCCTTTCCCAGAAGAGCTGATGGGTTCTTGGGGTGCTTTATTTGGTTCTGTGTCTTATTTATATCCATTTTTCCTATGTCTTCTGAATTCTCTTTGGGATTTAAGAAGGGTTGCATTGCTTCTCTGAGAGCCTCAGTCTACAAGATCTGGGAGCCTGTTCCCCAAAACAGACACAAGCCAAATGTTAGCTTAAGTTAGAAATTTTCCTGGAGTAACTCTAGGTGGGAGCAATGAGTCAAAGAGAACACGGCCCTCTTGGGGTCAGCTACTAGGGTTGGTCTATGTGAGCCAAGGGTTGGGTGTGGGGAGGAGCAGCTGTATCTCCATTACAAATGAATGAATACATTTCACACTGAGTTTGAAGTTCACTAAAACCCTTAGTTCATTTCATATTAAATAATGTTAGCTTCACTTTCCTCTGGTACTACATATACAGTTGATATTTTAAATCAAAGCAAAAGACTGTATACTTTTCCCAATTAGATTTCATCTTATGGGTGTCTAGGTGCTGGGGCTGAAATCAGGAAAACATGAGTTCAAATCTGACCTCAGACACTTGCTAGCTGTGTGACTCTGGCAAGTCACCTAACCTCTGTCTTCCTCAGTTTCCTCATCTGTAAAATAAGCTGGAAAGGAAAATGGCAAACCGCTCCTGTATTTTTGCCAAGAAAACCCCAAATGGGGTCATGAAGAATCAGACGTGCCTGAAAATGACTAAAAAAAGACTGAAGCTCTTTTTTCTTTCTTCTCTCATTGCAAGAAATCTTTCTAAACTGTCTATGCTTTTCTGCTTTTGTCTAGTTTAGAAAAAACAACTAAATTCTTCTTAGATGGAAGGCCTGGGGGGGCAATCATTCTGAACGCCTGCTCTCATCCTCCAATCTAACTTCCCCATCAGGTTTCCAGAGCCTTTAGCCATCTGGCTCCACCCAGCCTCTCCTAACCTATCCCCACAGGCCCACAGAATCATGGCTTTGTTGCTGAAAGGGATCTCAGAGGTTCAATGCTCCAGCTCCTTCATTTTACAGAAGAGGCCACCAAGACCCAGAGAAGACAGATTATTTACCCAAAGTCATACAACTGGTCAGTGACAGAGGAGAGCCCCTATCTTTCGAATCCGAGAAACAATCCAAAAAGCCTAGTGCTCTTTCCCATCTTTTGTCCTTCTCCTGTAAGTTCAGCACCACCCGCCCTCCCCCATACATACACACAATTCCAGTTAATTGAAGGTTCTGGTTCATTGGACTCAAGCTCATGAAGGCTTTTCCAGACTATAACTGTTAATAACAATAGTAGTGGTAAAATAATTTCCCCACCTAGTTATGCTCAGCTGATTGGCCTCCCTGAGAACTGGGTCAGCACTCTTACTTCCCTCCTCCCTTCTGACAGATAACAAAAGGGAAACACAGAGGTTAAGTGTCTTGGACTACCTAGCAGAGGGATGCTGGGAGGGGGAAGCACAG
Source organism: Pseudocheirus occidentalis (assembly GCA_028646575.1). Classification (NCBI taxonomy): domain Eukaryota; kingdom Metazoa; phylum Chordata; class Mammalia; order Diprotodontia; family Pseudocheiridae; genus Pseudocheirus; species Pseudocheirus occidentalis. Next base: position 281,726,004 of record CM053594.1, on the reverse strand, counting down.
AGGCCTTCAGGAGGCCACTTATTTCATCAAATTGCATACCACAGCAAGCACCTCCAGCCAATGGGCCCGCAGCCCTTCTCTGCAGAGGCTCTTCCAGGAGAGCCTGGGGAGAAAGCTCCCGCTGCAGGGGAGAGGGCTGGGCTGCCTCAGCCCTCCCTCCCAGCTCCACTTTCCCAACTGAGCTCTGAGCCAAGGTGCCACCTCAAACTCAGCTCTCTCTCTGAGGCAGGATTTCAGTGTTAATTTGCTAGCCGAGGAGGTAGGAGCTGTGTCTAAGGGCCAGAGAGTCTCCTGGGGGATTTAGCCACTGGGCCAGAATGTACACCTAACCAGAGATTGAGCCCCATTTGGGATGGAGTCTCAGGAGGACAGGGGAAAGAAGGCAGTACTCTCCCTCTCTAAAATATACGTGAGCTTGTGATGGTGAATGGAGAGTTGTTGGATTAAAGCCCAAACAGTGCAAAGTGACTCCTGATCAAGGAACAGGAAAGTTGGGGGAGAGCTGCCAAAGAACCCCATTACACTAGGTCACAGGGTTGCATCCAATACAGGAAGCCTTTAATGGGCCATTATTCTCATTTCAAGGACCAGAGTTGAAATCCTCATAATTCTGCCACCTTGGGCAAGTCAATCATGCTCGGCCTTAGGCTCTCATCTGTAAAATGGATTTACTGTCCTCTAAGGTCTCTCCCAGTCCTAAATCTATCATCCTTAACACCAGCACCATAAGGGAGCTCTACTGGATTCCAAATACTTGCTGAGTCTGAACTTGGAGCTGGATGTTCTAACCTTTCCAGGATCTGGCCTCACTTCACCTCCTGCTCTTCCCCAGTGCCTTTTCTGTTCTAGCCAGGCTCATCTTTCCACTGTCCCCCTTACATTCCATGCTCCCTCCAGCTTCTGAGTCTTTGTTCATGCTGGTCCTCTTTCTTAGAGTGCATCCCCCATCCCCATTTCCTAATCCCCCTTTCAAGCCTTCAAGGCACCAGTTCAGGACCTACCACCTTCAATGGTCCAAATTCCTATGCGTTTATATTCTGCATCACCCTCTACATTGTGTGAATCCCAGAAGGCTTTTGGAAAACCCAAAGCAGTCTGAGGAAGCAAGATGATATCCGATGTAACACACCAGATGGACCTGGGGAGACCACCAGACACTGTGTGATATAGGTCATTGGTGACTGCAGACTCTTACGTTGTTCCTGTGAGTCTGTGTCTTGTCTATCCAACAAGACTTTGAACTCCTAGGGGAGAGAACAATTTTATACTTCTCTCATGTCTCCTACAGTGCCTGCCTAGCAGAGCACTCAGCACACAGTCTGCACTCAATGAATACCTCCTGTATAAAACTGAAATGAAACTATCTGAACAGCTTCGGAACGATCAGTTGGCTCCAACAAATGCCGATCCAACACCCATTTATTTAGTACCTACTATGAAATCAGACACAAAATGAGCTCCCTGTTCAGGCCCCCAAGGCATGGGTCAGGTCCGGTCTGTCGGAATGGACCCAGCAAGGACATTTCTAGATATATCTAATGGAATTCCATATGGCTGCCACAAAGTATTGGGTAAATACCACCAACCTAGGAGTCAAGAGACCCGAATTCTAGTCTTGATTAAAACACTAAATCATCCCCTCTCAAAAATGGTAGTGTTAATCCCTGGTACCAAGGAGGATGAAGTAAAGAGGGTAAGAGATAGTAGCATTATACACACCATCATCATGATTCTGCCTTTGAAGTTGGAATTGCCTTATAAATAATACTTAACTGTGAAGTAATCCAATAACTAAGCTCCTGGAACTGGGGTCATCTCGAGTTCTGACCTTTGCTAAATTGTTCAGCTTTAGGCAAATCACTTAACTACTCTGATCTTCAGCTTCCTCACCTACAATACTTTGGAGAGTGACAGTACTCATTCCATGAAGAGGAAAGTGTTTTGTGAACCATCACATACTATGTAAATTTAAACCACTACTATTGCAACCAAATGCCCGTATGTAATGAAAGGAATTCAAGTATACCCTCCCAGAGATTATTGCAATCTTCCCCTCTTCTTCATAGAGGAATTCAAAGGTAGTCTGTATGCTTCAGTGCAGAGACCACTAGTGCCTGGGAGAGAGTCAGGAAAACCAAGTTCTAGTTTGGGCTCTGAAACTTCCTAACTCTGTGACCTTGAACCAGACATATAACCTCTCTCAGTCTCAGCTTCCTCATCTAAGAAAACGGAAATAAATCATCAGTAAATGAGGATAAAATGCTTGCTCTGCCTACACCTCACAGGCTTTTGTGAGTAAAGCACTTCATAAATTTTAAAGTGCTGTATTCACTGTCATTTGTCTGTGCTAATAAGAATAATAAGCTGGTGCTCAGCTTCCCTTTTCTGGAGTATAGTCAAATAATTTCCCTCCAATAGAGATCACTGATGCATTTGCCTAGTAAAAGTTCTAGTCAGAGCAGATTCCCCAGGCTGTACTTAGAATCACGGACTGTGGGAACTGGAAGAAATGCCAAATCCACCCAGTCTCTTAAGAGGCAAGTCTGCAGCACTGATCCTGGCCAAGGGACTCTGGGCTGGGCCAGCAGAAGAAAAGATGGGTCCCAGAAAGCACTTGGAGAACCTCAAGTATTCAAAGGAGTCAAGATGATCTCCTGTGTCCCATAGAAACATGCCTGTCTGTGTCCAGTTTCTTACTCCTGATTTGACTTTCTAAAGCCTAGTGCATAGTTTTGTTGGTGAGTCATCTCTTTTCTTAGAAATTGATGTCCATATACATATCTGTGTATCTGTATGTGTTTTTTCTGTGTGTATGTATATATGTGCATACATGTGTGTAAATATGTACATACATATAGCACATATAATATATTGTTATCTATGTATATATACCAGCTTTGCTAATGATTTGTTTCTTTTCTTAGAAATCATATACATATATGTATGTGTATTTATGCTTTCTAAAGCCTAGTGTGTAATTTTGCTGGTGAACTGATTCTCTTTTCTTGGAAATTTTAGGTGTTTTTATGTATGTATACACACACATATACATTTAATGTGATTGTATATAATATTATATTGTTATATATAAAGTATGTGTGTAAACCCAGTATATATGTATGTGTATGTATACATATATATAGGAAATACTACATTTATATATATAGGAAATACTAGCAAGAAATAGAGGTAGTAGGATTCCCTTCTGCAAAAGTCTCAGGGGAAAATATATATATTTGTATGTGTGTATGTGTGTATGTATGTATGTGCACATTCATATATACATATACATATATAAACATATACATGTATGTGTGTATATGGAAAGAGGAGGAGGGTAGGGAGAGGGAGAGAGAGAGTTTCTAGAGTTCAGTGCATAGTTTTGCTATTGATTTATATATTGATTTATTTCTCTTTTCATTTCTAAGAAAAGAGAAGTAAATCACTAGTGAAATTGCGAGGGGGGGTGTATACATATATATGTATATACACATGTCTATATATGTATGATTTATTTCTTCTTGGTGTGAATCCCAGAGGCCACATGGGAAGGGGAAATAGTAACAGAAGATTCCTGCCCATTTTATTAAGCTCCATCTTCCTAGGAAAACATGGAAAGTCCTTCACTTAACTTGTGATATTCCTATCTAGGACTTCAGAGATTCTTAGCACTGGGTAGGCTTTGTAGTTATCTCTTCATATTTATTCATTACGTGTGTGTATTTTTTTCCCTTTTGTTTCTTTCTTTGTATCTGCAGTGTGTAGATCTGGCACATAGCACAAGTGCTTAATAAAAATGTTTTTCAATTAACTGGTTGATTGTTCATTTCCCCACCTGTTGTAAACAACATCCCATACTAAAAAGGAGAATCCTTCTCTCATTTTCGGAGGCTTTTAGAGAAGGGGATCCTACCTACTCTAGCACTCACTAGATGCAATATTTAAATTCCCTCCCCTCCCACTATAACTAAGAAATTTGCCCTTTATTCTCATCTGAAACTAGCCCACTTCACAGTGAACCATTTCCTTTTGTTCTGTCCTTAGTATACAGGGAAAACAACTAGTGTTCTTTTCTCATCTGTTTCAAGAATATTCCTCAAATATCTCTCAGCTCTGATTTCTTCAGACTGAACATCTCAGTTACTTTAACTCTGCCATATTTTCAATGAAATATGGCAGACTTAACGAAGTTTTGATTCAGTCCCTTTGGCCTCCCTATTCTGTCCCTTTCCATTCTTGGCATCTGCTACTTTCAGGTTCTCAGTGCTCTCTTTATCTCATCCTCCCTCCCTCTTTTCTCACATGAAAAGTTCCTATAACAATCATTTACATTGTAGTATGAATGTGTTGTGGTGATTCTCTCTTCCAGGGGAATTTATCTTCTAAGCTTGATTTCTTATTGAGAAATTAAAGACTTTGTCTCCATAAAGGTTTCTCTCAGATCATCTGGCTAGTAGAGGAGGCATTTGGGGTAGGGGTAGTAACTTCCCTCATCTACCCCTATCTGTAAGGCACTCTCTGATCCCAACCCTCAAGTCATTTTTGCTGAGTTCCACTAATCTCTATTCAAATTCTCTTAAGCCCATCACAATTTATCATGCCCTAGTAAATAGAGTGTCTTTTAGTCTATAGATTTTAATAATAATAACTAAGTTTGACAGATAGCTCTAGAAAAGGTTCTACAAAGCTAGAAAAAACAATAACAAAATTCATCTGAAAGAGCAGAAGGTCAAGGATGTCAAGGGAAATAATGAGGAAAGATGTGAGAGGGGAGTCTAGCAGTACCAGTTCTCACACTGAACTCCAAAACATTAAAAACAATTTGGTGCTGATTGAAAAACAGAGAGATCAATCAGTAGAACAAATTACATCCACAAAATCCAGAAGCAAATTACCGTAGTAGCTTAGTATTACATAAACTCGAAGACCTCAGGTACTGGGGTAAGGACTCTCTATTCAACAAAAATGGCTGAGGAAACTAGAAAGTAATCTGGCAGAAATTAAACTTTCATTAATCTACCAAACCATTTGAATATAGCTTCAAATGGATACACGACTTAGATATAAAAGGTCATATTATAAACAAATTAAAGAAATAGATTCTATAGGAGACGAAAAGCCCCAAAGGGTGGTCTCCCAATTTTATTACCTTCTACCTCCCTAGTCATTTATCCCAGAATTATGTCTAACTTGTGATCCACTGGACCCTAAACTTTTTATCTGCTCTATTTACCTATAACTAGACCTTTCCTAACTAGTGTTTTGGATGTTCGCATTTCTTCTCCAACGAGACTACCACATTTTCTTTAAAAAAAACAAAACACACACACATGGATAATCATCATCATATTAATGGCTCATATTTGTATGACACTTTATAGTTTACAAAATAATTTTCAGCAACCTTGTGAGGTAGGCAATACAAATACTTTTATACTCATTTTACACATGAGAACACTGAAGTTCAGAGAGGTGACTTTCCCAAGGTCACACAGTCAAAAACAGACCCGAGCTTAAGTGCTGGTTTCCTGATTTCTAGTTCAAGGTGTCTCCTACTGCACCATTCTGCTTCTTTTCATATAGACTAAGGGATCTTCACTTTTTTCTGAGGCATGGACCCCATTAGCAGTTTTGTAAAGCCTATGGACCCCTTAAATTAAAGGAAATGCTAAATTTCAGTTAGAGTTTAAGGGACTTAAAGAAAGGTGTGTAAGTTCTCTTGTCCAACTTCACAGACCCCCTAAAATCCATCCATCCATAACTTAGAGTTGGTGACTCTAGATTAGTTAAGAATCTAAGGGATTCTTATGGTCTCAGTCAAGACCATAAGTTAAGAATCTCTGAGCTAGACAGTAAGGGCAATCCTACACATAGGCAATATAGGTAGTTGCTCGCCTCCTGTGATTTTAGAGACAAGTACCTCCTAAACAGAAATGTCTTAAGGTCAGCCTTCCCTAGGAAATCATGTTCCCATGTTAACTTCCTTTACTCTTCAAGGATCTTCTGGAGAAGGAGTTATTCTTACTTCACTAATATCTTTTGTTCACTGAGATGGGTAACATGCTAATGCTAACATTCATAATAAGTATTTGTTCACCTTCTAAGGCTACTACCACCCGTGGAGTAGAGGTGGAAGAAGGGACAAAAGGATATCACAGAGAGATGACCTCCATCCCAATAGACAGATGGGATACTAAATTCAAATCCCAACTATTTCACGTACTACTTGTATGACCCTGGGTAAGTCAGCTCACCTCTGGGCCTGGACAGCATGAAAGCTGGAATGTCAACGCAAAGTAGGGGTGAGAATCTCAAAGACAAACTTTACCTAATTTAAAGTTTCACTAAATGCTTTCCCTACCTGGCATACTTAGTGACTGTCCTCTCTAATATTACCTAAGTCTCTGAAGGCCTATCATTTATACTGTAGTATGAATCTAAGTTATAACGATTCTTTGCCTAGGACCAATTCTGATAGAGCACTTCTCATTCTGCTCTAGTCTTTTAGACTGATAACCACTCTCAAACTTCTTGGCCTGGCATTCAAGGTCTCCATATTTATCTTCCACACTCCCCAATTGCTCCAATCAGCCCTCTGCCCTTTACTCATTCCATCCTTTATACACCATCATTCCACTCACCTGGAATGCCTTCACCCTTCCTCTCCACCAATCCAAATCTTTATCCTTCAAAGTCCAGCTCATGTCCTACCTCTTCCAGGAAGCCTTCCATGACCACTCCAGTCACAACGATCTGTTGCTCCTCTAAACTGCTATAAATGGCACTGATTGTCTACAATACTCAAATAGCACTTAGCTTAGACTATTTTATAACATCTCTTCTATAACATAGATTTTTAATAACTTCTCCTAGCATAGCTTTATCTCTATAAATCTGATGGAAGTTCCTTGAGGACAGAATCCTGTTATATTTTTTTCTGGGTCTCCCACAGAACCAACACAGGGCTTGGTATACTAGAGTTAATACATATTATATTTACTGAATGAATTGAATGAAAGGGTGCATAAGATGTATCAGCCCAATCGTTAGGTGGTTCCAGGATCACCTTTTTTCTATGTTTCAATGAGAATGTTATTGGAGCAGATTCAAAAAGTTGGCTAAAGACAGGATAAACTGCATAGCTATCACTCCCTAAGTCTCCCAGGTCTGCTACTCTGTCAGAGGAGATTAGATCAGGCTGACAGGTCTTGTCATTTACCCCGTAATGTTGGTTGTTAACCAGAATTCTGTTCTTTTCAAAGTGTCTGCAAATTTCTTCTGCAAGATTTATTTTTGTCTTTTTTTTAAACTAGTTTTTAGCAAAGTCTCAAAGCTGAATATTGGATCTATTACAAAGAAGGCCACTCTTTTCCCTCTTTTTAAAAGAGGTGAGCTGCATGGTTCAATGGACATAGCATTGAATCTACAGTGAAAGGCATGGGTATTCAGATCCCAACTATTTCACTTACTACTTGTATGACCCTGGGTAAGTCAGCTCACCTTTGGGCACTTTCATTTCCTCACCCATAAAACAAGGTGGTTGGACTCAATAATTACTAAGGTTGCTTCTGGCTCCAGATCTGTGCTTTCATGTAATATATGCCTGAAGATGACTCTTTTCTAGGCAAAGAACACCTTGTCAGCCCTCCAAAAGCTTAGGTGGGGCAGTGGAGAGAGTGTTGGGCCTGGAGTAAAGAAGACCCGAGTTCAAGTCCAGCCTTCAACACTTATTAGTTGTGTGACCTTGGGCCAGTCACCTAATTTCTATATGACTCAGTTCCTTCAACTATGAAATGGGGATGACAACAATAGCCCCTCTCTCCCAGGGGAAGTGTTGTAAGGATAAAATGAGGTAACATTTGTAACACACCTCGCACACAGTAGGCACTTAATTAATGTTTATTTCCTTTCTTCTTTCAATCAGCTAACAGTTACAAGTAGGTCCCATTTAATGCCAATGGCTCTCATGAAGTGCTTGCATGCTATTTGAAGTTAGAATTTTATAAGATGTGATATGTATTGAGAAATTTACCATAAGACCTACAGGGACCTCAGCACTAGTTAGTAAGAAAACTTTAAAGCACATTCCCTGGGAGTGTACAGGATTGACACACAGACAAGAGGAAAATAGAAGCCCATTTACACTACAGACCATGTAAGTGGTGATGCTTCAAAAATTCAGATGGTGGATAAAGCTGTGAGCTACGCACTTGGGCTACTCCTTCCAAATGGAGCGTCCTTTCCCACCCACATACTCTCCATGTTCCAACTGAATATCTCCTATTCGTAATCCAGCCAGGACCAACTCAGATGCCCTTAAGCCTTCCTTGGTCCCCTCCCCTCAGATAGAATGTGGTCTATGAAGGTGAGGATTGTTTCATTTTGTCTTTATACCCTTAGCACGGAGCACACCTCAAATACTAGAAATAGATAGGTACTTAAAAGTCACCCAATTGAGCTGAATTCTTATAGTCCTTTGTTTATATATGTTTATATATTATATTATTATTTTATTATATATTTCTATATTTCATTCTACTTTGTATTATAATTATTGATTTATTCTTCATACCTTACCTATTAAGGCAGGAGCTCCATTTTAGTTATCTTTGAGATAGAAATCTTTGCATATAATAGACCTGGATTAATGGATGGATGGATGGATGGATAGATGGATGGATGGATGGATAGAGGCATGGATGCATGGATGAGTGGATGAATGAACCCACTTCCATTATTTATAAATCACAATACCTTTGAATTCCTGTTGTCTCCTGGGGAAAAAGCTGTTCTAGGAATGACAAACAGGAATGGGACTAGGGTTAAGCATAGTGGCAGCCATCTATAGTGTAATAAGTAGTGGGGGTCCAATGAGGATCACTTGTTAACATTACCTTTTACATATTTGATTATTTTTGAATGCCAGAAAGTTCTCTTCTCCATGGCACTTATTTTGTGAGAAGCCAAGCCTCATTGGAAGCTGAGCAGTACCGTGAAAAGAATCCTGGCGTTTAGAGTCAGAGTACCTGGGTTTGGACCCCAAGCTCTACCATTTGCTACCTGAGAAGCCCTGGCCAAATCATCTTACTTCTCATGACCTATTTCTTCATCTATAAAATGATATGTTTAGACACAATGACTTCAAAGTTTTCTTTCAGCTCTAAATCTATCCATTAGCTAGATGATAAGGGAATTATTTTATGGGAAACAGGGACAAATTTTCAAAATTGCTGAGGGATCACAAATAACTTATCCCTGTTTGGTAATAAGGCCTGTTTTCTTTTCACTGTCTAGTTCTGTGGTTCTGGGCAAGTCATCTAAACCCCCTTTGTACCTCCATTTCCCCAGCTGTCGAATCAGAATAATAATGTCTTTGGCAGATGAGCTGAAGATTAATTAGTGGTTTGGTTTGTTTTAAATTGCTGAAGTCCCTAGAAATCCTTAGAGGGCATAAATGAATTATTATCACTATTGTTGCTGTTTTTCTTCATTTTAGAAGTAGGGAAACACGGGCCCTGAGCAGATAATAGAATCACGGCTTATGAGAACAGGAAAAGCCCTAAAGATACCATCTATCCCAATCTATTAATTTTATAGATGAGGAAACTGAGGCTTGAAAATTAGAAGGAACACGTCCCTACAGCTAGTTAGGAGTGAAGCCAGGATTGAAATGAAGCAACCCAGCTCAGCACATTGCTCTTTCCTTGGCAAAAAAAACACCTGTCTTTAATCAGCCCTTATACAAAGTCATATTTTATCATTATTATTAATAATAACAACTAAAAAGACTAAGTGTCTCATAGTGGAAAGAGCTAATTAGGAGCTGGCTCTGACTTCTAGGACGAAATCTACCACTAAATAGCTGTGTCACCCTAGGCAAGTCACTGTTTCCTCTCCAGGCCTTTGTTACTTCTTTTGTGAAATAAGGGAACTAGGCTAGAGGATCTCCAGGTTCCGACCAGAGTTGCATTTAGAGTCAGATCCAAAGCCTATTTCTCAGCTGCTCTGAAATCCTCTTTGTAATCAGCCCCCCATTGTGGAAATCATTACAGGTGAGAGATGACTCTCGGAGCCCTCCTCCTGAGGTATCTGAAAGCAAGAGGCGGTGGGTTTATGATTGGAGCTCAGCTCTGGTTCAGTTGTTCATCTGTTTGGTGAGGATTCATTAGGGGGTCTGTTCCTTCCCACCCCCCAACGTGAACCTCAGCCCTGTGATTTCATGGTATCTTTAATGGATATTTTGTGTAATAGAACTAGCGGCGGTGGCCTTCCATGGCATGACTGTGGAGTTCCTAATAAGACATTTTCAGCCATCTCTTAGTAATTGCATAATTATTAAGATGTTTATTTTAGTAACTTTGGGTTTAAAGAGGTGTTCACATCATGTTCTGCCCCTCAATAGCAATAACTTTGTGTTTATAGAACATCTTCCTCCCTAAATTTGAAGATCTGGAATACTCCATGGTGTAAAGGAAAGAGCCCCAGATTTGAACTAGGAAGAATCTGAATTCATATCCCAGCTCTGCCATTTATCGTCAGTGTAATGGTTGCTAAGTCACTTAGCCTCCGCATGGGGTGGGGGGGACCTAGATGGCCTCTAGGGCCCCATCCAGTTCTATACTTACTATCCTAAGAATATTGGGTTTTAACCACCAGCAGCAGTAAGGAGCCCTGCATCCAGCCTGTGGCTGAGGCCTTTCTAGGTAAAAACCCACCTCACTGCCTGAACTTGAAAATCTCATGCTGAAGACAGGCCCCAGAGTATAAGCCACATGCTTCTCCATAGCTTCATTCATAGACTCCCCAGGTCTCCCCAGGTATTTTGGAAGAGAAGACTAGCTTCTCTTAACCCAATTATCCCCATCCTTCAAACATTTTCACTAGACTCTCAACATATTGTTCTATATCTCTACCTCTTTCTAAGTCATACTCCTAGAACAAACTCCTATCTACAATCATCACCTCTACTTCTCCCACTCCCTTCTCAGCCCTTTAAAAAACTAGATTCTGACCTCATCACTCCTAAAACTATTCCAACCAAAGTCATTAGTGGTTTCTTAATTGCCACGTCTTTTTATCTTTCTTGACCCCTCTGCAGAATCTGATACCATCGGCTAACTTCTCCCATCCTGCCCTCTCCTGGTTCTCCTCCTGCCTGTCTAACCACTATTTCTGTCTCCCCTGCTGTTCCATCATCCATAGGACCTGCCCTAACTGTGGGAGGACCTGGGTGTTCCTCTCTTTTACTTGGTGAACTCATCATCTCTTGAAAGTTTGATTACTGCCTCTAAACAGATGATTCTCAGATTTCCATATCTGACCCCAACTCTTTCCTGAGTTCCAGTCCCACATCATCCAATAAGACATTTCAAGCTGAATATCCCAAAGACCTCTCAGACTGGAGTTGTCCAAACCAGAACTTGTCTCTTCCCCAAACCCAACCCTCTTCTGTGCTTCCTTATTTCTGTGGAGGGTATCACCATCCTTCCAGAATCCCCACCACAAATGTGGTCTTATTCTTTTTTTTTGTCTTTTTGGAGGGGGGGAAGGCAGGGCAATTGGGGTTAAGTAACCTGCCCAAGGTCACACAGCTAGTAAGTGTTAAGTGTCCGAGGCTGGATTTGAACTCAGATCTTCTTGACTCCAGGACCCGTGCTCTATTCACTGCACCACCTAGCTGCCCCATGTGGTGTTATTCTCGACTTCTCACTCTCCCTCACCTCACATATCTACTAAGTTGCCAAATCCTCCTGCTTCTCTCCCTACATCTCTCACATCTTCTCTCTTCTCATTACCTGTTCAGCTACTACATTAGGTCTTGCTTAGACCACTGCAATAGCCCTTTGATTGACCTTTCTGCCTCAAGGTTCTCCCTGTTCTGATCTATTCTCCCCACAATTGCCCAAGTGGTTTTCCTTATACACAGCACTACTATATCACTCCCCCACTTAATAAACTCCAGTGGCTCCCTTTTGATTCTAAGATGAAATGCATACTGCTCTGTTAAGGCTGTTAAAATCTTTCACAATCTAGCCCCTTCCTGCATTTCCATCCTCCTTATACATTATGTCCCTTTCATTCCACAGTTCAGACAAACAGGCCTCCTTGCTGTTCCTCATACATGATGTCCCACCTCCATCCCTTTGTCCTGAAATACACTTCCTCTTCACCTTTGCCTCCAAGAGTCCCTCTCTTCCCTCAAGACTCAATTCCAACACCATTTTCTACATGAAGCCTTTCCCTCAAATGCTAGTGCCCTCTATTCTTAAATTTCATATTATTTTCATTCTAAGTATGTTTATATATTATATATTTTAAATATATATTACGTAGTTAATATATGTGTGTATATGTATACATTATATGTGTATATGTATATATGCACATGTCAGTGTGTGTATGTATATGTGTGTGTATATATATACACACACACACACATTTTATACACACACACACACACACACACACACACACATAGGTGTATACACATATACAACTCCTTTGATGAGACATAAAATGCCTTGAAGGTAGAGACTGTTTTACTTTTATCTTCAGATAATCAGTACCTGGCTCATAATAGGCACCTAATGCATGCTTGTTTATGGTGCTAGAATTAGGAATTAGGAGAAGTCACAGAATCCCAGAGGCAGGAGATACTTCAAAGGTCAACAGGCACAGCCTATACTTGACTAGAAATCCATTCTATGATGTCCCCAACACGCTGTCATCCAGTTTCTCCCTGAAGAAGAGGAACTCTCTGTTCTCTAAGATAGTCCCTAACAATTTTGAATCTTTTTATTGTCGTTTGGTCATTCTCATTCATGTCTGACTCTTTCTCAGCCTGTTTTCTTGGCAGATAATGGAGAGATTTGCCATTTCCTTCTCTAGCTCATTTTCAGATGAAGAAACTGAGGCAAACAGGGTTAAGTGACTTGTCCAGGGTCACACAGTTAGTAAGCGTCTGAGGCTAGATTTGAACTCAGGTCTTTACTGACTCTAGGCCCGGTGTACCATCTACCTTATTATTGGAAAATTCTTATAATGAGTAGAAATCTGTCTTTTTCTCACTTCCATCCATTGTTCCTCATTCTGACTTCTGGTTTCCAGCGGAAGAAATCTAATTTCTCTTTCACAAGACAGCCCTTCACACAGCTGAACATGGCTATCTTAACAGTTCACATTTATAAAGCACTTTAATGTTTATGAAGCACTTAGCATGCATTATCCTGATTTATTCTCACAATAAATCTGGGAGGTAGTTGCTATAATTATTCCCCTTTGACAGATAAGGAAACTGAAGTTCTTCAGGTAAGGATGGGAAGTGACACAGAGGGTCACGTAGCTAGTACATGTCAAAAGTAGGATTTAAACCCATGCTTTTCCTGACTCCTCGTCCGGCGCTCTGACCACCAATGCCACACTGGACTTCAGAGACCATCTAACTTTGGACCATAGGCCTAAGACCAGAAATAACTTTAGAGGCCAGGTATTCAAGCTCCCTCATTTAACAGAAGAAGAAATTAAAGCCCAGTATGGTCAAATCACTTGCCCAAGGTCACAAAGGTAATTCAAAATTAGACTTTTTGACTTCAAGTCTAACACTGCATCACACCAGCTCCATTATCGCATGATGTCTATAGAGAAATGCATTGAAACAGGACCCAGTGTGTGTATGTTTGGATCAAAGAGGGGGAGGAGGGCAGAGGTGTGAAAGGACAGGTAATTCTCTACTGCCTTTAAGGAAGGAAAGAGCAGGGCCTGTGTGACTGGATCTTCTCTTTATATTCATGTGCAGAAGTCATTAACAAAGTCTTCCCAGATTGTCCAAGTCAGAAGAGATTGTTCCTTTTTCCAACTTCATTTAGGACTTTGTACCCTTGTTATTGGTCTAGTCTACATTTTAGTTTCATAATATCACATGTGCATAAGTTAGACTGTGAGCTGAGTGTTAGACTATTAGCTTCATGAGGGCAGAGAACATATCTTATTATATTGTTATCTCCTTGAATGTCTAGCACAGTTGTGCACATAGAGGGGACTTAATAAATCCCCTCTGATTTGATGCATAAATGAACAAAATCCATGTCAGGCACTGCCTATATAGGAAATAGATTCATAACACATGACAGTCTTCTCCAAGGTGGGTGAGTTTTCAACAATAAAAATATTATACTCACTTTTATAACACTTCAAAGCACTCTCACATTTATTACAGTAACTGAGACTTAGAGCACATCCCCACAGAACTGATGGATATACCTTAGTCTGCAAGAGTTTAGGTGACTTGCCTGGTATCACACAATTAGCCAAGACTAAAAACCAGGTCCCCTGACTCTCCCTCTCTGACTAGAGATATTTCTCCCACAGTATGCTATGTAAGCAGTCCAAGAAGGAGGAGATTGGCTCTGATGGTGTCCATATAAAGACCAGAGAGGATGAAGATAAGTTTTTCCCTATTTCCTTCCATTAACATTAATGATGTGAATATGAACTTTTTCACCATGCCATGGTCTACTAGAAATGAAGGAGGGTTTGGAACTGAAGGAGGGAAGTAGAAAGATAGCAGGCAATACTTTTAGGACAAGTGAAAGGGAGAACCACTTTGTTGAACAGTAAACATACTAGGATCACTTCATCCCCAAAGGTAATACAAACTGAAAGTATAGATTAACTATTAAAAGTTTAGATAAACGTGTGGTCGTTACTTTTTTTTAATGAGATACGCCTAGAGTTCCTATCTAGCCCTTAGAAGCTGATGTCATCAAGAATATCTGTGCCCTCCCATGAATATACTTTGAACTGTTAGTCCAAATTCACTGTAGCATCTTCCACTAGTTCTCTGTGTACCCTTAGAAAAGTAACTTCCCTGTTCTGGGTCTCAGTTCTTAATCTATAAAATATGCGTGTTGGACTAGACTTCTAATAATAGTAACAACTAACATTTATATAAGACTTTGCAGTTTACTAAGGACAAATACTATGTAAGAATCTCTTCTCCGGGTATCTTACAAATCTAATCTAAAGGGCACTAAAGTAAAAAGGATGGAGGCAGAAGACTAACAACCTAGATATTATGGAGAATAGTCAAAAAGAAGAGAGAATACCAATGAGATGCTCAGAAATTCAAAGGACACAAAATCCAAAGAAAGCACCAGTAGTAAAAGCCATGGACTAACACAAATGCCCAAAGTTAAGATAATAAAAAAGAGGAATGAGAAGCTCTATCAAAGAAGGCAAATCTGACTTCAGAGGCATCACTGAGACTGAGGGGGATAAAATCCGTCATGGACTTTGGCTCTGAATGGATATAACTTATTCGAAAGAAATAGGACAGGCAAAAGAGGGGACAGAGCACCATTGCCTATTAAGAGTGTGTACTCATATGATAAATCCATGAATCATAGTGGAAGAGATTTCAGCAAAGGTCAATGGAGGTAGGAAACCTAAGTGATTTTGTTAATGGAGTATCCTACAGACCACCAGAACAGAAAGAAAAAATAGAAAATGAGTCTAGGAAACAGATCTGAAGCCTGCAACAGAGGAATGATATACTACTGATTGGGGACTTCAAATTTCAGATAGCTGCTGGACCTCTCAGTCTCCTCTCTCACCTCCCCCCCCTCTCATTCTCTGTCTCTCTATCTCTCTCTTTCTCCTTCTCCATCTCCCTTTCTCTCTCTTTTTGTCTATGTGTGTCTCTCTTTCTGTCCCTGTCTCTCCTCTGTCTCTCTGTCTCTGTCTCTCTGTCTTTGTCTCTCTCTCTCTCCCCAATAACTCCTTGACTTGCCTTAGAGATCATTTAAAACTTCAAAAATTTGAAGAATGAACAAGGGATAATTCTGTTCTGGATCTGATTCTTACTAACAAGGAAAAACTGGTTGCTTGAATGAAAATGATCAGAACTTTGAAGGGAAATGACCATTACACCCTGGAGTTTGTAATAGAGGAGAGGAAATTTAAGCACAGTCTAACATGAACCCTAGATCTGGGGAAAGCTAATTTTAAAGGGTTCAGAGGAAAGATAGATAGGCTCTAATAGGCTAAAATGCTTCAGGAAAAGTTCATCCAGGAGGGATGGGAGATAATCAGGATTGAAATTCTAAAGACCCAAAGGTAAACAATTTTAATGAAGAGAAAAGCTGGGATTTGTAGATGAAAATACAGAATTGTGGAGGGAAAATGTGGATACACAGAGAGCTCGCTAACATTTAGATTTGGGGGGGAAAAATATACAGAGATGGAAGCAAGGCCACATAATAGAAGATGGGAATAAGAACATGACACAATTGAGTTGCGGCTGGTGAGGGAGATAAAAACAACAAAAGTGTGTTGGAGGTTCTTGTTGGTTTTGGCTATACTGCAAGAAAAAGGGAGATTGAAGAAGGACCTTTGCTTAGGGTAGATAGGAAGATGACAGTAGGAAGAGGGCAGATGTGCTCTATATTTTTGTTTGTTTGTTTTCTCTGCAAGGGAGAACAACCTTTAAATTGGAAACAACAGAATAAAAATTATTAACATGTAGCTGATAGCCAAGATAAGTAGGGAGATGGGAAGAGGGCAAATAAGTTGCCCTAGATGAATTCAACTCATTGGGCCCAGCTGAGCTACATCCTGGGGTCCTGAAAGAACTGGCAGATTGGATGGCTGAGCCACTGTTAGTGACATTTGAAAGATCATGAAAATGGGAGAGATATTAAGGAGGGGAAAAGGGCAAATGCTATCCCAATTTTCTAAAAAGGGAATCGAACAGAGTCTGCAAACTTTAGGCCAGTGAACTTGACTTAAATTCCTGAGAAAATATCAGAACAGATCATTAAAGAGTTGGGGGAGGGGGCAGCAAAGTCAAGATGGCAGAGTAAAAGCAGGGACTTTCTTGAGCTTGCCCCCAAATCCCTCCAAAGATGTAGTTGACAAACATCTAAAAGGATAAATGGTGATTACAAAGAACCAGCAACATGGTTTTATCAAGAACAAACAGGTCATACCAGACTAACCTTGCTTCCTTTCCGGATAGGATTACAATACCAATAGAGGATCAGGGATGCTGTGGATTAAGTTTACCTAGATCAGAGGTTCTCAACCTGTGGGTTGTGTTCAATTTGTAACAATGAAAATACATCTTGCATATCAGATATTTACATTATGATTCATAACAGTAGCAAAATTACAGTTATGAAGTAGCAATGAAAATAATGTTATGGTTGGGGGTCACCACAACATGAGGAACTGTATTAAAGGGTCACGGCATTAGGAAGGTTGAGTACCACTGCCCTAGATTGTAGTAAAGATTTTATGCAGTATGTCATACTACTCTTGTAGAGAAGATAAGTGGCACAGTGCATAGAAAACTGGGGCTGGAGTGAGGAAGACTTCAGTTCACATTTGGCCTCAGATGCTGATTAGCTGCATGACCATGGGTAAGTCATTTAACCTCTGTCTGCCTTATTTTCCTTAACTGTAAAATGGGGATAATAGCACCTACCTCCCAGAGGATCAAATAAAGTAATATTTGGAAAGTATTGAGCATGAGGGCCTGATACATAGGCACTATATTGATGTTAGTTATTCTTATTCTATGGGTTAGACAGTTCTGCAGTCAGATGGATTCCTCAGTGGTTGGCTGCCCTGTCTGAAAGAAGAGTTGTTAATGGCTCAATATCGCCATAGCAGGTGGTCTCTTGTGGAGTACCCCAGGGATCTGTTATTGGCCCTGTGCTGTTTGGCATTGTCATCAATGACTTGGATAAAGGCAGAGAGGGTAAGCTCATCAGATTTGCAGATGGCACACAGCTGTGAAGGAAGCTAACACAGACGATGAAGACAGGATCCAAGGGCTGGCTAGAGCATTGGGCTGAATCTGAATAAGAAAGAATTCAATAGGAATCAATGTAAATTCTTGCACTTTGGTACAAAAAATTCAGAAGAATAAAATGGAAGGAGACGTGGATAACAGCAGTTATTCTGAAAAACATGTGGGAGGGTTACTGAACTATAAGATTGACATGAACCAACAAGGTGATGCAGGAGTCAAAAAAAACTTATATCAACTTGAGCTACAGAAAAAGGACAAGTTTCTAGGAATAGGGAGATGGTCATCCCACCATACTCTTCTCCATCAGACTTTATCTGTGCTTGGTTCTGGGGACTATGGCTTAATTAGGACACTGATCAACTAGAGAGAATCCAGAGAAGGCAGGTGTTGCCCCAATGGGTCATTGTCCTGAAAATGTCAAGGAGCAGGTATCTTCCATGTTTTTGTTTATTTGTCTTGTTTTAGTTTTTGGTCTAAACTTGTGATTTCATCTATTTGAAAAGCTTCCTGTGTAGTAACTCCCTTCTTCAATAGAAATAGGCATCTGTGGTCTCAGAGAATTATCGGGAGGTACTGAAACAAGTGACTTGCTCAATATCCCGTAACTAGCATTTGGCTGAAGCAGGACCTGAATCTAGGACTCTAGGCCTTGTATTGACTACTCCATGATGTCTCTTTCACTTGAGTTCCTGAAAAAAAACTTATTTAACCCTCGCTACTTTGGAACTTCTGCATCCAAAGACCAACAGTCTAGGACAGATCTGAGATGAGGGATTGGGAAAGCCAATCCTCCTGCTAACCCCATAGAACACCTGTCTCTCTTTATCCAGGCTGGGATTAAATGGATTAGCTTTGAAATGTGCTGTGTGCTTCATGAGTGTTATGGTCTCATTACTGGATTTGTTCACAAATAAGGCAGATGGTATCATTCCTTGTCCCCCACCCCCTCTTTGTTTTCTCTCATTCTCTGACTAGAATTTCCATTCTCCCCATCCCAAGCTAGATCCCAACCATCCTTCAAGACTTGACAATTTTCCTCTCCTCCATGAAGCCTTCTCAGATCATTCCAACCCTGTAATTTCCCCTTCTCCAGTAGAACTTACTATAACACTTACTATACACAGTTAAGTAGTGTCATTTATATTTTCAACATCAATATTGAATTTTTGACATCTTGTCTTCCCAGCCAGACCATTAGTTCTCTGGGAATTAGAATTGTGTCTTATATACAACTTTGTCACTGATGCAAAAAGGGCATTCAGGGGTGGATCAGTGAAAGCAGGGGAGGGGACACTTGAAATGGGAATTCCCAGAAACCTGTGGTAAACTGAATGCTTGACAACCTGTGCTGCCTGGGTCTAAGGAACTGTAACTCACAAGGTATTCCCAATCTTCTTGTTTGACTCTTAATGTCTTCCATAGAGGAGGATCATCTTAGGAGAAGCTGCACACAGGTAGCTGAAAGGACTAGTTTGAGGGTAGGTTCTGTCTCACCCCTCAATGCCAAAACTGCCCAGCATGTGAACAAATAGCAAAACCCCAAAAACAGGGGGAAGAAAGAAAAGGGGAAAAAGAAGGGGAAAGCTGAGGGACAATGCAGGAGAATAGGGCTCTAATCCTAACTGCTGCCGACTGGCTGAATGACCTTGGACAAATCCTTTTACTTTTCTAGGCCTTAGTTTCCTCATCTGTAAGGTAAGAATAGCTGTCCTATTTCACCCCATGGGATCTTATTGATGAGTATATGAGACAATGTGTGAAAAAGTGCTTCCAAAAATAGAAAGTGCTAGTCTGATGCAAAATGGGAATTGTGGTCCCAACCCCACTCCTCCTTCACCTAAGGAAAAATGGAACAGGGAGGTGAGCAGCCATGGATAACCCTGTGGTCTCCTGGGCTCAGTGGTTACTCAGTTGTTACCAGAAACAAGAAGTGATCTGGTTGAGAAAATATCCTGGCTTACCACAGAAAGATACCAGCCCTGTCGCCACTGAAGGGCAGGTATCCCTAACTAATAGGTTTGCATTGAACCATTGAACCCAGCTTGTGACCTAAACTTGCTTTAACTTGCAGAATGATTGGCCAGGCTGAGTGAGGGAGCCATACAGACTATATGGCCAAAGGGAACAACGGAACCACTTGGCCTGCATATAAGAGTTCAAGCTATGGCCTTGCTGGCACCCTACGCCTACCACTCAACTGATCACTCACAAAAAGTCGCTTTTGCATTATCAGCCGTAAGAAGCATTTATTAGGTGCCTCCTATGGATAGAGCCCTGTTCTCTTTGCATCTAAGCTTAAGACCTTAAAGATATTGGACTCTTAGAGAGGAGTTATAAGATGTGCTACCAAAGTAGTAAAAAGCAATACAGGGCTATGTAGGTATCATTCATCTTTGTGCACCCTATAGCGCCTAGCACAGGGTTAGGCACATAACAGGCACTAAATAAATATTTATGGGATGAATGGATGAATGAATGAATGAATGAATGAATGAGTGAATGAAGCAATGAATAAATAGATATTTAGCAGAGATTGTTGTCACAAGGAGTTTGGATAGCCCTGCTCAGTTCAAGAATCATCTTCTTTCTACATGAGATCTTTCCTAATACTCCCAACTGTGAGTGCTTCTCCTCCAAGATGTCTTATGTTTATACTGTATATAATATGTGTATTTAATATGTAATACATAATATAATAATATATGTTTATATTATATAAAATTTATACCACATATGTGTGTATATATATATATGTGTGTGTATGTGTATGTGTATTATCTCCCGCAGTATTTCTTTTTACTGACCCTGTGAATTCAAGTATAAAATTCCCTGCAGAAATGCAACTTCTCTGCAAATCTTAGAGAATGGTGCTGAGAACTGAAGTGACTTGTCCCGGGTCACCAAGTCTGTATGAGGCGAAGGCAAGAGTTGAACTCAGGTCTTCCTGACTGAGCCCAGCTTCCTACCCACTACAACTCTCATCTTTTCCATCACAGGCACTTAGATTTTTGTTGATTGATACTACAGGACCTGTCCTGTACTTTCACAGACAGAGAGGAGGAAGAAGGACATTTGGGCAAGTGGGGTAGAGCACTAATAAAGCTCTCAGAGGTAGGGATAAACGTGGTGTTACTTAGGTGACAAAGAATAGACCAATCTGGCTAGAGTGGAGAGCTCCCATAGGCTAGAAGATAAGGTCTGGGGGGAGGAGGTCAGACAAACTGAAAAGTGTGGACTTTGTCCCTCAGCCTTGAGGAATTGGGTTTGGTAACTGGAAAGTGACCTGATCAAAGGAATTTTTTTAAGGAAATATAGTTGTAATGGTTAGTGTAAGGGGATTAGAAGGTGAGAGCCTGGAGGCAAGAGAGCAGTTAGGAAGCGATTAGGAGCGTTAAGGGTAGATTCTACCAACCTGTGGGGATCCACAGGAGTGCTTTACTATGATGGAAAATGGGGGAAAAAATGTCAGATTGGGAAAAGCATACGCTCCTTAAACCCCTAGAGACAGGATACACTCCTAAGATAATAAGAAGACACATTCTCTTGGGATTATTATTATCTTTTTAACAAAAGGCTAATAGTGACCATGGCTGGCGGTGAAGGGGGGAGTGGGGTCACTGATCTGAAAGGTAACTGCTACTGGAAGAATGTAATGGGAAGCATATAAAGCTTTAAACTCTAGGGATCTGGCTTCTCCCCAGAGGACTGGCACCGTACACAAGAGGGTAAATCAGCCTAATATGGTAAAACAAACAAACTCATGTTTGCTTTGCTGCTATGTATGCAGCAGGAATGTGAACCATCTCCCAATTTTTTTATTCCCCCTGGGATTCAGTGAGCCCCATAGGAAAACTGCCTATTAAAAAAAACAAACAAACACGATGCTGTGGAAAGAACACTGGATCTGGCATTGAAGGACCTGAGTTCAAATCTAGGTCTGCCACTAACTACCTGTGTGACTTTGAATAAGTCACCTCCCTTTTCTGGGTTTGTTTCAAATAGGAAACTGGACTTGAACTATCGAGGTCTCTTCTAGCTCTAAATCTACCCATGATCCTATGAAACAATGGGAGGATGAGAGGGTGGGCAAGTGTACTAAGAATGGCAAGGATGGGATGGAATGGAATGGAACATTATTACAAAGGAAGATTTGACAGGACTTGGTGACTGATGGGCTGTGGGAGACAAAGGAGGCTGAAGTCTTGAGCGTGACTGGGCCAAAATAGTGATGTCAGTCATAAATATAGAGAGCATAGGAGACAGGGATGGTTCAGAGACCAGGGCACTGGCAGGGCCTGGGAGGAGAGGGAGTTGAATGAAGCCTTACTGTACAGATTTGGGTTCAAATCATAATTCATATGAATGTACGGAAGTTACTCTCTTGAGCCTCAGTTTTGTCATTGATTTGTCATTGATAAAATGAGAGGATTGGTCTACTCCAGGTGTTCTTAAACTGTTGCCTATGAATGTGTTTTATAAAAATGTTTGATAACTATGTTTCAATATAATTGATTTCCTTTGTAATGTTTTGCATTTAATTTCATGCATTTTTTAAAAAGGAAGCTATGACTTTCATCAGATTGTCAAAGGGGTCTGTGACACAAAAGGGGAAAATAGCCCCTGAGTTCAAAGGGCCCTAGCACCCCTCCCAGCTCTTGAGCCAATGGGTTCCCACTACCTGGGAAGGGCTGTGTTCTCTCAGGGAGAGTTTGCTGGTCAATTGGTTTTGTTTTGATGGGTTTTGTCCAGATTGTCATTTCCTAGGCATAGGCAACTCTTCTTCTGCCTAAGCAGGGTGACACATCAATTCAGTCTTGGAATGATACCTGGGACACTGAGGAGCTAAGCCATTGAAGGTCCCACAATCAGCAAGTGTCAGTGGTGATAACTTGAACCTGGGGTCTTCCAGACCCTGAGGCTGCCTCTCAGGTAATAATTCCTAAAAACCTGTTCTTTTTTCCAAACTTTTCACAGATGGCATTTATTTAATCCTCATAACAACTCTGGGAGTTAGTGAGAAAAGGTGCTATCTCCATTTTATGAAGGGAAACTGAGGTTAAGGAACCGGCCCAAGGTCGTAGGGCTTTGGTGGGCAGAACCTGGGAACAGACTTCCTATTGATGGTTTATAACTCAAAGAAACCCCCCCCCCATCTGCCTCAGTTGTTATCATGCATTGCCTTTTATTGTTACCTTCTCTGCTTTCCCATTGCAAGTGCAGTGCCTTATATCAACAGTTCTGGTTAAGAAACTATTTGTTGACTGTATGATTGTCAACTGACTTCCTCTCCAGGGGTTGCTGTTCATTTAATGAGTTTCTCAGCCTTGGAAAGGCCCTGAAAGTGAGGGGAAGTGGGAGAGATACAAAGCCCCAAGCTGAAGTCAAGATCTCTCAGATCCTGAAACTTTAGGGTCTTTTGAGTGTCTTCATACTGCTGAAGTTGGGCTATTTAGAGAAGGAAGCAGGGCAATTATTCTAAGACACTTAAGCAAGTCAGAATGGCCCCAGTAGGCCAGGATCTCCTCTGATAAAGCACTGAGGTAGCAGGAGAAGGCACAGTGGCCCTTCAGAATGATGCTGGACTCAGAGATATTCCCCAAATGCATCAGTTAGCAGCCTGTGTCATTTGTACCTGCCTCTGAACCTTTTAGGATTTTTATCTCTTCAACCTGTATCTCTCTGGAGCCTCACACTTAGAAGGGAGCTTGTGGGCTACTTAGTCTGGTCTGTACCTGAGTAAGAATCCCCTCCACATCGTGCCTGACAAATAGCCGTCTTTGGACATCTCCAAAAGTTTGAAAGTTTTTACTTTGACAGGACTGAAACCTGATTCTTTACATTTTCCACTCTTTGTTCCTGGTTTTGTCTTCTTCTGGGGCCCAACAAAATATATCTCAACTCCCCTTCCACAGAAACTCCCTTCATATACTCGAATACAGTCATCATCTCTTCAATAAGTCTTTTCCTCCAGGCCAAATATTCCCAGTTCCTTCAACCAGCCTCACCTGGCATGAGCTCAAGGCCCTTCCTTCTGGGGCCTTTGTCTGTTAGTTGCCCTTTTCGGGATACTCTCCAATGGATACATGTCCTTCCTAAAATCCACTGCTCAAGAGATGATACAATGGTCTAATGAAGTTTGTAAGTGAAGGAAGATGAGTTTCTTGGGTCCTATCTTTGTCCTTTTCGAGGGGGAAGGAAAGGGAAGAAGTTCCTATTCTGGTGACAGAAGACTTGATGAATAAATCTGTGATCTCCCTGTCCAAATCCTTCATGCTTTTTCTAGACCACGGGTAGTCAATCTATGGCCCTGCGATCAAATTGGATTTCATGAAGCAAGTATGACATTTCCATATGAATTGGATTGGAAAGGAAAATTACATTATGACTTAGATTGATATTGGGACTAGAATATAATGTCCTTTGAAAGACCTAGCAATATTATAGTAGAAAGAGACACGTGGATGTAACCAAACAGCCACGGAGGAAAGACATAAATCCAAGCTGTACCATGGCTCCTTCTTGATGATGCAACTGAATTTCCTCCTCTTAACCTGAATCATGTTGGCTTCCTTTATTATGGACAGGTTACAGTAACCTTTGGAGTGCTGGACTCCAACAGAAAATAGAGACAAATCTAGTCTAGTCTAGTCTACTCTAGTCTAGTCTAGTCTAGTCTGGGAAAGAATCTATTCTGTTTTTTCCCTATTTTCTTTCCCTTCCTATTTATTTCTATTATATAGTGTTCTATTCTTTCCTTTCCTAATTCTATTCCATTCCATCCTGTTATGTTCTATTCTGTTATTTTGTTCTAGTCTATTCTGTACTATATTGGATTGTTCTGTTCTATGTTCTTGTTCTGTTTCTTCTCTTCCTATTTTCTTTCCCTTCTAATCCATTCCAGTCCATTCTATTCTCTTCTGTATTGTTCTATTCTTTCCCTTCCTGATTCTATTCCATTCTGTTTTGTTATATTATGTCATTTCTTTCTGTTTCTATTCCATTCCATCCTATTCTATCCTAGATTTATGATCCCATGACAATCCCTGCCCTATAAAGTCATGAAGGATCAAGGTAAGCTAACTACAGACTTATTTATTAAGTGCCCATAATACATCAGACACTGTTCCAGACACTGTGAACAAGACAAAACTAAAAAAACTCCCGTCCTCGAGAAGCTTTCATTCTACCAGTGTGTGAACAACCTACCACAGATAAGTAAATGTAGAGCATCTGTGAAATTACGGGGGAAAAAGCATTTGGATGGAGAAAGCAATACCCTAACAACACAGGAAAATTGAGAAGGGAGTTGCCTCCATGTAAGAGGTAGCATTTGTGCTGAGCCTCGAAAGAAGTCAGGGTCCAGACACATAACCTTTCAGCCTCATCTTCCTCATCCATAAGATGAGGATAAGAAATTTTTCACTAGTTATTTAAAGCAATATTGAATTGAAAGTGCTTTATAAACCCTGAAGCACCTTAGAAATAGGAACTTTTATTCTTAATGTTTATGTTCCTCTACAGAAATGTGGCAAACTTTTCAGTCTGTCTTCAAACAGCTCTTTTTCCCCATCCCCAAACCACTACTGGTATCTTTCTCTCTCTCTCACTTGTTTAACTGTATTATGTCTTTCCAGAGTTTGCCTGTGGGGTGACCTAAATGGTTCTGTTTCACCCCTAAAGAGGTTGGAGGGAGGATAGTAATGAGAGCAGGGAAGCAAAGAACAGTCTTTGCTGATCCCCACAAGAAGGTTCTTTCCTTCTTTACATATTCTTAGAGCTTTGTCTGGATCCCTACGATTCCCCTTCATTACCTAACTTGTATTACACTTACCTTTTTAAGTGTTGTATTTCACTGCCGCCACCACCCCAGGAGAACAGAGGGGAAGCTCCTTGAGGTCAGGAACTGGGTCATTTTTGTTCTTTTTTTTTTAATTATCCACTTGCTGTGCCTTATATATAGCGGGTGCTAAATATAGATGTGTTAAATTCAGTAGAATGGAACCCAAGTCAAATGTGCCAGACCAAGGGTAGGGTTTACATAGTATATTTGAGGGAAGTTGTCATATCTTTTGAGGCCATTTGAGACAGGCGTAGAAAACAGAGACTGGTGGTAGAAGTGGGAGGGTGAGTTTGGGTTCAACTCAATGCCCCTCATGATTCTCTGGGCCTACAGTGATCTTCCCATTCTCTCACTCTGTATCAGTCATGGGATCATCTATTTAGAGTAGAAAGGGCCCTTGGTGATCAACTAGTCCAACCATTTCATTTTGCAGATGAGGAAGCCAAAACCTAAAGAGATGAATGATTTATCTAAGGTCATACAGTAAATAAGTAGCAGATCCTATATTTGAACCCAGGTCCTCGGCTCTACATTTTCTACTGCACCATGGCTCGGCACTTATCACATTTTCCCTTTGTACTAATCATCTTTCATAAATGGCACCCTATATCATTTCCCCAAGGAAACTGCATGCTCCTCAAGGGCAGGGATCATGCCTCATACTTCTACTATGGTCCCATGATGCGTAGAAGAGCGCTCTGATTACATCAGACCCTCAATAGATATGTCTTCATTGATTTGTCAAGTTTTTAAAAATTAAAACGTTAAAGAAAACTGTTAACTTTACCATTCCTTGGGTACTTCATTTAGTGATTCATAAAAAGCAGAAACAATCAGCAGAGGGATTTCCTTGACATCTGTGGGTGGAGCTTAAGGTAAGTCCCTTTTTCATGGTCCATATTATAAGCTTGAAGTGCCAGTGACTAGGACATGGACCCAGGTATAAAGAGCTTATATCTGCTGCCCTATGAGGAACTCTCCAAATGCCTGGGGGGGAAATGCAAAAGAAAAGGACACAGGATTGCGCTCTAGGTATGTGGTCTATTCTGTCCATCTTTGTCAGGGCCCAGTCAGTAAGTGGGCAGCTGCCTACTGGGTGTGATTTGAGGGGTTCCAGGCAGGATCCCAGCCCCAAATAATATCATGTCACATGACCTGAAATCTCATCATTTGAGATTCTTTCCATTCTTGAAGGCTTTCCCATTTTCCAGAGTCATCTATGAAACTATATTACCCTTACGAGGGGTAACAGCTTAAGCTGTTATCATCCATTAGCAGCTCTGTGGGGGGGAAAGGAAACAGGATATGCTCCTGGGGAGTTGGTATTGTTGAAAGAGGCTGGCCTGAAAGTCAGAAGATCAAAGTTTTCATCCCCTCTCTGTCACTAGCTAATAACCAGTCATTTCACTGGGCCTCAGCTTCCTCTTCTGAAAAATGGGAGAAGGCTTAGAAAGATGGTCCACAAAGTCCCATCCTGCTCTTCTGCCCTATTGTTCTATAGATGGAGACAATGAGAGGAAAGAGAGGGGCTCCAAAAGGAAGGTGGGATGGCAACAAACAGCTGGCTTCACATGGTGCAATGGGGCAGCCCTATGAACACCTGCCTGGGGATTCTATGATGGGATGGCATGGAGTCAGGGAGAATGATTTACATAATACAGGAAATACTCTCTCCATGCTACTTTTTAAAAATCTCCATAATATGAATGTTTGCTCCCCAAATTGTACTGGTAGCTTTCTTCTTCGAAAGAAAATAACTCCACTGTACAACTGGGCACTGTCTTCTACAAGTTAATGGCCCACAAAGAAAATCCTCATGGGTCACCGTACAGGGCACATACAATCAACTGGGCCTTCCGTGAGAAAATGTTGACCTATTTCCTGGGTCTGTGTTTTGGGTCTTCAAAGGCCAAGTAATCTGTATTGAAAATAACCAAGTGCCATGTAACCAGGCCAGGTGGGAAAATTCCCTGGGCTTATTAGAGGGGATCCCGCATGAAAGTCCTCTGATAATTCTTTATGGGGTAGAACTGATTTGGGGTTATCAAGTGGTGTCCTAGCTAGAAAGACAGAGGGTATGTCTGTTGCCTGAGAGGCAGCCTAAGCTAAATTTGGAGAGGCTTATCACAAGGTTGGTCTCAAGGCCATGACTCTTTTGCCTCCTTATTCAGTGGTGTAGAGTAACAAAACTGAGCATCTTTGAAATGTTGAACCGTGCTTTTAACTTATCAGAACACTTTTCTTTTCCACCTCATTTCATTTTTCAAGAGGTAGTGGATGTGGGCCTGCTGTTGGCATTTTATGCAACAGCCCAGGAAAAAGAGGAAGGAAGGAAACCAGCATTTATTAAATGCCTACTATTTGGCAGGCACTGTGCTAAATTACAAATATTATCTGATCTGATCCTTACAACTCTGGGAAGTAGTAGCCTATTTTACAGATGAAGAAAATGAATCAAAGGTTAAGTGACTTGTCCAGGATCACAAAATTAGGAAGTATCTGAGGCCAGACTTGTAAATTTGGGTATTCCTGACTCCAGGTCTAACTAGCTCTGGGAAGGTAGAAGAGGAATTCATTATTATCCCCATTTGACAGATGAGAAAACTGAGTGCTAGAGAGGCCCCGGTCTTGTCTAATATTCCGCTGTTAGTTTAGCTGTAAATCTGTGAGGAGGCCCCAGGTCTTCTGATATTTAATCCAGTGCTCTTTTGCTGATTTCACACAAGGCGTCTTCCTGGAGCTCATCAGCACTGCTCTTACTCCCTCTCACCTCAACACTTTCCGTCCCATCCTAAAAGCTGGAAGGAATCTTAGAAGTCAGCAAGTCCAACTTCGTTTTCTTTGCAAATGAGGAAAGGAAGCAGGGGTTGAGTGACTAGTCCAAAGCCACACAGTAAGTAAATATCTAAGGTGGGATTTTAATCCAGGCCATCTTGATTCTTAAGTTCAGTGCCCTCTCCACTATGTCATATTAGCTACTCCAGGTGTAAGAGTCTAGTGCAGGGGTGTGGATCCTGGGACCTCAAGGATACATGTGGCACTCTAAGCCCTCAAGTGCGGCCCTTTGACTGAATTCAAACTTCTTTACCAAAAGTAAAAGCTTTTATTTTCCTCAGGTTCAGTGTAAGAGGAATTCATTCCTAGTCTCTGTTTCCTGTGTGACTTCAGGAAGAATCACAGCCCTCTCTGGCCTCCCTTTCCTCATCTATAAACCAAACCAGATGATCCCTTGCACCTCTAACATGCTATGATTTCTGTATTCCCTAGTGTTCCCTCTTTGGTAAATTTAGAATTGCTCCTGTGCAGCATTATGGAACAAGACCTGGGCACGGATCCAGGACACCTGGGTTTGAATCCCAGCTATGACATTTACTGGCGCTGTGACCCTGTGTGAGTCACTTAATTCTCTGGGCTTCCATTTCTTCATCTTCAAAATGAAGAGAATAACTTGATGGCCTGCTTCACCATGTTCTTCTAAGGGAACTGTCTAAGGGAACTGCTGTACAAATTGATCATTATTATTGCCCTAACATATGCCACGAGAGGCAGCCTGACACAGGAGGACAGAGCTGGCCTCAGAGGCAAGAAAATATGGGTTTGATTCTTGCCTCTGACACTGACTGTGGGGTCTTGGGTAAGTCACTAAATCTTGCAGTATGCCTCCTAGACAACTCTCCAAGCCTGTAGTCTGCACAGCAGGCATGTACCTTCATTGGGAGGGACAAGAGTCTTCCTCACTAGGAGTTCCCTATACCACTGAAATCACAGATCTTTTCCCTTCTTCCCCCACCCTCTAATTAAAATTCCTCAAATTCTTTTGATTACCGTAATCAGCAACCAGAAACCCCTAGAGAATCCATTGGAAACTTCAGGTCTTATTTCGTTTACCTGTGTCCTTCCAGAGATTGCAAGCACTTTAGCCATGCTATCCAAGCCCGTCAAATAGTTTTTAATGTGCTCCAACCTTCTAGTTCACTTCTCATTTCCAAGCTAGGCATGTATAGGCTGGTGCAAAGAGAATATGGTAATAAAATGGCAGCACTGGAAGATACCTTCTGGTCTAACTCTTTCATTTTACAGATGAGAAAACTGAGGCCCAGAGAAAGGCTGTAATTTGCCCCCAGTTGCCCAGAAAGTTAAAACCAAAACCTAGCTCTTTGTTTTCCTTGTCTACTATTCTTTTCACTCTACTCCATTTCTCATCTGTCACTAGTAACCTAAGAAGAAGGAAACTAGTTCAAGCTAATGGATGGTATTTCCAATTTATATTACAATCCCAGTTAATTCATGGTTTCATTTATCTTGGGCTTGGCCCCTGTTGTTCAGACTCTGGGCTGTGAGCCCATGCTAATGCAACTGACTCTTTAACCCCTACCAGGATGCGTTCAGAAAAAGCCCAAGTTACCATTCCCATTTTGCAGATGAAGATTAACCAAGGCATCTGCCCAGAAGATATTGGTAACCAAGTTAGGTCCCATTTTTCTTCTAGAAATAGTCATTAATCAGGAAGGCCAAGACTCTAAGAGCAAAAATTCCAGCAGAGGTATTGGCCAGAACAATTCTCTAGCTTCTGCCTCCCAAGGCAGCAGTGTCACTGAATAGAAAGGGGACTCAACCAACTTACCCAAGTTGATTGATGGTGACCTGAAGGGCCAGATTTTGCCTAAGAATAAGAAATAGGCAATCCCCTACATAGTATGATTTTAGAAGTGCTAGGAACTTTACCCTCATCCTTCAAATCTCTCTCCAACAGACAGCCACAGGGTCTGAAATGCCACCACTAAAGATTTGTGGCTTTGGGTTCCTCTTCCTGAGAGTCTTGTGTTTGGCACAGGGGCATAAAGTGCTAGCCTGTGGATTCATAACATCTAGGTTCGAGCCTATGTCTAACATTTACTGCCTCTGACTTTGGGCAAGTCAAGGAATATTCATCAGTTGCTGAGATCTTTTCCAGTCCTAGATCTCTGATCCCACCTAAGCTTGAGACCTTGGAGTCTTGGGGTCCTAAGTCTAAAACTGGAGGGGACCAGAGGTCAGGGTCCCCTTAAACAGTCCGGTGAAACCTAGAGTGCCCTTCTCAGAATATTTTTTAAAATTCATAATTGAAAGAAATGCTAAATTTCAGGTAGATTTAGTAAAAATAAAGATTTTTTTTTCCCGTCCAAATTCACAAACCCCTGAAATCTATCCATGGACCCCATTTTAAGAACCTCTGTTGTAGACTATTGGGTCCAATCTCCTCATTTTACAGATGAATAAAGTAAGGCCTAGAGAGGCTAAGTGATTTGTCCAAAGCCATACAAGTAGCTCATGACGGGAGTAGGATTTGGATTCAAGCTCATTCTCCACTGTAACAAGCTGCCTTTCCCAATTTTTCCTCCTCCCTCACATCTCTCACATCAGTTCCTAAGTCTTATTGAATCTACCTACCCTAAATCCTCTCCCATCTATTCCTTTCTGTTCACTCATAACTATCACCTCTGTCCAGAGTTGCTATGAGGAAAACCTTTTGTCAACCTTAAAGTCCTATATAAACATGAGTTAATGGGGGGAGAGGGGTTATAGGAATCTTCATAGACTTAGAATTGGGTCTTCAGAGGTAATACAGTCTCAATCCCAACCCAAATCAAGGTGAAAAATTACTGAATTTGGAGCCAGACAATGTTACTTGAAGGGGACCAATGACATATGGGTTTGAATGTGGGTTCTGTCACTTATTTCTTGTGTGAGCTTTGGCAAAACACCTAACCTCTCAGGGCCTCAGTTTACTCATCTGTAAAATGAATAGGGTTAGAAAAGATGACATCAAAGGTCTCTTTCAGCTCAGAATCTCTAATTTTATGTCCAAACTGGGGAAGAGAAAAGAGTTCCAGTTATGTATCCCTCTATCTCAGTCCCTGTGTCGCTCCACTGACTGGATCGCAGCCAGCCAGCAGAGCTTTGTCTCACAGGCACCCTCCCTAAGGTGAGTGGCTCTCAACCAGAGAGAAAGTATCTTTTTGCCTGGGGGGAGAAATGGAGGGGGCAGTTTATGGTCACCTGCCTCCATAGACTTCCAAATATGGAAAGCTAGAGAGCAGGTCCCATTGTTTACAAATTAAAATCAAGCTCTCCTCTCCTCCCAGGTAATGGGCTGATGCAGTGACAGAAGAGCTTATAAACAGCTATCTCCAAATTAATCTAGATGTCAGGAAATAATAGTGGCAGTAAATAAGGCCGAATATGCTCGACTGACTTGCTTGTTAGGAAGCTCTACATCACCCGTGCAGTAATAACAATATCTTAATGTTTATTTAATGCCTCCCTGCCTTCTCTGATGCACTCAGTAAGCACCGCCTAAGGATTATCTCACCCAGACTGGGAAGCTTAAACCCTGGGGCAGGAGGCAAGGCCAGACAGGTAAAGGAGGAGATTTGCCCTCTCAGGCCTACTTCCTCACCCTCGAGCTTCCCAGGGGTTTTGTTCATGCTCTCCCCAACACCCACCCTCTGCTCCCAGGCCGATGTTCACCTTACTGTCTCTCTTGAACAGTACAGCCCAGTACAGCCCTAGCACAGAGTAGGAGCTTAATCTGTTAGCGCCTTCCTACCTCTAAATTGTCTTGTATTTATTTAGTATATATACATATATGGGAGAGAGAAAGAGAGAGACAGAAACAGAGAGACAGACAGACAAAGGAGAGGGAGAGACAGAGGACAGAGACAGAGAGGAGAGAGAGAGAGACAGAGACAGAGAGAGACAGAGAAAGACAGAGAGACAGAGGGACAGAGAGAGAGAGAGACAGAGAGAGACAGAGAGAGACAGAGAGAGACAGAGACAGAGGAGAGACAGAAACAGCGAGACAGAGGCGATTGCAAAGTGATTAGAGAAGTAGCCTCAAATTGAAAAAGAAGTGGCTTCAAGTCATGCCTCTTATCTAGATACACACACACACACACACACACACACACACACACACCCCTCGTGATCCTAGTCAAGTCCCTTAAAATCTCACTGCTTACAGGGATGGTGCTCACCTGCTCTGAAAGAGGGAGCTTTATCACTCAGAAGTTCCCTAACCTCAAGGATCCAATCCATCCCTGCTTTTGTGTACATGCAGTTTCCCAGTGCCTAGCACAGGGCCAACCACATTGTAGGCACTTAATAGGTAGGTACACGTTGATTGTTGAATTGAAACACTTGCCTGTGCCCTTTCAGTTTCTGTCTATTCTATGAAATTTCCTGTCTTTTTCCATTGACTTGGTACATTGTATTTGTCCGATACATTGAACTAGATTACAAAGCAGGCATCTCAGCTAACTAAAGCTGCCTTTGCCAGTCCAACACAGGGTCCTCTGCCCTAGGGCACTGGGTTATCTGAGCCACTACAGTGGAGTTCACTGAGTGAGCTGGTCACCTAAGCTGAGTCGGCCAGATCTCATGG
Source organism: Pseudocheirus occidentalis (assembly GCA_028646575.1). Lineage (NCBI taxonomy): Eukaryota > Metazoa > Chordata > Mammalia > Diprotodontia > Pseudocheiridae > Pseudocheirus > Pseudocheirus occidentalis. The sequence goes on along the minus strand of CM053594.1, from coordinate 281,692,929 downwards.
TCTAAAGGAGCCTTGGACCCAGCTTCAGAAAGACCTTGATTCAAATCCTGCTTCTGATACTTTGGAGCCACATAACCCTGGGAAAATGATTTAGCATCTCTGATCTTCAGTTTCCTCATCTGTAAAATAAGAAGAATATATCTCACCCACTGTTGAGAAGATAAAGAGATCATACATGTGAGGGATCTTTTAAAAAAGAAAGCTATCCTGGTGTGTGGTGAGGACCTCACCCTTCTAGGTGGTAACCACCTGGGTTTTCTCAGTCCTTTTACAAAGTAGGAGGGGAGAGAAGGTGGGGGAGGGCATTGGCAAGTGTCATCAGGTCCCTAGACCCGTCCTTCAAGGCTCAGATTAAGACCTGCTTCCCCTACAAAGGATTCTCTGTATTGTCTGCTCTTATTCACTGAACCCTTTTCAGGCTGAGAATCTGACAACTGGTTATGGCAATTCAACACTTTCCCCTTGTTTCCTTATGTGTTAGTTTCTCAGCAATTTAATCTGACAAGCATTTCCTAAGTTCTATTGGGTGCTTAACACTATTCTAGGCACAGAGAACACCAAAAGAAAAGAAAAAAAAAAAAGAAATAGTCCCTGCCCTCAGGACTTTCATCCTACAGGGAGAAAACATGTACAAAATGAATAAATACAAAATATTATTATACAATGAATACAAAGTAGCTTCTTTCCCCATCTAACCTAAAATGCCTTCAGGACAGAGAGTATGTTATAGAATCAATGGCCAATAAATATGGAACTGGAAGAGACATTTGAGGTTCATTTCCTCATTTGTTTTGTTTTTGTTTTTAAGATGAGTAAAACTGAGGGAGGCCTGAAGAGGGGGAAATGCCTGCCCAGTGTCACTCCAGCAGCAGGCAGCAGAAACTTCAGTCCTCTTCTAAGGAAGCTTATTCCATTTCAGGACTGTTCTCTTGTTTAAAATGCTGCATTTATAGTGAATTCTGCTTTTTCCAGTGAGCCATAAGCTCCCTGAGGGTAGAGACCCGGTTTTATGTGTCTCCATCTCCCACTGAATCTAACAGTGTTGGGCACAGAAATGGTCCCAGATTCTCCCTTTGCCTACAGCAACCCTGGAAATGAAATACAATGGACAGAGAATGAAGAACTATGTCTAGTCTAAGAACTATGCCCCTGATTATCCATGTCAAAAACTTTCTCTTACTCCACTGGCTCTAATTTCCGCCTGAGTAAGTACTATCCACTCCTTCAGGTGAGGACTGCCATCTGTGAAGGAAAGAGTTCTAGGGACCTCATTTGGGAGCTCCAGGGTGAACTCTTCTCCAGGTTTGGTATTTCAACCCCAAAGGGACACAGTTTGTCTATACCCAGGTGGAAGTACCTCATGCACAAACCATGCATTGGGAACTCTTGTCCATTGATCTAAGAAAACTTTCTATCTTCAACCTGGAGTATACTTGGGACAACCAATTACAGCATGACCCAGCCATAACCAAGTTTGACACTATTCTCTCTCTAGACCTCAGTTTCTCCATCTGTAAAATGATTAGGCTGCACTACTGTGCCACTTTGGACAAAAAAATTTTCCCTCTCTGGGCCTTAGTTTCTGCATCTATTAAATAGAAATTGCTCTAGCTGGTCTCTGAGGTCTCATAGCACAAATGTTTTTGAATTAGACCTTTCTGTCTCCCTGTTTATTCAGACCTCAACCACCCTTCAAGGCTCTGCTCATGCCCTAACTCTTCCATATAACTTTCCCTGACTCTCCTACACCTCACATTGACATCTCTTTTCTATAGCACATATTTGCCAATCACTTTACCATGCCCTTGTAAGTACTAGCAGAAAGAGTTCCAGACCCAAAGTCAAGGGTTCTGGGTTCTAGTCCTGATTTTACCAATAACTTAGTGAATGACCTCAGGCAAATCATTTCATCTCTGTCCTAATTTCTTCATTTGTAAAATGAAGAAGTTAAAGTGGCTGATCTCTGAAATATCTCCTGGCTCTACCAGTCTAAGACTCTGTTTGATATTAGTTATCTCCTCAGCTGGATAGCACCCGTGGCAGAGATGGGCCTTCCCTTATCTCCCTGACCAGGTTCAGGCCAGATCTGTATCCATGATACCATCATACCTCTTACACACCAGTTTATGTTATTCAAAGTGCTTCCCTGACAACAACTATGTGAGGTAGGTAGTATGCCCACTTTATAGGTGAGAAAGATAAGGGTGACAGAGCAAGCCTTTGTTCACGGTCATTCAGGTAGAAAACAGGGGGGCCTGGAATTGAACCCTGATACTTCTGACTCCATGTCTGCTGCTTACAGACACACACACACACTCATGCTCCCACACGTGTATATCATATATGCAGAGACATACATAAATATATATGTAAAATATGAGAACAAGAAGACTTCAAGAGGCAGTCATATATTATGCCTTGAGTCAGTGAAGACTTCAAAAATTCAAGCCTCTCTTTCTCTTCCTTTTCTTTCTCCCTTCCTCTTCTCCTCCTCCTTTTATCACTTGCTTCTCTTGTCTCCTCTGACTTGCTCCATCTTTCTTTCTCCAGCCATCTCTCTCTCTCTCTCTCTCTCTCTCTCTCTCTCTCTCTCTCTCTCTCTCTCTCTCTCTCTCTCCCTCTCTTTCTCTCTCTCTCTCTCTGCAATTATACCCAGACTTTAAAATGACAGATGCCTCACCAACATCACTGCCAACATTACTGCCCCACCCTTCCCCCCACCCTCTCCTCTGAGCCAATCAGCTATAGTAGTACAGCCTCTATTAAGTTAGGCAAGGGAAGTCAGAGAAAAGAAATGAAAACACAAAGTACTCTGCATCCACCGTCCAAATGTGCTCTGGGCAACTGTCCCAGTTGCTTCTCTCTTGTTACATTATCCAATACCCACAATGCACAGGGATGGGTCTCTTCCTAGTAGAAAGGTAAATCATCTCCCAAGGCCCTCAGGGGGTTTAGAACCTGAATGAAGCTGAGAAATTAAATTCTTGAAACACTTCAGGGTTAAGATGCACTTTTGTCCTGAAGAGTCCCAGTAATACAGAGCATAGCAAGCCACCCTCCAGAAACACCAAATAACTACCTCAGTCTCTCAAACTTGTCTCTTATTCATTTCCTCAACATACACCATCTCCTTTAGGCAAGCCAGTCTCCTGCTCCCCCTCCTTCTTATCTGTGCAATCCACTCATCTGTACACAGGAAGCCCTTCCCCTCCTTTTTGCCTATCCCAAATTTGTCTATCCTTCAAGGGCTAGGTCATGTGCCAACTGCCCTGCGCAGCCTTTTCTTACCACACCTCTGATTTTCTAGTCTTTCTATCCTGCACTACTCATCACAGGTCTTTTGCAATCCAGGACAGACAGCATTGTTCTCTAGAATGCTACACACGTGCACATCCCCAGCTTGCCTGTGAGCTTCTTAAGAACAGGGACTGTGCCTTCTCTTTCACTTACCTCCTCCATATCACCCAGCATGGGGCTGGGCACACAGTTGGCACCTAATGCCTGTCATCTGGATAAACAGAATCTTGGGAGGTTATCTAACTATCCAACTCACGCAATAACTCACATTTATAAAGGCACTTGTAGGACAGAGTGGGGGACTTGTAGTCAGAAAGATCTAGGTTCAAATCCCACCTCAGATAGCTACTGGCTATATAACCCTGGGCAAGTCACTTCACCTCAGCCTTGATTTCTTCATCTGTAAAATGGGAGTAGTAAATAGCTCCTGACTCACAAATTTATTACAGCACTATTTAAATGTTAGCTATTATTTCCTAAAATTCACAAAACACTTTCCTCCCAATGGCTCTAGGAGACAAGATGAGATGGGTTCACAGATTTTGAGCTAGAATGGACTTGGCAGATAGTTTGGTCCAAACCCCTCATTTTATAGCTGAGAAAACTAAAGTCCCAAATACTTAAGTGACTTACCCAAAGTCATCAAAAGCAATAAGGAGTAGAGTCAAATTTTGAATCTAGATCCTCCAACTCTAAAACTGATACTCTTTCCATTGCACCCAGATGAGAAAGTAGTTCCCCAGCCTCCTAGGACGGTGGTCTTTTCTGGAGACCACAATAACTCCCTTGAACTCTTGTTTGGAGAAGTGATAAACAAACTTTTGCGTGTACACTGGAACCTCATTATGATACCTTTCACTATATGGTGGAAATTGGTAACATCAGCTCACATTTTCTAGGAACAAAGGAACAAAGGAAGGAAGGAAGGAAGGAAGGAAGGAAGGAAGGAAGGAAGGAAGGAAGGAAGGAAGGAAGGAAGGAAGGAAGGAAGGAAGGAAGGAAGGAAGAAAAATATCACCACTCCTCAAACTTCAGCAGTCAGTCCAGGGACTGAAATTCCTACCCCATGAGTCTTTTCTTTGGGTTAAGGTATAGTATCTTGAGGAGGTCCCTGTGAATATGCATTAGCACCTACAGCAAAATCATCCAATCACAGTGTTGGAAAATCATCTCGGAGGAATCTCAATCATCTCAGAGGAATCTCTGAGATTCCTCTACTAGTCCCACTACTAGTTGAATGAAGCTTCTGTACAGCATTCCCAACAAATGGTCATTCCTCCAGGGAGTTCACTAGCTCTGGAGGTAGCCCGTTCCTCTTTGGGAGAGTTCTAATTATCAGGAAGTTTTTCTGTTAAGTTGACAGAACACTACTTTCTACAGTTGCCACCCATTGCTCCCAGTGCACTTCCTGGGGATAAATGGAACCACTCAAGTCCTTTTTCCACATTCCAGTCCTTTAAATAGTTGAGGGGAGGGGTACTAAATCTACTCTTTTGCAGATTAAATGTTTCCACTTCCCTTAACCAATATTCTTCTTGAATAAAAAGCAACCCATAGAGCAGAGGCTCTTAACCAAGGGTCCTTAAAGCAAGAGGTTTTAACTCATTTGGAGATCCATGGATAGATTTCAAAAGGGTCCATGAACCTGGATTGGGGGAAAAAATGACATCATTGTTTTCACTAACTTCTAGCTGAAATTTAGGATTTCCTTCACTTATTTAAAAATATTATTTCCAGAAGGGGGCCCATAGGCTTCACCAGATTGTCAAAGGGGTCCATGACCCAAAAAAGGGTAAGAAATCCTACCCTTAAAAAGATGTGACATAAAAAAATTGGGCAGGCTGCCATAAGAGACATAGTGAGAATGAGAGAGACTTGGGCAGACAGAAGGAGCAAGCCAACACCAGGGCAGGTGATAAATATGGGAAGGGAATGGGGGTAGGGGTGGAAAGGTGAGGAAGAAGAAAATGTTCTCTATCTTTTAGACTTACCTAAAATTGACCCACATCTAATAGCCTTTTCGCTCCAACTGTGACCTCTGGTAATGTTGGGATGAAACACATAGTCAAATGGAGGAGGGAGAGAAGAAAACTTAAAAGAGCGTACGTCCCTCTCCTCTCTTTTTCTGTAGCAACTGAACAAGACCTAAGGGCAGTGAAATTGCTTCCTGTCCTTTCCTCAAGCAGGTGTTAGCTGAATCCTCACCTCCTTGCTTCTAAAAGCTCCACTGAGCACCCAGCCATCCAACTCTCTACCCCTTTCTCCCCACCCCCTCAGCAGAGATGTGCCAAGAGTGCAGTCACCCACATCCTTACCCCACCTCTCAATCCCAGACTCCACCAGGCTAATTCATCGAAGAAACCACAGCAATGCCTGCTCCCTCACGTGCACGGCAGGTAATGAGGTGGGTGACACTTCTGTCATTGTTCCTAAAGCTGGGTAGGGAACCGCAGCTGACTCTGGAAGAGTGATGCCCCATTTCTGCCCGGCTGCTCCCCCACCTTGCCATTCATGCCCCCACTAGGTTGTGTTTTGTAGCAGTTCAGCTCAGTAAGACAGTTCAGTGAGAATGAATTTATAAAAAGCCTATGCCAGTGGGAACCTTATTTGTTTAAAGGCTACAGTGAGCAAGGCTTTGGGGTGTGTGAGTAAAAATAACCCGAGACTCAGAGTCAGGACTGTGAAGGTTTGTCATGGCTGGGATACTTACAGCCTCTAAGGTGAGCTTTCCAGACCTCAGTTCCCTCACCTGCCAAGTGGGTCACCAATACTGTCTTCTTCACGGAGGGAAATGAAATAATGTAAGAAAAGTACAGTGGAGAAATAGGAAGAGGAAATCCTAGAATATTAGAACTGGAAAGGACCTAAGATCCTCTAGTCCTGTTCACTAATGTTGGATAGGATCAAGTTAGAATGATGGAGAGTGATTAAATGAATGGCTTGGAGTCACACTGACAAGTGGCACATCTGGTACTAGAACCTTGAATCAAGGGTTTCTGATGCCCAGTTTTGAGTTTTTTTATTATTCCCCATCATCATTGTTATTAAAAGTATAATAATGCCTTATACTCGCTTTCCAAAATGTTTCTACAAACATGATTTCACTTGATCCTCAGGATGTGGTAAATAATTGTTTTTAAATAGCTCACAAGTATTTTTGATGAAAATGATGCAAATCCTTTTCAGATTTACAAAGCACTTTACTCATAACAGTCCTTTGAGTCAATAAATGCCACCCATTTTACAAAAGAATAAAATTAGGTTCAGAGACAGAAAGTGACTTGCACATAGTCCATTCGGGGCTGGGCCTCCATCATGGAGACCAGGGCTTCAGATTTTGGAGTCATATCTCATGTCCCCTGAACCCTAACCATTTTCCCCTAATTGGCTCCAATAAAAGCACAATGACCCATAGAGTGCCATTGTCAGGGATGAACCTAGTTAGGAATGGTGTTCCTTCTGTGTATGCCCTTCTCTCTCTCCTTGCCAACACCCCTACACACATGTGCACAAGCATGCATGAGCACACATACAGACAGCCAATGTCAGCTGTGGCAATGGAGCAGTTAAATCAGGACTGAGTAAACTTGTGACCCATGGCATTTCAGTTCCATCAAAAGACATTAACATCAAGGCTTTCTAGTTAAGACTTGGTAACAAGAAACCCATCCGTTTATGGCCATGATTGAGAGACCAGAGCCTCAAGAAAAGGGCCCCAGGCTTAGCTCTGCTAAGAATCAAAGCAGATCTGTTCAAGGTTTAGGCAGCACTGAAAAAAATGGGGGAGAGCACATATTTCTTTCAAGCTAGTGTCTAGGGGTTGTCAAGGCATTGAAGGAATCCACAGATTGAACTGTGGACTAGCAGTCACCATCAAGGCTAGATCTGAGTCATTCTCTTCCCACTCTCCCCTATCCATTCCCACCCCAACTTGCTTGCTGTGTGACTTCTGACAAACTATTCACTTTCTCTGTTTTTCGGTTTCCTCCTCAAGCAGGAGTGAGATTGCAATAGTCATAGTGGTCAGGTGTTTTGAATATAAGCAATCACAACCACTATCCAATAACTTCTTTTAGCATAGGAAGAATGTTCCTGGGACATATATAATAAGAGCAAGACTCCTTTGCAAAGTTTTTCTGGGGGAACTATTAGATTATTGACTTTGGATCTAGGTAATTAAGCTTTTTCAGACAAGAAATAAACAATCCCTCCAGTTATATTTGCACTTTTAAGGAGGACTAAAGGGGAAAGAGCTATGCTTTACTCTGAGGTAGACTAGCTGATACAAATAAGCTAATGGCATTTTAAAAGCCCTTTCTTCACAATCACCCTTTGAGGTAGGTATTACAACTATCACTATACCCATTTTACTGATGAGAAAACTGAGACTCAAAGAACCTGAGTGGCCCACACATGGCCACACAGCTAATGAGAAGCAGAGTCATCAAATCATCTGACTCCAGTTCTGGGAGGACTCTTTTCTCTTACACCACGACTATCTAAGATCATATCCAGCTTTAAAAGTCGATCAATGGTCCCCTGAGTAGTTCACTAATGGAGGAATTCCATGTACCAGGGTAGAGCAATTTCCCAGTGGGAGAGGGCTTTCTTTCAACACAGGCCACCAAAGAGGCGGCTCCTTGTTTAGAGATAAGAATTCACTCACCTGTTTTCCCATACAGAGGTAACACTTAACAATGCCTCTGAAGCCCATTTTTCTCTCCTTCCTCTCTCTGATTCACCTCACATCTCTGCTCTTCCCTTCTGTCTCCCACTTCAACTCAACCACCCTGGCTCTGTCACTCTTTCCTCTAGTCTCTTCAAAAATGTGTTTAGTCAAGAGCTCACCTCTTCCACTGTTCTGGCCATGACTCGTCTTCTGATCAAGTCTCCCATCTGAAATCAAATTCTCCTGCCTCTTTTCTCTGCCCTTTTTCTTCTCTATTTCTTCACTCTACTCTACTTTCCTCATTTATTTGTCATCCACTTAATAACCATTACCCATTTCCTCCTTTCCTTCCATCCACTAGGATTTGTCTATACTAGCACCTCTTAAAAAACAGTATGAGATAATCTTTGTAAAATATTTGTTAGCACAGTGCCTTGCACAGACTAAGCAATGTAGAAATGTTAGCTATTATCAATTATTATTGCTATAGGAACCACTAGTAGTCCCTAAGGATCTTCTGAATACTGCACAGGATGGTCCACAATATCAATCAGGTAAAAATCTTCGTTATTTCCCTGGTTAACCATAGTGAAGTTACTTGCTAACCCCTGGTCTCTTGTCTCCTGTAAAAATGAGGATATTGACACTTCTACCCCCATGACTGCCCCCATTTATAAGGAGAATCATTTGTTATCTCCTAGATGATAGGATCAGAGGTTTAGAGTGGGAAGGTCATCTTGCTCACATGACAAAAATGAGGTCCAGAGAAATCAAATCACTTATTCAAGGTCATACATGTAGTAAGAGTTACTGTCCTGCCTTTCTACTATATCACATGCCTGTGAAAATGCTTTGAAAAACTAAAAACATGATTATTATTTTTAAGCATATCTCCCACCATCTATCTTTCAAAACATGAAAGGTTAATCTTTTTGTCTTTTTTTAAGGATCCAGTCATAGCTTCCTATATTTCTTCATGTATATCCCACTTATACCTTGAGCTCCAATTGTCTAAAACTGAAGTCATCTTCCCCTCCACAAAGCCAATTCTTCTTTACAACTTTCCTATCTTTGTTCATAGAATTTCCATCCTCCTAGTCACCCAGAATCAAAATTCATCATCTTTGACTCTTCCCTCTCCTTCAGCCTCCAATGCCATTCATCAGTTGCCAAGTCCCATCCATTCCTTCCTCATGATGTTTCTGGCACCTGTACCTTGCTTACAACTCCTTCTGCCACCACTACAGTTCAAAGGATGTAGATTTAGAGTCAGAGGACATTGGGACCTACCCTCTCATTTGTACAGATGAAGAAACTGAGGCACAGAAAGGTTAGGTGACTTGCCCAGGATCACACAGGTAGTGTGACCTAACACACAGTCAGGTCTTCCTGACTCCAAATTCATCTATTTGTTGCTCCACATTCCTCATGCTTGGCTTACTAGAGTTGCTTCCAAATTGACATCCTAGCTCCCAATATCTCCTTTCCACATCCAGACCCCAAATCTGAATATACTCATTAGATTCTCCCACCTTTTAAAAGAAGCCTTTCCAGGTCCCCTGTCCTCCTCCTCCTCCACCATCACACCCCGCCTTACAATGCCATACTCATGCTTTCCCTCCGAGATCATCTCCAGGTTCTTTTGTATAAGTAGTCATTGTGTACAGTTGATCACATCTTGTCTCTCTCATTAGATTATAAAATCCTTGGGGACAAGGGACTATTCTTGCCTTTCTTTGCATCCTCAGCATTTAGCATAATATCTGGCACTTAATGAAGGATTATTAACTTGATTTCACTCACTTGATCAAAGACCTCTAATGTCTCCCCATTTTCTACAGATTGAATGTCAAATCCCTTTGACTGACCTTAAAGGATTTCCATTGCTTACCTGTCTTTTTAACTTTATCTTCAGGCACCTCAGCCTTGGGAAATATCATGCACAGTCCCACCTTTGCTCATGCTATTCTTCTGCCTGGAATATTCTCCCCTGTACTCTCCACATATCCAAATCCTCTCCATCTACTACCCTTCTCCACGAAGCCTTCCCTGCTCAAATGTGACCTCTCTCTCCTCTGATCTTTCAAGGAATTATAGAACATTAGAGCTAGGAGGGAGCCCAGAAGTCTTCTAGTCTGATCCCCACCTCATTTCATGTGTAAATGAAATATACACACATACATATAATACACATACATGTGCATGTGTGTGTATGTATATATACATCTATACATGTTCATGTTCACATACATATATGGCTTATCTTCCCAACAAGATTATGGAATAGAGGGCTGAGATGGAGTCTCAGATTTTTTAATATGCCTCCATTGCTAAACACAGTGCTATACGCAAAAGATCATAAGAGTAAATTTAATGCTGAAAATGACTTAAAGACCTCTAACATCTTCATTTCACAGATGAGTAAACTGAGGCTTACAGAAATTAGGTCAGTTATCTAAGGTCATTTAGACAGTGAGGTCTGGGATTTAAATCCAGGACCTCTGACTCCAAATCTGACACTCTTGCCACTAAAACAAGTATTTATTAAATAATGATTGGTTGGTTGGATGGATAGATGTATAGATAGTGATGTTTGGATGGATGGATGGATGGATGGATGGATGAATGGATGAAGAGATGGATGGATGGATGAAGATCCAGGCATTGCAACTGGCTTAGCTTCATTTTTTTTTCTTTAAAAAAAGAAAAGTCCTCAGGTTGTGCTGACATTTTGGGTCTTGCAAATGTACTGTTTCCCCATTTGTTTGGAGGCATAGAAATTCATCTTTTGATCAACCCCACCTGAAAAGCCTTTACCAATGCTAAGAAGATACTAACATACTATTTCTATTCATTAATGCCCACACTAAGTAAATGAAACGAGGCCTTCAAAGAGCTTCATGGCCCTGGAGAAACTGAGACTTACGTCAAAGTATATTTTTCTTGTGGTCAGCTTGAGAAAGTAAGAAAGTAAGGCCAATTCCCGTCAAGGATTATTAGCATTCCCTTTACTTGAAATCTTTATGCTCCAGGAAACAGACCAGGTCAGTGTATCTGGAGTCCAGAACAGTCCTCTCTGAATTGTCTTCTCCCCTTTGACTTAGTAAACCATAGGTTTCCAAATGTGATACTCCAGTACACTTATTTCAAGGAGAGAGGACAAAATAGAGGGAGGGAGAGGAGGAGGGGGTACTGCAGACAAGAAGAGGAAATATTGGCAGTGTTTGTAAGCTGCGTATGAGGGTATAAAGCCAGTCACTTTTTTTCATCTTGTATGTTAATAATATTTGCCAGTTTATGGAAAACTGTTATTTAAGGAAACTCATTAATTAAGTCAGGTTGGATTCGTCCCACTCAAGTTTGGGGAGAGAAGGTCCCCCTCTCAGAACCTGGAGCTGTCATAGTAACTTACCAGTCTTCCATTTTTTTTCAAAGCCTGCAGTATGAAGAATCAACTTAATAGATGACTTTTCCAAAACCCCAAGGTCAAACTTATTAAACCAGAGATGTGTTAGATGGATTAGAAAGTGAAAATGAAGTATGAAAGCTTTTTGGTTGCCAGGGTAGTGGAATTAAGGGGGGAAATGTGCTCTCCTTGATGTGAATGTGCCTCCAACAAGCCAGGTCAATGTATCATATACATATGATAAATTGTTTAGTGTGAGTTCCCATTAATCCAATAGTTTTTTGTGTTATTAGATTACTAAACTAACCCCAAAATATGTTAACCAATTTTGACATGCTTTACTACTAATTTGCAAAAATGAAATTTGAGGTTGGTTAATCTTGCTAGAAAGAAGCTGCTCTCTAGGACAGACACAGCCCTGGGGTACCTGGTATTAACAGGACTAGGACCTGTCTGGGGAAGGGTTGTGTTTGGTTTTTATTTTTTTTCTGGTTTGGGGGACATTTATTGTTGCTGTTTGGGGTTGGGTTAGGGGAAAGGGTTGGTTTGGTTTGGTCTAGTTTGGTCGGACCACAAACACAATTGAAAGTTGCCTCATGTAAAAAGAAAACAAAAACAAAAAAATAAAAACAAAAACAAGAACAAAAACAAAAACAAACAAAATCAGTCACGTCATCAAATGATCAGCCCCGTAGGCATGCATGTTTTCTCTCATGCAAACTACAGCACAAGCCTCCCTCTGTTACATGTATGTGTGTCTGTGTGTCACAGCAAGTCAGCTAAGCTTCCCAATCTGGAATAGGGTAGGCTAGCGAGAGAACAAAGGGCCAGAGCAGAGATTACACCAAGAGGGAGAGAGAAGAGTGTTGTGTGTGATCACATAGGAGGGACATGATGGCCAGATACATGGAAAAGGATTATGGAAGAGGAAAACTCAGGATACGGCTTGGAGGAAGCGAGGAGGCGGTGCCTTGCAAAATGATATGGCTCTCCAAAATGATGACCATTTGAAGGAACCGTGAATTTCTTTAATCAACTGATGTCATTGGTGTCTAACACGCCTCATTTAACAAGGCTTGTTCAGGGCTAGAAATTGAATAGGTGTAATTGACAAATGCTTGAATTTGGTTTCCACTTTGGAGGAGAGAAAAAAAGCATTTCACTACTTTCTTTGCAAATGCCTATACAATACATGTGCATTTTTTAAAGGGGGATCTCTTTTTGGAGGTGAGGAGTCCTGATTTCCTCCCCCCAGAAAAATCCACTTAATATAATGACAGAGGTCAGAAGTCCTTTTTCTTAACCAGGTTGCAAGTGCCACAGTTTAACCAATTTTCATCGTGGTATGGAATGGTTTTGGCCACTGGGGATCTGGGAAATAGGCTGCAGCAGCACCTCTGGCACATCCCTGTCAAACAAAGACAGCCCAGAAGAGCTATGCTCTTATTCCCACCGTCCCTGGTCCTGCTGTTTTAACTTGATGAATTGAAACAGGGCTCTGTTTGGAAGAGCCTCCTGACCAGGAATTCTAACCCAATGTTTCAATCTCAGAGTTCAACTATTTTTAACATACATCTATCCACACACACACATATATATGTATATGTGGCTGGGGTAAGTTTCTGTTTCACAGAAAGTGGTGCTAACTTCGGGTACATTGAACATCTCACCTCGCCTCTTCCTGCTCAGACTAGGACACAAATCTCTATTACTGGTACCCTTGTAAATACAGGAGAGGAAGTAGTTTTAAACAAACAAATGGTCTTTCAGTATTGTATCCTTTTTCTCACATTTGGTGTTGGTTCCTAGATTACCAGTATCTTAATCCTGACCCCCGTATTACTAGGGAATTAAAAGGCAATGAGGAGTAGTCATTAGGTACTCCCCAACAGCTAAGGATAAGGTGTGTACCCAAGTGAGCCATTCATTCCACAGTAGGAGAGGACTATGCCAAGAGCCCAGTGGACCACCCCCACCCCCCTTTGTGGGATGCAGGATTTTTATCTTTGTGCCCCAGACTGCTAATGGAAAGAGATATGGGGTAGATGAGATTAAAGTCACCATATCTATTACAACCAAAAAAAAAAAAAAAAAGGCATTCACTCAAACCTTACAATGGGGGGTGGGGTGGAAGTAGGTGAGGGTGGGGATAGAAAAGCAAGGGAAAAAAATCTAAACAGCAGGATACGACAATAAATGGGGAAACAGCAAGAGAAAAAGCACACTAGGTTAATATAGGAAAACTAGTTTCTTTATTGAGAGATTCGTATATTAGTATTAGTGGATTCTGTGTGTAACAATGTTGTCATGCACACAATACAAAAAAAAGGCCGGGCCCACCATGCTTCGGAAGGGCAACAGAACAAAAGCAGCGTACAATGAGCAGATGGTCCAGGCTACACGACCACATTACATTTCAGCAGGGTAACGTCTCTAACCGAGCGATTTACATTGTCAACTGGGGAATGTAAAAAAATACAGATCATGCTTTAGTTTTAGTACAAGAAAAGGTGAAAAAGATACACAACCAAAAGGATATTTGATACAGAAAAAATTACCCCACAAAATAAGAACAGGAAGTAATTCAGCACAGCAGAACACGCTATCCCTGTTGAATGGAAACCCATTTTGCCGGGAAGTCTTTTCCCCTTTACCTTCCATGAAATGCCGAATTTGCCGGATTGGAAGGTTCTCTGGGTTTGTGATTTCAAAGGGACCCCGAATCAGGGGCTCGATTCTGTGGTAACTGTTTTTTGTCTCAGGGGTTTTTAAAGACAGTTCATCCGGCATGCAGTTGGCTTTTGGGAACAGATGGTAGCCAACAGTTAAAGGGGCAGCACTGAGGGCCAGGGCTGCATGACATGTTATGTCCAAAGATGCACTAGTCCTCAATATTTAAGGAACTGTGGCAATCACTCCCCTTAGGCCAGGAACCTCTGTCTACCAAATTTCTAGAGGCTCTGGAATGGCAACAAATGACATTAAATTGAAGAATTTATTTTTTTTTTTTTGGCCTCCGACCAAATGTAATTTGTTCAGTTATGCCTGGGTGCTGCAAGGCAAGCCGATGTTTACCCAGATAACTGGAAAAATAAGATACCGCAGCCTCCAAACCTAAAGCAAAATGAATCCACTTAACAGGAATTTACAGTGCAATGTACTTAGCTAAACAAGATGAAGATACAAAAATGGTTGTTATTTCTCTACAGCTATTCTGAAATGGCCTGTTTCCTACACTACTACAATGAAACTAAAGAGAACAGGTTTAAGCTAACAGTCTCTCTAATAGTTTTACAAGAAGATTGTGGTTTAGGACTTCGTTGGTTTAAGCATTAGTATCCTCTATCGGAAGGTCATGAGTTCCTAGCATATCAAGCTAAATTTTGCCCACTGTCTCACACAACCCTTTGCTGCTTACAGCTCTTCTGGGGGGAGGTGTGTACACCAGGAAAGTAGAACTTTGAGTGGCCTGTAAATGGTCTTTTTTTTTTTGAGGGGGGAGTTTTGGGGAGGAGAGGACCATACAAGGGAAAAAGGAAAAATATATATATATTTTAAAAGCAGCTAAAGCAATTTGAATTTCAAGCCATGAAATTGTATCTTGTCTTCTGAAATGATATTTAGAGATCTGGTGGTATTAATGAGTATGATAATGATTTAATCAGGATAATTATAATTATACTTTTAGGCTCAAGATCCTTCTTAATCATGTTTGAATTTCTGCCGAGTGTACAGTCCCACACCCCTAAAAGAGGAAATGGCAAGTAACAGGGAGATAAGCTTAAACAAAGGGGGGGTTAACATTTCAGAAAAATCTCCTCCTCTGTCCCCCCTATCTAACCCTACCCCACCCTTTTTTTTCTCCCTCTAATTGACAGGCAGGCCTGAGATAGGGGATACTGCAGCTTAAATAGCAATGCCTTCCTCAGATGGAAACAGGAAATGGTTAAGAGGGGTGTCACAATACAGCTAAATGCGGAGGCAGAAGGGTCACAGCGCACACAGCAGCAAGTTGACCATTCACTGTGCTACACAATGAAGAAAAAAAAAAGATTTGATAAATGCAGAATGTCATCATTCTATCATCACACAAGAAACTGCGGTTCAAACAGGCCTACGGTCCAACCTAGTCATTCTGGGCACACCAGGAGTTGAGGGCTGGGGGTGGGGGACAAGGGGCAGGGGATGAGGGTGAGGGTGAGGGTGAGTGGACTGGCGGCTGGGCTGGCTGTGTCAGGGCTGGGTCTCCATTTTAACGCTCACTTAAGCTTCTAGGGCAGCCAATCTTCAAGGGGGAACCCACTGCACTAGCGTATGGCCACCCCCACCTGGAATGCTGACTGAGAGAAGAGCGAGTCTGCATGGGTAGACATCATTCTGTTTTAGTGTGATATTATCCAGTGGGGATTTCAGGCAAATGTGGAGTGGAGAAGGGAGAAGAAACATTTCCAAGAGGAGAAATGTGCATCCAAAGGCAGAACACCAAAAAGAAAAAAAAAAAAAAAGAAAAAAGAATCTAAATGAATACTGGGTGGTGGTTTGGGGTTTTTTGTTTGCTTGCTTGCTTGTTTGCTTTGGTTTTGTTTTTGTTTTTGATTGAAAGAAAATGGAAGAAATGGGGTGGGGGGAGAAAGAAAGGGGGAAAAAAATATCAAGCCTATTGTTGTAGCAGAATGTGAGGGAAAGGGAATGTGAGGGAAATCCGTGCAAACACATCCCATAAGCACATATTTTAAAAACAAAACCCCCATCGCCAGCCTGCTGCTTTGTAACTGTCTCCCGGTGGCAAATGTATGGCGTTGGGGAGGACTCCTGGCCAGAGAGGTGATCTCCAGCCTGAACCTCACACACAGTTGCAATCCCCAAAGGACCAAATATACAGATCAAGTCTGGCACAGGGAAAAACAGAAATACATGTCTAGCTCTCTCCAAGTCAAACGGACACACACACACACACACACACACACACACGAGCGCGCGCGCACGCACACACACGCACGCACGCACACACACGCACACACACTCTCTCTCACACACACACATACACACACACACTGCAACCACACCACACCACGCCAAGAATCTTTAACCCGTCTTCACAGCAAAAGCGGTTTCAGACAATTGCGGGGGGGGGGGGGGGGGAAGGGGGCAGGGGGAAGGGATAGCACAACACAGAGGCAATAAACAAAAAAAAAAAGGTTAAAAAGGAGAAGGGGGAGGGGGAGAAAGAGAGAGAGATCATGCTACTGCCCACAAGGGGTTGGGGGGTGGGGTAGGGGAGTGCAAGGAGAGAGAGCCACAGATCCCAGTTAAACAGCGATCAGCCACTGGTATTAATGACAAAAAAATACAAATTAAACAGCACACACCTCAAAAATAAAATATTGTGAAGCCCACACTGCTACATAAAAATCAAGCGCTCCATACAGACACACACGTACACACACAATCAGATCTCTCTCCCTCTTTAGAGCATCTAGGCATCTGGGAAGGGGGGGCGATTTGGGGGAACCAAGTCCGCCGCAAAGGATTAAAAAAAATAGGGGGGAGGAAGGAAGGAAAGAAGGGGGAGGGAAAGATCCGTGTCAGCCAAACCCCAACTTCCTTACAATAGATCTCAAGGGAGCAGGTTCCCCACACTCAGGGGGTCCCCCCAAAAAAGAGAGGGCTAGACATTGCTTTCTTGCAAAAGCCCTCCCTCCCCGGCAGCTGCAGCACCCAGGTCTCTCCCCCCCATTCCCCGTCCCCCACGCCCACGGCGATCCGAGCTCCAAAGCAGACCCCGAAATGAAAAAGCGATACCTCTGTTTCGCACAGAGCCAAATACTGGAAGAACGAGATAGCCTACGTGGACTAGGACCATCCTGGAAGCTGGGCCGGCGGCGGCGGCGGCGGCTGCTCTCGCGGCTGCTGCGCGGGGTCCCTTTGTTGCGCTGCTCCCGGGCGCTGGTGGAGGCGGAGGCGGAGGAGGAGGAGGCGGAGGAGGTGGTAGAGGAGGAGGTGGGGATGAAGGGGATGGAGGGGATGGAGGGGATGGAGGGGATGGAGGGGATGGAGGGGATGGTGGCGGAGGCAGCAGCGGGGCGGAGGCTGCGGAGGCTGAGGCGGCGGCAGCGCTGGCTGGCTTAGAGACAGATGGCCCATGGAAATGTTCCCTTCCAATCCCCCTCTATACATTCAAATGCGGGGCTGGGGCCGCAGCTGCCCGGCACACAAAGGCGAGGGCAGCCAATGGGAGCCGAGCGCGGCGCAGGCTCCGCCGGGGACCCGCCGCCGGCTCCACCGGTGACAGGGATGGAGCGGGAGGGGAGGGGACGCGGAGAGGGAGGGAGAGAGGGGATGGGGGAGAGGTGGAGAGGCTCGAGGGGGCGGCCAATCAGGGCGGCCAGAGAGGAGGGGGGAGGGGGCAACCCCGCGAGGGGAGGGAGGGTTGCGCCTCGGGTCGAAGCTAGCGGGCAGTGGGCGGAGTGCACACTCGAATCGCACACAAACGTGCCCTGGAGGTGCACATATACACGTACACACAATGGGCTCCGGCACATGGAGTACAATACACATATGGCCATGCTGTGCACACAGAACACAGGCATGAGTGCCCACTGAGCACACAGGTGTATACACACACCCTTGCACATGGAATACGAACGGATGAACTTGGAGCATATACATTCATGAATATGTGAAGTATACAGTTTCCACAGACACATGCACAGAGGATGCTTGACACCCATAAACATGAGAGCAAAGGGATGGAGACTCTTTACAATTGGACAGCAGCTCCCAGAAAGCCCATACCGATATACAAAGGGCATAGACACCCACCACCGCCATCACCACCCCACAGACACGTGGGGGCAGGCACAGAGACATGCAAACACCAGCAACTAGGCATTCCCAGAGACACACACAGGGCACACAGCACACCCTCTAAGAACAGCTGACAGTTGCCGGGGCAAACAAGCATACTCACATACAGCATATTTCCCATCATGCACATGCCATTGTTTACAGGGTCAGAGAATCCTAGTCTCCTTAGAGACCATCTAGTCCACGATCCTCCTTATAAAGATGGAGAAGGGAAGGGCCAGAGAGAAGTGACTTTCCCAGAATCACACAGTTAGCAAGTGTCAAAATCAGAATTAGAACCCAGGTGCCTGCATCTCTGGATAGCCTTCTATACACTTTACTATGCCTCCTAAGGACATGTATATATAAATCCCAGCTACGCACACAAAATAGACACATGCTTGACTAACAGTTACCCATGCCCAAAGCACAGGACATATCCATTCACATAGCACCCTCAACATAGGCATTCTATGTATAGACACAGAAAGAGGATATTGGGTGTGTTCACCCTGGTTCCAGATGAAGCTATGAAATCAGTGCACACAGATATGTGTGTGCACATGTCTATGACAGACATCGATTCAAGCACATGAAATTTAACACAGTATTCCACAGGACACTCATACACTCTCATGCATAAAGAGATATGCCAAAATCCAGAACAGGTATACAAAAAAAAACAAACACAACAACAACCAGTGTGTGAACCTCTCACAGAAGTAACAAGCTAAATTTGCAC
Source organism: Pseudocheirus occidentalis (assembly GCA_028646575.1). Lineage (NCBI taxonomy): Eukaryota > Metazoa > Chordata > Mammalia > Diprotodontia > Pseudocheiridae > Pseudocheirus > Pseudocheirus occidentalis. The sequence continues at coordinate 281,673,969 of CM053594.1, read as the reverse complement.
ACTACAGTAGGTACACCATCAGCTGCAATGAGTCACACGACACTTAAAGACAATGCCTGTATATATCTACGTGTACCCACTGTGTATACTGCATGGAGAAGCCCCTGCATTCACCAAACAGAAAGCTCTAGAAGGCACAATTGTGAATAATGCCACAAAATCAACAGGATGCTAATGCCCTTCATACATTCACACCTATGTAGAACATTCTTATTTAACTGATGGCTGCTGTCCTCATTAGGGGATGCTGGCTTATCAGCATCATGAATCCTGGTGATGATTTAAGAATCAGATAATGTTAGTTCTGAAAGGATTCTTAGAAACCATCTTTAAAAAAAAACATCTAGTACAAACTGCTTGTCCAAGGTCATATAGCTAGTTGGCTTTTTTCCTTTTTTCTTTTTCTTCTTTTGGTCTCAGTGCTAATTACTGATGGGGTTGTTTTTTTTGTTTTGTTTTGTTTTTTTTGCTCTTCACTTCTCAGCCTCCTCTCTTTTTAAGCATCTGAGGAACTTTGATTAGATGTCTAGACTAGGATCAGAGAACATTACAAAAGGGAGGTGTCAAAAACAAACTTTGTTCCTTCGACATTATTTATAAAGAAAGGTCTGCATACATAGCATTTGAAGCCTCTGGGAGTGTATAGATGAGGTACTCAGGGACAAGCTGCTAGACTCATTGACCTGTCAGCGGCCTTTCCAGTATTCATGGCCTTCATGAGTTAGTCTAATTCTGGAGTTGGAAGGTACCATAGAAGTCATCAGGTCCAAAGCATGACTCTACATAATCTGACAATTGATCATCCAGCCTTTCCTTAAAGATTTTCAGAGAAGGGACACTCATTACTTCTCAAGTCCAACATATTTTGGAGTATCTCCAGTTATTGGAAGGTTGGGGTTTTTTTTATATATATTGACATATATATATATATATATATATATATATATATATATATATATATATGTATGTATATATGCTGTCCTTTAATTTCTCCCTCCTCCAACTCCATGACTTCCTCCTACCCCCTCCTTCCAATGATTCTACCCTCTAGAGCTAAGAATAGAAGTCTGTTCCCTCAATTGTATTACAATCCTTCAAATATTCAAGACAGTTATTAAATCCCTAGTTCCAAACCTTCAATTTGGCAAGTAAAGTATCATCAGTTACTTCATCTCACCTTCAAATGGTTTTGAGTCCATACCATTTTATCACCATCCCTTGGACTCTCTGGAGTTTGTCCTTTTTCTTCTAAAATCTAGTTTCCAGAACCAAAAACTATTTCAGATAGTCTGCCTAGGCCAGAGAACAGCAGAACAACCATTCATGCATTCTAGATTCTTCTATTCAAACCTAAGATTGCATTAGAGGTTTGGGGACACACATCACACAACTGACTCAAAGTACCTTGCAATTTATTAAAACTCCTAGGTCATTTTCATATCTACGGCTGTTTAGCCACAGTTCCCCTATTCTGGTCCCAATGCTATTGATTTTTTAAAACTAAATGTGGAACTTTACATTTATCCCTGTTAAAATGTCATCTTCCTAGATTTGGTTTATCACTCTAACCTGGGCAGGCACCAACACAACACCT
>CM053594.1:281622215-281657332 GCA_028646575.1 Pseudocheirus occidentalis | reverse complement strand
TCCTCTTCTTCTTCTTCTTCTTCTTCTTCTTCTTCTTCTTCTTCTTCTTCTTCTACTATCTCTCTCCCACTCTCAAATTTTCCCTTATTCTCTCTTTCATCCTGCCTGTCTGACTCTCTATGGCTCCTTATTTGCATTGATCAATTTATTGACTTTCCTTCCCTCAGCCATAGGCACTTACATCCATTTTTAAAAAGTTTAGTTGATGCCCTTTAGTTTTACATCACAATTATTGCCCAACATGTCCCCCCTCTCCATTGAATCCTTCCTTGCTACCAAGGGAAACAATTAAGCAAAACCAGCTAGCAAAGCAACAGTGTCTGCAGTATTTCCCCCTCTTTACCAAGAGGAAGGAAACGTGTTTCATTATTTGTCCTCTACTAGTCCAAGATTGGCTGCTGCAATTCATCTAAGGTCAACTGCCATTAGGTGTTGTTTTCATTCGTATTATCACGGGCGTTGTGTAGATTATTGCCTGCTTGTGTTTTCTTCACTTTGCATCAGTTTATCAAAGTCTTCCCATGGTCTCTGCAGATTGCTCATATTGACATTCTATTCCATTCTTTTCAGATACTATACTTTGTTTATCCATTCAATAACTGGGACCAATGATATTTCATATCTTTCTTTCCACTTATCTTCCTATGTTATTGAGCTGGTGCTTGTTTTTATAAAAATCACAGATTTCAGAACTGCAAGAAAATTTTTTAGGTCATCAGGTCTAACCTGGACCTTAACAAGAATTCCATCAGCAACATACCCAACATGCAGTCATCTAGCCTTTTCTTGAAGATGTCTAGGGAGGGGAAACCCATTCCCTCCTGAGGCAGCCCATCACACTTTGGGATAGTTCAGATTGTCAGGAAGTTTTTCCTTACATTGAACTGAAATCTATGTCTTTGTAAGCTCCACATTTGTCTTTCTGCCCTTTGAGACCAAGTAGACTATGGCTAATCCCTTTCCTACATGACAGCCTTTGAAATGCTTGAATGCGGTCATACTATTCCCTTTAGATCTTTTTTCTAGGCTTCTTTTTTCTACCTTTATGATCTTGTGGCCTTTTGTTGCTTTGGTCACCCTATTCAGGAAGCTCTCCAACCTCTTAACATCCTTCCTTGCATGTGGCACCCAGATTTAAACTGAGATGTGACCTGGACAGAAGACTTCAGGAGTCTCTTCTTCCTAGACCTGAACAAGGCCTCTCTCACTATAGGCTAGGATTGCACTGGCTTTTGGGGGCCCCATATCATGCTACTGATGATTCATGCTTAGCCACCAGTCCACCCATGTTCTCATATCTTTTTCACATGAATTACTATTTAATCATCCTTTCATTACCTTATACTTGTGATGGTGATTTTGGGGACCCAAATGTATGACTTTATCCTGTTAAATTTCAGATTATTAGATGCAATCCAATGTTCTAGCTTGTTGAGGTCTTCAATAGAATGTAAAGTATTTGAAGGTAGTGACTGTTTTGTTCTTGTCTTTGTAACCCTAGCGGTTCAGTGCCTGACATATATTAGGTACTTAATAAATGTTTGGTGAACTAATGAATCCTGATTCTGTCCTCTAATTTCAAATATGGCAAACATATCATTTGAGTACCTTTACTCAAATTTCTTATTAAAAAAAAGGTAAATAGCCAAGAGTCAAGGGCAGCTAAGTGATACAGTGGATAGAGTCCTTGGTCTAGACTGTAGTGGTTCTCAACCTTCCTAGTGCTGTGACCCTTTAATATAGTCGTTGTGGTGAGCCCCAAACTCATCTTTTTTGCTACTTCATAACTATAATTTTGCTACTGTTATGAATTGTAATGTAAATATCTGATATGCAGGATGTATTTTCATTGTTACAAATTGAACATAACTCACAGGTTGAGAACCACTGGTTTAGAGTTAGGGAGACTCATTTTTTTTTTTTCTTTTCAGAGGGCAACTGGAATTAAGTGACCTGCCCAAAGTCACACGGCTAGTAAGTGTGTCAAGTGTCTGAGGCTGGATTTGAACTCAGGTCCTTCTGACTCCAGAGCCAGTGCTCTACTCACTGCGCCACTTAGCCACCCTGGAAGACTCATCTTAGTGAGTTAAATCTGGCCTCAGATACTTACCAGTTGTGTGACTCTGGGCAAATCACTTAATCCTGTTGGCCTCAGTTTCCTCATCTGTAAAATGATATGGAAAAGGAAATGTTAGCCTCCTCCAATATATTTGCCAAGAAAACTCCAAATGGTCACAGAGAGTCAGACACGACTGAAACAATTCAACAACAAAAATGATGCTACCCAACATCTTTCCATCTCTCCCACAGGTATAATGCCATGAGAACCTCTTCAAAGTGATTTTCCTGAAATTGAGGTAGACTATGTCTATAACTTCCTCCTCATCTACCAATTTAATAAACTTGTCAAAAAGGAAATGATCCTAGTCTGGTGTCACCTGTTCTTAATGAAGTCATTCCACTGGTTCTTTGTCATCATTGGTCTACTTTCTTGATGTTTTCTGTTTATGCCTTTAATAACATGTTCTAGGATTCATAAGTAATTGAAGTCAGTCTTTGCTCCTTAAAAAAAATCCACTTTGTAATTTTATACAAGATACAAATGCTTTACTAATAAGGTATTAAGAATGTATAATTCTGACTCACAGGTTACTGTGTTTTACTGGCTAATAATGTCACATGGTGTGACGTCTCCCAGGAGAACTTGCAGGTTTATAGCAGGCTCTGATGGTCCCTTGCTTCTTTTCCTGTCTTCTCATACTTTATGCCCCATCATGTACTCTGTGATGCATACAGCGTAGCCTCCTCATTGTTCCTAATACAGCATTTCATCTCCTGACTCTGCCTTTGTACTGGCTGCCTACCTGCTTAGAATGTTCTCTCTCTTGACTTTTCTTTTTTAGTTTCCTTCATGACTTGAAAATTGTATATTCTATAGGAGGCCTTTCTTGGTCTCTCTTCACTGCTAGTCTCTTCCCTCTCAGATTGCCTTCCATCTACTTGGTATATATCTTGATGTACCTGGTTATTTACATGTTGTCCCTCCAGCTGGAATGTGAGCTCTTTCAGGGTAGGGAAAATGTATTTGCCTTTCTTTTTATCCCAAGCACTTAACACAGTAATATTAAGTACATAGTAAATGCTTAATAAATGCCTTTTGACTGACTGATCCTCTGATCCCTCCTTTGCACATGTTGCAGTTTGCTAATGTCCCCTTTAAAATGTGACACTAAGAACTAAAAATGAACGTACAACAGATGTGGTCTGTACATATTCCAGATGTGGCCTCACAGAGTGACGTGGTGTTATCATTGCTCTGCTTTTGGAGTCTCCACTTGGAGAGACACATTTCCAAAATGGAACCCAACATTTTAGAGTTCCCTTCAACCTCCTTTCTCTCATAACTTTCCCATATCTATTAAGAACACCTTCCTTTTCTCAGTCATCTTGGCATAAATTCTCCCTCTTCTCTTTCCCACTCTTTCTCTTATTCATTCAGTTGCTAAGTCACATGACAGTATCTGTCAAAGCCCTTCCCTCATTTTCATGACCACTGGCGCCATCCCAGTTTGGGCATCAGTGCCCTTCACCTAGCCTCTAGCACTAGTTAGTCTTCCCACTGGTCTCCTTGCCAAGTTTTTCTCTCTGTACTCAAATCTATCTTACATAGTGCTGCAGAGTAATCTGCCTAATGCACAATTCTCATCTTGTCATTCTTCTCCTCAAAAGCTTTTGGTGATTCTTCCATAATGTGCAAAACTCTTTAGCCTAGCATTCTTGCCCTTTTGTAGTCTGGCTCCAACCTACTTCCCTTCACATACTCCATTATCTTGCCAAACTGGATTACTCCTAGTTCTCCAAACAAGTCTGCTGTCTTGTCCCCAAGTCTTTTCTCATCAGTTTATATACCCCATACAAAATGGACATTGTCATGTTAAAGATTTTAATTGTGCCTGGAATGCACTCTGCCCATCACTGCCTAGGCAATCCTTCTGGGCTCGATGACTTCCTTCCATATGCCACCTAAGGATGCTTCACATTTGGTAGTTTCAGACCTGTGGCTTCATCAGTATGGGAAACTCCTGGTGCGGAAATGTCTTTATCAATTCAGATCAGCAGTTCATCTGTAACTTTCAGTCTTACAGATTTATTTGGCACAGAAAGAGATTAAATGACTTGCCCATGGTCACATAGCTGGCAAGAGGCAAAAACTGTACTCGGATCTTCTTGACCCCAAAGTCTGACCTCTATCCACTAATCCACTGCTGCCTCTAGAAGATACTTCATCATTTAAAAAGGTGGAAATGAATATTAATGGAGACTACAATTGTATTTGCCTTTTTTTTTTTAAGCAGCCTTGTCACTTGCTAACTCATATTATGATTGTATTCAGGTACTTAGCTCTTTTTTTTTCTTCTTCAAATAAATAGCTCTTTTCCACATCTTCCTTATCCTACATATGTACAATTATTTTTTATATAGAACTTTACAGTAATTCCTGCTTAATTTAATTTCATTGGTTTCTGCCTATTGGTTTGGTCTATAAAGAACTTTTGTGACCCTTATTCTGTTACCCATCAAATTTTCTCTCCCTCCCACTTTTTTCCATCTGCAAATTCAATAAGGATATATTATAAGGACTCATAGAAATGGATAAAGTGACTAGGACAGGACCAAGCTGCCTACTACGTCATTATAAACCTAGGTAGACCCCCAAACTATTAATAAAGTTACACAGTCTTCTTTTCTGTGTTTTGTCCACAAGGATAGTGGAAGAGATCCTAACAAATATTTTGCTGAAATCCACATAGAATGGGTCTGCACTTGTAACTAAAGCATTCTATAGATATGTTAATTGCTATTAAGTCTAACTATTAATCAGACAACAAGCATTTATTAAGTACCTAGTATGTTTCCGATGACAGCTAGGTGGTGCAATAGATAGAGCTCCATGTCTGGAGTCAGGAAGACTTCAAATGTGACCTCAGACACTTACCAGCTATGTGACCCTGGGCAAGTCACTTAATCCTGCTTACCTCAGTTTCTTCATGTGTAAAATGAACCGGAGAAGGAAATGACCAATTACTATGGTATTGTTGCCAAGAAGACCCCATGGACAGTACTGGTGTGTACTCTTATGGGGTCACAAAGGGTTAGACACAACTGAATTATTGAACAACAACAAAGCATGTAAGTAGAGCTTTAAGCTTTACAAAATGCTTTACATATGCTCCAGTCAGCTGGCCCTTCCCTTCTGTTTGTTTCTTTTCTTGCCCTCGTAGTTAAAGAAATGCTTTTGGTTATATTCACGCTTTTCCTGACAGTGTTCTTATAGGAATATTTCACTCTCTTATATTTATCCTTGGTTACCTGTACTGGCTTTCATCTTTGTAAAATCTTTCTCAAAATCTCTGTTTATTAAAGTCTCCCTACATAGTCACATCAATCTTTTTAGAAACTTCTCACTTTTGTTCTTTATTGGGTTCTTCTCCAATTATATCACTAAAATTTTGTTATTGAGAGTCTCCTTTCCCTCTTGAACTGACTTCCCTTTAAGCATCTTTCTCTGTTAATGGAAAAAATGCTTTTCTTTCAACTTCAAAAGTTTTGAAGGCAGGAAGGTGTTGAGGTTTAGAGTTTGGGAGAGCATGGTTCAGGTGTGAAAGAATTCGCCCAGACCTTCTCTGTAGCCATTGGGAACTTCATGATTGTGTAAGCAAATACAGGGCTCTTTAGCAAGAAAACTAAGCGAGTCCCTGATATTTGGGGGTGTTATACTTTTATAGAGGTTTCAGAATGGTGATGTAGTTTTAGGAGTTTTTATGGAGGTTAAAGAATAAAGACAGGACGAGATGACATAGGATGAGGGAGACAAAGGGAATTCTTTTATGACTTAAGGATTTAAGGACAGGACAAGAAGACACAGGTTAAAAATGAAAGTACAAGGAGAACACCAACTAAGGGCCACAAAGCAATTCTTTTGGTAGAGGTTTAAGATAAGGAGAAAGGACTTTAAGATGCCTTCAAGTTATGGAATACATTACAGGGCTTCATAATGTATTGGAAAAGCATCCCTTAACATTATTTTTAACCCTTAAGGCACTGTTTGGATCCACATCAAAGGGATGGGACAACTGTACGGTGTATGTCAATTACAGGGTTTAAGTCCTAGCTTTTCCACTAACTAGCTGTATGACCTTGGGTGGGAGTGGGGTAAGGTGGAGGAGTTCTCATTTTCTCATCTGTGAAATGAGATGAGTAGGCAAGATAAATTCTAAAGTCCCTTCTGGGGTTTAATATTCAATGATTCTTTTGAAGGGGGGCAGCTTGGTGGTGCAACGAATAGAGCACCAGCCCTGGAGTCAGGAGGACCTGAGTTCAAATCCGGCCTCAGACACTTAACACAAAAACTAGCTGTGTGACCTTGGGCAAGTCACTTAACCCGAACTGCCCTCTAAAAAGCAAAAAAAAAATTCTTTCGAGGGCTCTAATTCATCTTGTTGACCACTGCTAGCTCCAATATGGCATCATCACTGTTTTCCAAGACTCTTTCTACTTCACCGTTTCCTTCTTATTGATCACAATGTGATCCAGAATAGGAGTTCCTTTCTTTCTTTTACCTTCTGAAGAATGATATCAGCAAAGCAAGTCAAGAAGTTATCTCTGCTTTTTGCCAGTATATACCTCCAGAATATATCTTTATAGTAGATTAAAATTGTTTGTTTTTTTTTTTTTGCTTTTTGGAGGGGGAGGGCAGGGCAATTGGAGTTAAGTGACTTGTCCGAGGTCACACAGCTAGCATATCTTTATAGTAGAAAGAGCCCATCACAACTATTTCTTGCCTCTGTGCCAGGTTTGCAGATAGTATCCAGAACATCATTGACTTCTTCCAAATTTCTAGACAGTCTTAGCATAGAGTAAATATAATATAATGAAGTAAATAGTACTTAATCTAGGGCCCCAATGATGTTATTTCTTTTTCTTCTTTCTTTTATCCCATCTGGATGCTTTCTCCTCTGCATACCTGGTCAGGTCTATGAATTTCAGAAAGTTATGTATCTTCTTGCCAAATAGAGCTACTTACTGCCCAGCCACATTCTATCCGAGCCATTTCTTTTGAACAAGCTATATCCTTCTATGGCAGTACACCAGGTTTGAGTCCTAAAAGTTGAGATGATACCTATGAAGTTGTATTTCCTTTATTGCATCATTATTTCAAATTCATTTTTTTATTACCTATATTCTGCAAAGTTAGAAGCATTACATACTAGATATGTTGTAAAAATTATGACAAGGGATTGGAAAAGTAAATGGACCAAACAGGTAATAAGATGGAGAAATAGCCAAGGGATACCCCAGCTGCTTCAGTGGTCCTCCCAAGACATGAAGGGGATAAGAAGAATCTTTCTAGGACAGTGACTAGAGACCTGGCCTCAGAGTCAGGAGTCCTTCCTTTGACATATACTGGCCGTGTGACCCTGGATAAGTCACCCAACCTCGCTCACAGCACTCCAGGCAGCCCTATAAGAATAGTGGCTGTGGAACAACAGTTGTGATCCTGCATTGGTAGAGAAGTTTCCCTAGGTTGATGAAATTACAGGTACAGACAATCTTTCCTACCCCCCATTTTTGCATACTGGTACACAGACATCTAAAGCCATAATTCCCAGTAGTTTTCTCCCATGGATTACTGGACTGTGTTTCTGATCATATCTTTTGTTCTCAATAATATCTGGTTTAACATTTATATGAAGGTAATTTTGTAATGTTCTCAAGTTCTTTTATAGGGCTCTTAGCTGTTTCTCTAGGTCCCACTGGGTCCTTTAAGGTTCCAGCCAGAGTTCTTGTTCATCTTCCTCAATACTAGCTTATGATGATTTTTTACCTTCTGAACTCCTACTTCACTCTGTGCCATGCATTCTAACACTTGCTTCTTACTCTGATGGATTTGTTTTCTCACTGATATGGGCACTCCCTCCACTAGTGCTGATAGCAGCCTTTACATGCTTCATGTGGAACAACTACTTGGCAATTTATAATCTCATTCTGTGTGATTTCAGGTCTACTTCTGGATACTATTTCCACTGCACCAGGTTGACTTCTTGATATTCTCTCTGCCTGTCTCTTGCCTCTCCTTTCCCATTCTATTAGAATCTTCTGCTCTTTGAAATTGATAACCTGAATATTTTCAAAGTTGTATCACCTCTAGGATATATTTAATTTTCTTTGAACTTGACCAGGTCTAAATACATCTTTAATCTGTAAATGTATATGAGCCTTGCTTTTACAACCAGATTGGTCCTTTGCAGAATCGCATCTTCTTCATTGCTTGTGTCCCCTATGGTAACTACCATTGGGTTGGGCATATAGTAAATGATTTCTAGGTACACATTGACTTGCCCAGTTGGGAATTAGGGGCCTGCATAAGCAATCAATCCAGAAACATTATTAAGTTTCTAATATATTCCAGGCACTGTGCCCATCACTGGGCATACAAAGCCAAAAATAAATAGTTCCTGCCCTCAAGGACCTTACATTCTGTAGGGGAAGCAATATATATGTATAAGTATATAGAAAATATATATGAAATCATTTTTGGCTGGGTGGGGGGAGAGGAGGGGCCGGGAATGTGTGAGATGGCCTTTTAACTGAGCTTTGAAAGAAATTAGGGATTCTAAGAAATAGAAATGAGAAGAGAGTATATTACAAGCATGGGGGAATGCCTGTGCAAAGATACAGCAATAGGAGAGGGGATGCTGTGTGTTAGAAACAGCAAGGTCGCTTTCACTGGGCCAAAGAGTGCATAGAGAGTACTGCACAGTAAGGCTAGAAAGGTAGATCAGAGCCAGCTAGTGGAGGACTTTAAGGGACAGAGGTAACAGAGTTGATTGAACAGAGAGTGATGAGGTCAGGCCTGAGCTACAGGAATGTTACTTTGGCGACTGGGTGAAAAACGAATTGGAGAGGGGAGATGTTGGAGGCTGGGAGACCACTCAGAAAGTTGGTTCTACAGTCCAAGTAAAAGGTGATGAAGAGTGCCTGAAACAGGGTGGGAACTCTTTAGATGAGGGGAGGAGATGTATGCCAGAGATGTCATGGAGATGGAATTGAGGAGACTTAGCAACTAAGGGAAGTGTGGGGTGAGGGTGCTTGAGGAGCATTAATAAGAAATAAATGAAGGAGCTTAGTTGTGGTCAATCGCTTTGGGGCAGAGGTGGAAAGGGCAGAGGCAAGGTGGTGGAATGAGATTGGCATACTAGTGCTGATTTTCCAGCTGGGTGGTTTTTCTCTTTTACTTACTATGGGGAATGTAGGGAAATTTCTTCCTTTGAGGTAAATCTTTTAACCTCTTTGGGCCTCAGCTTCTTCATTGGTAAAATGAATGAATTAAACCAGATGCCTTTTAATGTCCCTTGAACTTTGAAAATTATGATTCTAGGTGATCTTAGAAGAGCTCAAAGCATCTCAAAACATGACCATAGTCAACCTCCCCACAGCTGAAAAGGGGGTGGGGGGAGGTAGATGTAGAGAATCTGCTCCAGACATCCCAGTTTGACAGAAAAGAGGGAGACAAAGCAAGCAGCTTATTACAGACTTGCCAATTGTACCCTGGAGTTTGGAATCCCAGTCTGGTGCTCTCTCTCCTCCCTTCTGGCAAACCATACACCCTAAGCCTAAGGCTTCCCACCCTGTATACCCTCCTACCCAGAAAAGAGCTGAGACCCTCACGTGGCTTAAATTAGCACTGAACACAGACCATCCCATGTTCAGAGATCCCTGCCAACTTGGCGGCTGAGGGGGCTCCCAGAGCCAAAAGCTTCTCTCCAGCTGGCCCTGGGCTGTTCACACCCCAGGCTTGTTAGAATTTGGGCACAATGGCTTATAAATGTCACAGACACCAGGCTGTATCAAAAGACCTACTAGGTTGTTTGCATTGAGCAAGGTCTGGGCTATGACAGCAACAGCCAGGATACCCCTACCCCCATCCCAGGATGCCATTATCTCTGCTATTTTAACAAGTGAGGACCCTTCTTTTGGTTGGATTTCACCTTCTCAAGGGATTGATAATAAATATAGCCGCGGTGGGCTCTGACAGCCTCAGGTGATAAAGGGGCTACTGGGTAGCCAATTGTCCTTCAGACAGCCCAGGGAGCCTGGTGCTGACTGGTAGATGAATTACTACATTGGAGCTGGGAGAAAGGAAAAAGCTTGGGGGGGGGTAGCTCAGAGAGGATCGGGATTGAGTGGAGGGATGGGAGATGTTTCAATTTGTGATTTCAGGCCTAGGAAAAGTTGATTGGCATTCTTCACTACCCCAGCCCCCCCAACACATTCTGATGGCTGCAAGCCACCTTGAGCCAAGGAAACTAAAGGGTAGAAATGGGATTATGCTAATCTTCCTCCCAGACCAACCCATCAGCCTTTAGCTCAATCACATAATTTTCCACACCCAGTTATTCCACCAAGTAACTGGGTTATAACTTCATTAGGGCCCCTGTCGTATTACACAGCAATTAGTGCATGGCATTGGATCCACAGGCTGTCTTGGCAATGGTGCGCCAGGCACTGTGCCGAGGCTCCTAGGGCTCGGGGGTGTTGGGGGAAGAGAAAACTCTAAAGGGTGGAAACTGATTATGATAAATGCATTAGAAACATATGCAAATTGCATATAACCTGCAATAGAATATGTGCCCAACGTGAGACACATTTCGCATTTGGAAGCTGCAAATGAGAACAGCATCATAATAGCCGGCATTTCTCAAGCACTTTACAGTTTACAAAAACACTTCACATACATTATTTCAATTGATTCCCACAACAGTCCCGATATTGTTCTTCTCATCTTTCAGAGGAGAAAAATGAAGCCCAGAGACAGTCTGGTGTAGTGGATAGAGCATCTGACTTAGAATTGGGCCTCACACACTTACTTGCTGAATGACCCTGGGCAGGTCACTTAACCTCCAACCTTTAATTTTCCCATCTGTAAAATGGGGGTAGGAATAGCATCCACCTCCCAGGATTGCTGTGTCACTTCGTAAACCTTAAAGAGCTCTCCTAATGCTGGCTTTCACTCAATGATTCGGCACCATGGGCCCATAGGATGCAGGGCATAGGCCTCTGGACTCTAAGCTATCCTCCCACCCCCAGCTCCAGATGAACTTTGTTCTGGCTCCTGCCAGTAGGTGGGTGACCTTTGGCAGGTCAATTAGCTTCTCTAAAGCCTGATGTCCTCAGCTGTGAAATGAAAGGGTTGAGCCAGAGGATCCCTTTATGCTCTGCGCAGTGCTAACATTCTCTTATTTTTCCATCCCCTTCATTCTTCCCCTCCCCTAGCCATCAAGTCATGCCTTGAAACAAAGAATAAAAGAAAGAAAAAAAAAGTAGTTTAGCAAAACCAGCCAACACATCATCTTCTCAGCTCTTCTCTGGGGCCAAGCTTAGTCATTATAATTACACAGTATGTCGTTTCAGGGCTGGGCTTTTTTTCCATTTCCACTTCAGCATTCCAATATCTCAGGTCCAGAGAGAAGGGACTTTTATTAAGTTTATTAAGCATTCATTAAGCACCTACTCTGTGCCAGGCACTATTTTAAGCCCCTTACAAATATTATCTCATCTGATCTTTATACTAACCATGCAAGGTATTGCTATGATTATCAGATATCTACAGTATTGCTATTATTATCAGATATCTACAGATGAGGAAACTGAGGCAAATGGAAGTTAAGTGACTTGCCCAAGATCACACAGCTGATGAGTGTCTGAGGTTGGATTTTAACTCTTGTCTTCCTCACTCTAGGCCTAGTGCTCTATCCCCTGTGCTACTTAGTGACAAAGCTGGGGCTAAGAATGTGGCAGGCCTCCTGATAACCTAGTGGTTTTTCTACTACAATATTGTTTTCCCCATTTAAGTTTTCAATATATGCTCTAAACAAAGTAGGTACTGTCTTGTCATAAATTAAATACCGGGCCGTGCAGCTCCTGGAGATCTCTTGCAAATGACCAGGCTAGGGAAACTACAGACAACGTAGGTGAGGTGTTATCTACCGTCACTTTAGCCATAGAAGTCGTTCATTCACTCTTTTGGAGCAAGAGATAGGTACCAATGTTTGTATTTTATAGATGAGAAGTTGAGGCTTATTCCACCTTCTCTATTTCAACGGAAGATCTTGATTCTTATTTGATTGAGAGAATAGAGACCTCCCTCTTTTCCCTTATCCTTAAATTAAAAATCCTTTCCCATCATACCCCATTCTTTCCTTTCTTTCAATCTCTGGCAAAGAAGTGGCCCTTCTTGTTGGCTAGGACAAGTGCGGGGAACCTGCAGCCTCAAGGCCGCACGTGGCCTTCTACATCCTGGGGTGCATCCTTTTGACTGAGTCTAAGTTTTACAGGATAGATCCTTTTATCAGGGGGATTTGTTCTATGAAGTTTGGATTCAGTCAAAGGCCTGCACTTGAGGACCTAGAGGGCCACAGGTTCCCCACCCCTGGGCTAGGTCAACCTCTATTTTACCCATGACCTCATCTCCTCCCATATGCTCCTGTAGCTTGCCTTAAATCCTTCTTTTTCTCTCTCATCTTTATCTTCCAACTCTCCTCACCTACTACTGTTTTTGTCTTTCTGGCTCTCTTCAAAAATTCCCAGGTCTCCCCCATCCTTAAAAAAAAGTTTCACTTGGCCCTACTATTCCTTCCAGCTCTCACCCTATAGATTTCCTCTCACAGCCAAACTCTTGTAAAATGCCATCTATATTTTTTGTCCTTCATTTCCTTTGCATTTCTCAATCCTTTACAATTTGGCTTTCAACCCCACCAATCAACTAAAATTGTTCTCTTTGCGATCCCCAATGATCTCTTAAGGATTTGGTCTAACGGCCTTTTCCCAGTCCTCCCCCGGACCTCTCTGCTGTGAGTGACTTTACTGACCACCTTTCCTCTGTATTCTCTCTCTTCTCCTGGTTCTTGTGACACTATTCTCTCCTAGATCTCTCATCCTCCATGGCTGACTACCCTCTAGTCTCCTTTGTTGGATTGTCATCCATGTTTTGCTCCCTAACCAGAGGTGTCTTTAAAGGCCCTGACCTAGACCCTTTTCCCTTCGTTCTCTAGGTGATTTCATCAGTGGCCATGGATTCAGTTATCCAAATAAGTCTCAGATCTAGACACCTAAATTTCATTTTCCTGATCTCTCATGTAAGGCATCTCCAATTGGATATCCTGTGGATGTCTCAAATTCAGAGTTTATGATCTTATCCCAAATCCATGCCTTCTCCAAAGTTCACCATTCCTATTAAGGACACTACCATTCCTCTGGCCACCTAAGTTTGTGGCTTCAGAGGCACCCTTGACAATTCCTTCTCCTTTATTTATATCCCAAGAGGTGTCAAGTCTTATAGGTGCTACCTCCATAACATATTTCATGTCTATCCCCTTTTCACATAATCCCTGCTCTGGTCTGGGACCTCATTAGTCCTTACATTATAAGCTCATCGCTTCCAAATGCACCACCATGCTGCTAACTCATCCTTCAATTGACTCCACCTGCTCCCCTCTCATGGAATGGCTGGAGGGTGGAGTACCAGACTCCTCCCAATGCCGACCTTTATAGAGGGCAGAACCCAGAGTTTACACACACTCTGCTTTGCATTTACTGCTTTGCTTCATTTTAACACCATTGAACAAGATGCTCCTGTACCCAGGCACCCCCTTGTGTTGCCCTCCCCTGTTTTCTGCCTTCTTTTGTATGTTGTCTCCCCCCTTTGAGGACAAAGACTGTCTTTCTTTTTTATTAATTGTATCCCCAGCACTTAGCACAGAGCTTGGCACATGGTAGGTACTTAATAAATATTTATTGGATTGATTGGATTACCTGTTTCTATAGAAACTGCATTTTAATTGGACACCCATAGACCTCCTCTTTCATTTCCTGCCTCATTCTTTTTCTATTCATCTTCTGCACAGGATCCCCAAATTGTTGTCTAAAGCACAGGTTCTAACCATGTCACTTCCCTGCTAAAACAACAACAACAACAAAACTTGTAGTGGTCCCCTTTGACCTCTAAGATAAAATGCAAAGTCTCCAGTCTGGTATTTAAAGATCTTCACAACATGGCTGCAGTCTACCATTCTAGTCTTGGTGAATGTACTTGCATGCTCATGCACATACATACATACACATATTCCATTTTCACACTCTATATTCCATCAAAACTAGCCTCCTTACTCTTCCCCAAACTGAGTGCAGTGTTAGTATCCTACTACTGTGACTTTGTATGGCCTATACCCATACCTGGCACATGCTTCCTTCTCACCTCTACCTCTTAGAATCCCTTGTTTCCTTCAAATTTCAGTCCATTTGCCATCCACTACAGGAAGACTTTCTCTTGATTTCTTTTGTTTTTAAGCAATCCCTCTCCTCTTGGGTTATCTTAATTTTATTCTTCCTGGCTGCACTCAGCCCTGCACTGCCCTGGGGCTCTGAGCTGCTCATCAGTGTTCACCACTTCTAGCCTTGCCTAAGACCCAGCACTGCCACCCATCCATCTTCTGGCCCCTGTATAATGCCCTCCTCACCCCCACCCATTCTCCTGTCCCATTTTCTACCTCTTGTTCTGGGAATGGTAATCAAATCAACACTAGCATTTCCAGAAAGGGCACATCAGTGAATGACCTGTGATTCTATTCAACATCCCTGTTACTTTCCAGATCAAAACACTCTTCCCTGGCCATCATTTCTCTGCATGAGCTGTCTTTTTCTACAATGGAACCTAAGTTTCTTGAGGGCAGAGACTCTTGATTTTTGTTCTTATATCCCTGGCACTTAACACAGTGCCTGGCACATAGGAACATTTAATAAATGCTCTTTCATTCATTCTTTCCTTTTCAGACTGTTATGTATAGATGTATTTGTTTCTGTGTCATAACCTCAAGGGAAAATGTGAGTTCCTTGAGGGTGGGAATTGGTTTAGTTTTGGTTTTGTATTCCCATCCACTGATGCAGAACCTCAAATATAAGAGACTTCAAAGTGTTTCTATTAGGTAAGCAGCACTGAGCTTGGAGATGATTTACCTTGAGGGACAATGAAAAGAGAGCTGAATGGAATCTGGATGCCTGGTCTCCTGGCCCTGATGCTTACTATGTCACAATGAACTAGAGGCACTTCACTTGTTGAAGCCTTTGGTTTCTTCTCCTTAGCATGAGAGTGATAGTATTTGCTCTACCAGCCTCACAGGTGGTGAAGTGAGTTCTTTGTTACCCTTAAAATGCTATATACATGCAAATTGCACTTATCTAAGGTCACATAGTATGTCAGTGGGGTGACTCAGGTCACCCCACTCTTAGACCAACAACCCATGGTGATATTTGAGCATTTGGCTAAATCGTAAGCACTTGCTTTTAAATGTATATATCCAAGGCTATGTGCCCTCAGGACTACCCATTTTGTCTAATTTGACCAGGCAGTTTGTTCAAATGGCCAGTTTGACTGCCTCTCAATGTGCCCCTCCTCTAGTTGTGAATAAATTAGGTGATCTTGATGCCATTATAGACATTCTCCAATTCTCCCTCCACCTCCACTACGAATCAGTATTATTGACCCATAATCTTCACTCGAATGATGACAGAAGTAGCTCTTAGCAAAATTGTGAAGTATCTAATGTTTCTTTGTTATCTCTCCCAATTCTTAAGCACCCAAAGTCTGTATGTGCTATCTTTTGCCCAGTTCACAGCCTCACCTTGTGATGCATCATACTACCCTTCCCTCTAGAATGAACTCTTTTGCTCCCCTACCAACCTAGAGCATCTGATTAGACTAATTCTCACTAAGGAGTGAATGACATATCCAGATTCCTTCTTATCCATCCCCAGGTGTTTGCATTTAAAAGAGTTTTTTTTTAATCCCAAAGAATTCATTTCTGATAGCATCACTGCAGGCAAAGTGAAAGGAAGAATTTCTACTGTGTCCTGCTGGCCCCTGTGAGGCATGGGGAAGGGGTGGCAGGTTCATGCATAAGAGATTAGCAGGAGAATGACAGGGGTATGTCTCAGCAAGGCTTTGATCTGCAAGGGGTAAAATAACCAAACAAATTGGAAGACACAGGAAATGGGCAAGGTGGCAGACATGGCCCGAGTTACAAAGTCAGAGGTAGGGAATGAGCAGATCTCAGTGATAAGCACAGTTCAAGTTCTAAGTCAGGAATTCAATGAGCCAAGAGATCTCCCCTTTAGGGCCTAGGCAGGAAACCACTGTCTGAGTTCATAAGCGCTGAGTCAAGACATGGAAGGAGGTAGGGGGGCTACATAAAGGAACATAGCACAGAGGAGAGAGCATATTGGTTCGATAATGATGGTTTTTGTTTCATGCAAAAGCTCAGGTAGCTTTTTGTGATGAGCAGGATTCTAGGCACAACCATCCTCCTTCCACACTTCCACATCTGTGGGCACAGTTTCCTATCCTTGAATGTCTCCCCAAATATCAAGTTCCTTTGCACACTGTTAGTTTTGGTTGCACCCAGATTCCTATTTTGCTTTTAGTCTTATCAGTTTATAGGAAATAGTCCCACTTCCTCAGGTCATAATGGATGGAGTACTGAGTTCAAATCCTACCTCCAACATTGATTAGCTATGTAACCTTGGCCAAGTTAGCTACCCTTATGTGAACTCAGTTTCCTCATTTGGAAAGTGGAATAATAATAGTACCTACTTCATAGGGTTGTTGTGAGGATCAGATGAGAATAAATATTATTTCGCAACATGTACGAGGTATTGCGCCAATCATATAGTACGCCATGTAAATATTATCTATCATTACTTTGGAAAGTGTAGACTAGGCATAGTGGGTTTGGACTTGGATGACGTTTGGTACAATGGATGAGATGTTTTGGTCAGTAAGTTACCTACTCTAATTTGTTGTGTTCAGTTATTTCAGTTGTGTCTAATTCTTTGTGACCCCATTTGAGGTTTTCTCGCTGAAGATATTGGGATGCTTTGCCGTCTCCTTCTACACATGAGTAAACTGAGGTCAACAAGGTTAAGAGACTTGCCCAGGATCACACAACTAATCAGTGTCTGAGGCAGGATTCAAACTCAGGAAGATGAGTTTTCTTGACCTACTATGATTAAAATTCAAAGATTTCTTTTTCACTACCTTCTCCCTACTTCTTCCCTCTCCCTCAGCTGTCCTCACTGGAAAAGAAGCTAAAACAAGCCCCGATCCCATAGTTTTCCCTCCTGGTCTTTTCCTCCTGGTCCGATGACATTGTTACCCACAACAAAGCAAAGAGAAAGATAGCAGTGGTAGGGAACTGTCCACAGCTGAAGTGTGGTCTGAAGAGCAAAGAGGGGCAGATAAGCCCCTAAGGCTGATATCCCCTAAGGATACTGACATGAGTTCAACTGGGCAATATCCCTCTTTCACAGGCTCAAATGCAGGGTAACTTTGGGCTTGTTTTTGACTTTAGACCCTCCTGCCTTCTCTGCACTGTATTCTATTCAAAGATTGCTGCATTGCTGACCTATACTTCCTAGACCTTGGGCATGCCTCCTGCCTCTGCCCTGGCTGGGGTGAGAGAAGGGGAACACGTTTTTCATAAGCACTTACTATATGTTAGGCATAGTGCTAAAAGCTTTATAGATCTTATTGTTGACTTGTCAGAGCTGAACTGATTGTGTCGTTCTGAGCCACTCACTGCTTGTCTCTGGCCCCTGTGAGGGGCTATCATTGCTGCAGACTGCCCTGTTCACACCAGGATCCCTTGTGGGCAGTGTAGCCTGCTTTGAGATGGGCTGATGCCTCAGCCTGTCCATTCTTTAGCTATGTCCTGGGGGAGCAAAGCAATGCTCTGCTCTCTGGTCCCTGGAGAAAAGCAAAGGCTCCTGCATAGGTACCACTAGGGGGAACTCACACTCCTACGTGTTGTGGCTCCCTGAACCTGGGCTAGCGGTGCCAGGGCCATCCCGCAGGAGTCCTGGTCACTTCCCCACCAGACAGTCTTGTGGGCCTGAAGACCAGGACTGTTACCTACAAATGCTGCTGGAAGGGACCCAGCATCATTTCCTATGTGGAATTCCACATGTCCCTGAAGCTTCTGATGGCTGCAGTTAGGGGCCAGAATTCTCCAGCAGGCTCTTTGGAACAACCAAGAATGGGCCTTCCTCCAACCCATATGCTTTACCACCAGTTAGAGCCTCTGTCTTTCATCTTTAGGCACTTCCCCACTCCCACCCACCCTCCCCAAACCTCACCCAAGCTGCAAAATCCAGAGCCTGCACAGACCCGACTGCCCATGCCTCACTTTGAAAGCAAAGCTACTGTATAAAAATCTGGATTTGCCAAAGAGAATCAAGGGTAGCAGAATTGTGGCCCAAGTCCTGCTGCTCAGACCAGGTATGAGTACAGATCTTGCCCTGGCATCTGGGTAGCGCAGTTGACGGGAGTAGATTTTGAGTGAAGAAGACTGAAGTTTAAATGCTACTTCACTTCCTAGCTGTGTAACTCCAGGCCAGTCATTTAGCCTCTCACAGCTTTAGTTTCCTCATCTGCAAAATGGGGAATAATAACAGTGCTTAACTCGCAGGGATAATGTGGGGATCAAATGAGAAAACATAAAGCACTTTACAAACCTTAAAATGTTTATTATTGTTATTACTATTTTCATTACTGTTACTAACAATGATAGCAGATGGTCACCTGGTTCCCACATAGGCTCTGACAAATCAGATTTTGTCAAATCCAGATTTTCCTACATCCAGTTTCTTTCCTGCAGGTGGAGAGGCTATTCACACCCTGGAGCCCTTGGGATCGGGTCTCAAAGCTTACATATTTCACAGGCACAATATCGTGTCAAAAAAATCCACAAGACCAGAGTATCTGGAAAGCTTTGGGCTGTTATTGCCGCCAAGTGGTGACCTGCATCCCTTCCCTGGGCCCCCAGGTCCTCCAGCTCCCCAGCCGGGAAATCAGGCCACTGCTTAATTAGTGGCAACCCTTTTACTGGGAGGTCTTTCATCAGCTCGTTTGTCAGGGAAATGCCTGATGGAGGATTGTCTGCTTCCTGCCCTCCCTACTGCCAGCCAGCTGTTTTTAGTTACCATTACTGCAAACCTCTGGGTCAGGTTCACTCAAATTTGGCTCTCACCAGGAAGAGAGAGGAGCTCCGCAGCTGATGCTGGGACAGACAGCTGTCTCAGGATCAGAGCCTTTTCCTTGTTGCTGGGGCTGGGCATCTGTTCTCTTGTCTGCTTGCTTGTGCACTCTCTGTTCCTGTCTATCTCCTGCTTGTTCAATACTGTGCCTGACACTTAAGACCTGCCGCCTTGCGCTGCCTTCTGTGGTTTTTTTTTTCTGTGTTTTTCCCCCTTGTATATTTTATTGGGGAGAATCAGGATTCTTTTTACAACAGAAATTAAAGAGGGTCTAGAGAAAATTGCAAAGGTCAACCTATATTGACAAAAGAGCTGGAGAGTTTGCAAGGAGATTTAGAAGAGGTCTACCATCCCACTGACTAGAGCTGGAAGGGATCTCAGAGGTCAAATAGTTCAACCCCTTCATTTTACAGCTATGAATCCCAGGGAGTTAGCTGACTGGTCTAAGGTCATACAAGTAATAAGTGTCAGAGTCAGGATTTGAACTCAGGTTCTCTTACTACAGAGCCAGTTTTCCTTTCATGGTACTACCACTCCCCTCCATATTTCCTAAAGACCATTTAGCTTGCCCAGTGGTGTGAGCAAAGGAAGGAGAGCTCCCAACAGGGTAAGGGATGTTGGTATGACAACACTACTGCCCATTGCCTTGGTTTCTTCTACTGTCAAGAATGAACAAAATCATAATGACAGCAACAAGAAATGATCAGAAGATGGCACATCAGGAAGAAGCCTCCCAGTCCTCTTCCTGTCTCTCCTTTCCTCCCTTGGTTCTCATGACAGTAAGGTCTCCTGGTTTTCCAGTTGCCTGCCTGGCTCCTTGGGCTCCCTCACTAGATTGTCTTTCTTCTTCCTCCTGACACGTGCAGAAATCCTTAAGGCTCTGCCTTTGGACCCTCTTTTTTTTTTTCATCCACACTCCCATACCTGAAGATCTCAGCAGCTCCCATGGGTTCAGAGATCATCTCTATGCAAACAGGTCTCCAAACTGGGTCCCCTATCTGTCCTGAGCTCCATTACTATACTGCCTGTCAGTCATCACCCCTTCCTTATCCATGTCTTTCTGACTTCTGTTTGTTTTCCTGGTCTTGGACCCATGATTGCCTTGACTCTTGGTTCAGGTCAAACTGTGGTGAAGTGGAAAGAAGTCTGGATTTGGAACCAAGAATCCTGGATTGATTCCCAGGTCTGCAATTTACTGAATGTATAGCCTTGGACAAATTACTTCACCTGTCAGCCTTGGTTTCCTCTTCTGTAAAATGGGGATAACATTTGTCCTGTCTCTTTCATAGGATTTTTGTGAGTAGAAAAAAATGAGATAAGTAAAGTGTTTTTTGTAGGCTGCATAATGTTATACAAATGTCACTTTTTAAAAATTTGGAAATTAATGGCATTTCATCATTAGCTGAAATATAGATCTAGTATAATACAGAGAAAGAGTAATTGTATATGCAGTTCCTTATCTTTGTACTTCCTTCTGGCTTTTCCAAATTCTCTTCTCTCATCCCCTGCCTCCAGTCAGTACCCCTGAGACCTTCTCTTGTGGGAGAGAGAACCTTCTGCCCTGCATCTCCCCACCCCCCTGGGAAGCTCTGCTGTATTTTGTCGGCTTTCATCTCCTCCTACATGGCGGCTGTGAATGTCTCACTTCTCCCACCTCTGTCTCAGATATTATTAAACCCCGGAAGTGTGTGGTGTGTAGGGGCGTAAAACCCATCAGGACACAATGGTAGTGGGGGGGGGGAGATGGGTGTCAGGGAATCAAACCACACCAAGAAAGTCTTTGCTAAAAATAAAGACGTGTTGTATTAACTCTTTATTAAAATAAGATTCACCAATGCCTGATGAGGCTAACAAAAGAAACTCTGGCCATTTCATTCATGATTCTCTCTTCTTCCGAAAAAAGCTGCTGCAACATGTGAGCTCCTTATGGAGCTCAGAACACAAAGAATGAGCTGTTTAGGGAGAGGATTGTCAATTTCCCCCAGCAATCAAAAGGTGGCTTAATTAAAGGGGCATATGTTTGGCTTCTGCTGTAGGGAACATAATGAGCAGCCCAGTCTAGTCTCAGCTGTTCTGTCGGCTAGGGGATTTGTTGCCCTCCTCCCCCTGTACTGCAATTGAAATTTGGTTTTCCAGAGATCCGTTCTGTGGGTCGTAGTGTGATTGTGTGTTCACAAAATATAGTAGGGGGTGACAGTCAGGGAGGTTGGGGAGGGCCAGATTTGGAGGTTGGAAAGTCTGAAAATGACATATCTTCTCAAGAAACTCTTGTTTTGTACTCTTGTGCCTTAGTTTCTCCTCTGTTTAAAGAGAGCTGTCTGATGGTTCTATCATTAGGGAGGGGGAAAAGTGGGTTTTTTTTGAGAGATGAAGGAAATGACAATTTTTTGGAGGGAGACTAGGTTTCTCTATCTCATCCTAGAAGTACAGAGGCCACCCATATCCCTCATCCCACTGCTGATTGGCATAGGAGTTTTAGTGTGGGCTAATTCATCCCTCAGGTAGTTTGTTAGATCTACTACTCTGATA
The DNA here is from genome assembly GCA_028646575.1 of Pseudocheirus occidentalis. Taxonomy (NCBI): domain Eukaryota; kingdom Metazoa; phylum Chordata; class Mammalia; order Diprotodontia; family Pseudocheiridae; genus Pseudocheirus; species Pseudocheirus occidentalis. Next base: position 281,635,657 of record CM053594.1, on the reverse strand, counting down.
GATCTACTACATCAGATTTAGTAAGGACACCCACTGGGCTTAGCCCCACTTCTGTTTAGAACTTCTGAGCCCAAGAGATGTATCAGCCTCCAGTAGCAGGGATTATAGACTTGCCTAATCAGGAAATAACACTTTTAACTTAAGGTTCTTTTCAGGTTAGAGGTTCTTTTTTTTATTTTTAACTTTTTTTCTTTTTGCTTTTTGGAGGGCAGTTAGAGTTAAATGACTTGCCCAAGGTCACATGGCTAGTTTTTTGCGTTAAGTGTCTGAGGCCAGATTTGAGCTCAGGTTCTCCTGACTCCAGGGCCAGTGCTCTATTCACTGCGCCACCTAGCTTCCCCAAGGTTAGAGGTTCTTAACCTGGTGTTTACAGATGATACCCTTTACCCCAGGACAGATTTTAGGAATTCTGTGAACTTGAATGGGAAAAACCCATGTAACAGAAACTTAGCATTTCCTTCAATTATGAATGTAGACAACAAACAGTCTTAGGTTCCATAGGCACTACCAGACTGCTTGGGGGTCCATGACATAATAGAGGTTGAAATCAATAATCATTCCCAGAGAGTTAGAACTGTGAACTCTTGAATATTTCTTCAGTGCAAAGAAACTATCTGTAGGCACTGGGTCCTGGTATGGTGTAGTAGAGTACTGAGCTTAGAGTTGGAAAAGTTATGGCTCTGATGGCTTACTAGCTACATGGCCACAAGCAAATGACTCTCAGAATCTCAGTTTGCTCATCTGTAAAATTGGAATAATCATACTTGCCCTGTCTAACTCACAGGATTGTTTTGAAGAAAGTAATTAGTAAGCTATAAAGCACTCTAGAAATGTGAGCTATTACTGCTGTAGCTATTAAGAAAGGGAAGTGATCAGGGTTAGCACACACAAGACTACCATAAAAGAATGTTCTGCCAGAGCACATGGGGAACAAAACAAGCTATCATTAACAGTCTCTCTGTTATGCATGCCTGATGCCAGTTGCTGGGTACCTTTCTCTAGGGGCAGGGAATTGGGAAAGAGCTCAGCTGCTATAATTTAGATGGGCTGCCCTAGGTTGGATCTGACCACAGTTTTCATCATCCTTAACTCTTCCAACCTTTGTGTAAGCTGGAGAATAGCACTTATCATCAAAGCCAAAACTAGGCAAGTTTATGAAGACTTTGTCCCAGGTATATGAAGGTGCCAAAATTTAGAGAGCACTTGTGCTCCCTCAGCAGCTTAGAAACAACTGAGCTTAGCACAAAGTTAGCAAGAATAATTAATTAAAAATAGGAAGCCATCAGTTTGACTGTACTTTCTCCCTGAAACTGAGGTACACAGGTGAGCTTCACTGACATCTGTCCTTCACTGACATGTCTTCCACACCCAGATGGAGGATCAGCCTTGTTGTCTCCTGGGATCTCTATGTTCCTGTCTCTTAACTGAATTTGTTTTTAGAATAGGGTTTGGGGATGCTTTTGTGTTGCTTTGGCTCTATAAGCCATGAACTTAGACTAACACAGATACCAGTCAACACCCTTAGGTATGACACTAATGACAGTCCTAGGAGAAAGACCTAGGACTAAATGTCAGGGGTACTGTGGCTGACCCATTCCTCCTGCCTTCAGTGGATTTTCTCTCTGGACATATTATAATCATTCTCGACGAGCACTTTTCTCAGTATTATGCAGAGGCTGGTGTGAGCCAAGACACAACAGCCTCCTTCTCATTATTTGGATTTACTAAGAATCTTGGAGGAAATGCTACCACAGCGGTTCTGCCATTGCAGCCATACAGCTGTCCTAGTATCCTGGTACTAGGCCAATATCCTAGGGTAAATCTCCTACATGTAGGATATGGAGTCTCCTATTCTTTATTTTGCCCCTGTATCGCACTGTGCTCCATTCTCCCCATAATACTGATTCTGAATTCTTACCTGTTTTAACATTTAATTCTTCTTCTAGCATCCACTTGCCCCAAATGATCCTTAGCATTGTAGGCATTTTATTTAGTCTTCTCCTTTCAGATGTCAACTATACCACACAGCATGGGTTAGTGGAAAGAGGTATATTTATTAAGCACCTACTGTATGCTGGGCAATGTGCTAAGTCTTTTATTTTTTTGCTTTTTAGAGGGGGGAAGGTAGGGCAGTTGGGGTTAAATGACTTGTCCAAGGTCACACAGCTAGTTTTTTTTGTCTTAAGTGTCTGAGGCTGCATTTGAACACAGGTCCTCCTGACTCCAGGGCCAGTGCTCTATTCACTGTTGCATCTAGGAGCCTTATCTTTTCACAAATATTATCTCATATAATCTACATAAGAATCCTGGGAAATAGGTGCTATTACAATCTCCATTTTGCATTTGAGGAAGCTGAAGCAGACAGAGGTTAAGTGACTTGCCCAGGGTCATTCTGCTGGGAGGTGTCAAGGCTGGATTTGAATTCAGGTTTTCCTGCTTCCAGACCCAGTGCTTTATCCACTGTGTCACTAGCTGGACTTAAGAGTAAGGAGACACTTGGGTGATCATAGCAATTCATTTAGCCTTGGTGAGCCTCAGTTTCTTCTTTGTCAAATGGGGATAGCTATAAGTATCCATTTTACAATATTATTTTGAGACTCAAGTGAAATGATATATATGAAGCACTATAAATATTAGATTTTATAATCATCATCATAATCTTCAGTACCAGACTCTGTGTTTCTGTCCTCACTACCACTCCTGCCCCTGTTGAGGTCGGAGTTGGGAGAGCTGGTTCAGATTGGAAAGAATTCACTTAGAACTTCTCTCTAGCCAATGAAATCTTTATTGACACAAAAAGCATATGGGTCTGAAATTTAGCAAGACACTAAACAAAGGCACTGATATAGGAAAAGGACCAGACTTATACAGACAGAAAGCTATACAGCCCATAGGATGATGATGATGTAATTTTTAGGGTTTCTAAAGGGTGTTGGAGATTTAGGGAAAATATAAGTCTTGCAAGATAAGGGCGTAGGATGAGGATGATGAATGACACAAGATAAGGGAGACAAAGGAATCTCATGACCCAGGATGGGGGGTGGGGAAGAGAAATAATTTTATGGTCCAGGATAAGAGAAAGTTTTGTAGTATTTCAAGATAAAGGGGAGACTTTAGGATACCAGGGAAGGAGCAACACAACCTTTAGGGCACCTCTGTACTTTAGGTCACCTTTAGAGCAGTGGTTCTCAACCTTCCTAATGCTGCAACTCTTTAACACTCATATATGTGCATATCTGCATGTGGGCAGACCCACCTAGAGACGGATAGAGGAGTGGTGTCTCTGTTCCTTAAGGTCATCATAAATATGTGTTTTCCAATGGTCTTAGGCAACCTCTGTGATCCCTGTAAAAGGGTTGTTTGACCCTCAAAGGGGTCGCAACTCACAGGTTGAGAACCGCTGCTTTAGAGGATAAACCAGGGAAAGGGCAATTAAACTTTAGGTCACCTTTGCACCTTTGTATCTACATCACCCCCTTGACCACATCCCTTCCCCCTTCCAACCAGAGCATCATAGGATCATAGTGTTAGAGCTGGATGGTACATTGAAGGTCATTTAGTTTAACCTTCTTCATTTTATAGTATAGGAAACTGAGACCTAGAAAGGTCCAAAGTCCCATAGGTAGTAAAGTGGGTGAATCAGGATTTGAGCTTGAGTTCTGTGGCTCCAAACCCAGTCCCCTTTCTATGGTACCATGCCAACCAGTAGACAACTACTTCCTGTCTTCAAGCCTTGACTCTTCTCTTTAATCTGGCCACTGCTGGTTGACTGAGACACAATAAAGCACATAATTCTCAACTAGCAGCACTTAACACAGTGCCTGGCACAGGGCAGGAACTTAACAAATGTTTGTTGAATCAATATCACCCATAGCATCAGATAATCCCCAAATGATTTCTACTCACAATATATTTTTTCTTTAAGATATGTTTTTTTTTATTTGGACAAGATAAGTTGTTTCATTTGGACACAATAGACACTTCCCAACAAACAAGGTCCCCTGCAAAGTAAATTCCCTGAACACCAGCTAATCAGATTGTTAACAGCAAGGGAAGAAATGTCCTTTAAGTTTGACAGGATAGCATCAACTAGGACAGTAGTACTTTTCATCAGTGTTGTTCTAACTCCATGCTGACTTTCTTTATGCTGTTGCATAGAATTTTTTTGGGCTCTTTTTTTTTACTTTGTACCTTTTCAGTGACTTTAAAAATGCTGCTTTACCTTCCTATTTCTGTTTAGTTCACACTCATAGCAAAATGAATTTTTTCTCCCCTTTGCACATATGGACAATGGCAGTATCTGGAGGGGGCTCCAGGCAACTGAGGGAAGTCAGCCTAAGTTCTAAAAGGTGAATTGTGTAGCAAACAATCCACAGAGTGGATTACAGATGAATTGCTAGCCCATGGGGGAAGGAAATGCTGGTGGACTACCAGAGAGAGAAAATAACAGAGCAAAGCTGTATCACTCCATGGAATCCAAAAGCCTCTCTCCACCATGCTATTTGATGTGTTGTCTCCTCCATTAGACTGTTTGAGGAGGGAACTGTATCACTTTTGTTCTTGTATCCCCAGCACTTAACAACAGTGCTTTTTCATATAATACTCCTTCCTTCCTTCCTTCCATTTTTCTTTTTTCCATATCCTCATCCAGCATATATTAGCATAGAGAAATAATTTCAAATGTTGGTGCTTGGAAACCTGTGTGTGAAAAGTCATATTAATCAATCAGCAAACATTAGGGACCAACACTAATGTTCTAAGCACTGTCCAAGGTGCTAGACAAACCAAAAAACAATCCTTGCCTTCAAGGAGCTTATATTACATCAAGACACACACACACACACACATGCACATGTGCATGTGTGTGTGTGCATTAATAAATATTAACAAATATAGATAAATAATAAGTTACATAGTATGCTTTGGGGGTTACAAACTTCTTTCTGCATCAACAACCATTTTTGAAGGAGAGAGTTGTTAGTGCTTTTTCCTTCTTCAAAGGAACCTACAATAATTTATTTGTGCCTATGTTATATCCACTATTGGAGTGTAAACTCCTTGAGGACAGGGCCTATTTTGCTTTTGTTGTGTTGTCAATGACTCCTTCGGTGCCTGGCAATTCATAATAGGTACTTAATAGATGTTTATTGAATTAAAGTTGAATCTTTGTTCTGTCAATGCTTCCTTTGGGGTATAGGGTGGCAGGGGCGTTTTGAGGCTGGATACCAAGAGGTGAAGGCATTCATTGAAACACCGGGAAGTGTCAGTAATGAGTTCTCATTTCTCAGTCAACAAAAGCTACATTCCTGTTTACACCTTCTGACTCCTTTTCCCACTTTCCTCCCTATTTAGGGCATGAAGAAGAAAATTTAAGAGCCTTTATGTCAAGTAAATTCTGCTTGTGCAAAATCACAACTAGGAATTCTTGCATCTGGGGTAAATTTGGGGGTGGGTAACACAGAGGATGGTTTGTCTCCTACACAGTTGTACCAGAAAAGGGGACAGATTGCCCTTCAAGGAGTCCAGCATATGCCTGTGTAGCATGGCTGATGCTCCCTGACACCCCCTCCGCCAATCCATAAAAGGAGGTAGGTAATTACAGTGTAGGGGGAAGGTAATGCAAAACATTGGTGGTGCTGGGTCAAGTCTATGTGAGGGAATGAGAACAGAATTCCATGAAGTTCATGGGGATGGTAGACTGGAGGACTGCCTCCTAGATGGTTATAGCCCTGGATCTAAGGGCTGGACCCATTGAGAATTTCACTTTGGCAGTTATGAACTGAGTCATATTTTCCTGTTTATATCAAAGTAGGTCAATGTGTAATCCAGTACTCTACCCATTTCTATACAGATCGAGTTGTTAGGCTGTCTCCTCTCTAGCCAGACAATGTCTTAAGTGTACAATCTGTTCCAAACGTTAGCAAGCAAGCCTTAGGCCATACCACCTTCCTAAGGCATCTGGCCCTTATATATACACCTCAGGGCCCATATGATCACATAGCATTGTGCCCTCAGGCATGTTGAGGTGGAATGAAATAGAGGGTATAAGGATGTTAGACCTCATTGTACGGCAATCTGGATGGTCTTTGTATAAGAAAAGCTTAACCTCTGCCCTATGTGTTATTAGAGAATGTTAGAAGGCACAGCTCTCCTCCTCTCCATTCGAACATGAGCTCCTTGAGAGCAGAGAGTGTTTTCACTTTTGTATTTGTATACCCAATGTTTAGCACAGGGCTTTGTACAAAGTAAGTACTTGATAAATTCTTCATTCATCCATCCTCTAGCTAGCTTCAGGTACTTCTTGAATGCTCTTGCACTATTCCCAAGAACTGACCACACTTAAACTAGGATGTATAAAAGTGTCCAGAGCCCAAATCTTCCTTACCCTATGATCAAAGTCACACTTTCATTCTTTTTTGCTGGGGCCATTCTCTTGGTCCATCTGTCCTCTTGATTCTGGACCATCACCCTGCTTCAGCTACCAAGATCTGGTTGCCCTTTTTCTTTTTTCAACCTCCTGCTTCCCAGACCCTTGGTTTCTTCCTAGAAATGAATATTGCAGACATCCTTGTCTCTTCCTTGGTCACATATTTTTCAGATTTCCACTTGACTCTGCATACCATGCCTTCCAAAGTCTCTGTTCTGACCCTTCACTCCTTTCCTCAACTGGTTTCAGATTCTTGGCTTCTTTCTGACACAAGGAAGTCTGCTACAGGGGAAAGAGTGCTGGATTTGCAGTTAGAGGGCCTGGGTTCAAATCCATGTTCTGCTTCTTAATAAATAGCAGATCTTGGGCAAGTCATGTAACATTTTTGTGTGTTAGTTCCTCAACTATAAAACATAGCTATAAAATCTAAAAATGCTGAGACCATAGTGGTGGCTAGGTGGCACAGTGAATAGAGCACTGGCACTGGAGTCAGGAAGACCTGAGTTCAAATCCAGCCTCAGACACTTGACACAAAAACTAGCCGTGTGGCTTTGGGCAAGTCACTTAACCCAATGATCCTCCAAAAAAGCAACAAAACAAAACAAAAACAAAAACAAAAAATGCTGAGGCCTTCCAGGGTTCATTATAGCTTTTCCTTTGCTCTACTAGTTTGGGGATGCTCAATCTCTCACTTTATTGGTCCTAGGTCCTAATCTCTAAGCACTCCATAGAATTATGTAATTTTAGATTTGGAAGCGATATTATGTCATCTAATCCTTCCTGATATCCAGCACAAAAATCTTTTCCCATGATGCCCCACAAAAATGATCTTCTACCTCTTTCTTGAATATTTCTAGTGGGGGGGGTAGGTAGAGATCTCTTCCTCATGAGCTCTGCCGTTGCATTTGTAGGCAGCCCTAATGGTTAGGAAGTCCTTCCTTATTACAGAGCTAAAATCTAAGACAGAGTTAAAAAAATGTGTCTCCTTGCAATTTTGCTGGTTGGTTCTCTGGAGCTACCCAGAGTAAATCTAATCTCTTTTCCAGATGACAAACTTTCATATATTTGAAGGAAGTAATTTTGTCCCACTCCCATCCCCCTTCCTTTCAAGCCTACTCTTCTCCAGGATAAACATTTGCAGTTCCCTCTGGAGTCTTGGCCCTTTGCCTAAATATCCTGACTCCATTATTGCCTGGATTCAGGCATGACATTTAGGCCTAGAAGAGGAGCTGGAATTTGAACTCCCTTCTCCTGTGTCTCTAGCCCATAGCATGATCAGCCATGGGATGCCTCTTAGACAGACCAAAGGAAGGTTCTGCTCTTGTCTGAGGCAAAGCCTCAGATCTTGTTAAAGAATAAAGTTGAGTAAAATGGATGGAACTTGGAAGTCCATGCCAGCTGGCACCAAAACAGTGAACACTGCTGCAGGATGGAGAGTGAGCGTCTGGCATCCTGGAGCGAGGCGATCTGGCTGATTCAGGCTTGTCAGGGCAATGAGTCCCTTCCAGGCCCTGGAATGCCACATGCGTGATTTTGCAGTTTTGTGGAAGCACCAGAGCACTGTGGGTATTCTAGTGTTCCACCTTAAAACCCTTAGGCTTGGGGTTCATTTTATTTCTTTTTAAAAATTTCTTTCTATTTTTTTTTTTACTCTTGTGACTTTGTAATGGAATAATCCCTGAGGTTTTAGTACTCTTCAAGGCCTGGGTTTGAGTCCTGTCTCCAACACTGGTTAGCTATGGAATGTAGTCAAGCCAGTTGACTTTTGAACCTTAGGTTTTTTTTTTTAATTTTTTTCTTCTTTTTTTATTAAAAAAATTATTTGTTTATATTTAGTTTACACGAATCAGTTCCAGAGTCCTTTGAGTTTCAAGTTTTCTCCCCTCCCTCTGCCCTCTCTTCCCCCCCATGGTGGTATGCAGTCAAGTATAGAATCTGCAAATACTTTTACATTAGTCTGGTTGTATAGAAGGGTTGTAACCAATGGAGTGAACAATGGGAAAGAAGAAACAAAATCAAACATGGAAAAGAATGGTAGCATGTAGATTGCTTCAGTCTCCATTTAAACTCTGTTCTTTCTAGATCTTTCTCTGAATGTAGACATTTCCTTCCATCCTGAGACTTGTAGAGTTGTCTTATACCTGTGCATTGCTGAGAAGAGACCAGTTTAACAAGGCTGGTCGTCACACATATGATGTGTCTATGATTGCGTACAAATTTCTCCTGGTTCTGCTCTTCTCACTTAGCATCAGTTTGTATAAGCCTCTCCAGGTAAATATGAAGACCGTCTCCTTCCCATTTCTTATAGCACAATAGTATTCCATTGCATTCATATACCACAACTTGTTTAGCCATTCCCCAATTGATGGACATCCCCTTAATTTCCAGGTTTTTGTGAACACAAAGAGAGCTGCAATAAATATTTTTGTATTTCTATGATCTCTTTGGGATACAACCCCATTCTGGGGAATGGGCATAATTGTGCTCACTGTATCTATCTCAGGGCTGTTACGAGGATTAGATGAGATGTCAAGAATGTTGACATTATATAAACATTATATAAAAACTTCAAAACATTATATAAATATCTCTCACTACTATTGTTGTTGTCATCATTTTTGTCATAACTTGATCTGTAAAGTATTTTTGTTATCAGCTGTCATGTATTTGCCCCTTTTTTGGGTACATGTGTCTCCTTTCTTCCTCTAAGTGTACCTGAAGCAGAGATTAGATTTTTTTTTTAGAAGGACTTGTCACTAAGGAAAAGAATGTACAGATCTACCCTGCATAATGTTACCCTAAGCAAGTTAATTTAAAAATATTTCAATAATTTTGGTCAATCTATGATCATATTGATATAGCCCTCCCCTCCCTTGGTGCAGATCACCACCCATACCCTCACACCATCTCACCTTGTGTAATTTTTGTCTATTTCTTTCCTGTGCTTAGCCCAATACTTGGCATACAGGTATAAGAACCAGTGGGGAAAACTTCCTCCACCCATACAGTGGCATCTTCTCTGCAACTCATAGTCTTGGAGAGTCCATTAGAGCATGGAGAGGTTGAGGGACTTGTCCACAATCAAAATGGGACTTAATCTTCTGACTCTGAGGCCAGTTTTCTATGCACGGGGCCATGCTGCCTCTCATTAGAGACCTGATGGCACATTTGTTGTTCAGTCATGTCTGACTCTTGGTGACCTCATTTGGGGTTTTCTTGGCAGAGATCCTGAAGTGTTTTGCCATTTCCTTCTCCAGCTCATCTTACAGATGAGGATAGTGAGGCAAACAAGGTTAAGTGACTTGCCCAGGATCACACAGCTTGTGTCTGAGGCTGGATTTGAACTCATTCTTCCTGACTTCAGGCCTGGTGCTCCATCCACTGGGCCACCTGACTCCCCTACAAACAACACATAGTAAAGAAATATTTAACAAATTTTCCCTGCTCTTTTCTACTCCTCTCTCTTGCTCTCCCCTGCCCTTCCCTCTCCCTCTGATCTTTCCTTTACTTCTCCCTATTCCTGCACTCCCTTCAAGACTCAGCTCAACTGCTACAACTACATTAAAACCTTTCCTTATCCCTATCCCCCACTTTCACATTCTACTCCCACTAATTACTTTGCATAAATTTTGTATTTACTGATCTGTGGACATATTTTCCCTCAGTGTTATATAAGCTCCTTGAGGGTCTTTCTCCCTTTTGTCTTTGTATGCCTAGTACCTACCACAATGTTTTACATGCAGCAAGTGCTTAACAAATGCTTGTTAAATTGAATTTTACAAATGAGTAAACAGAAGCACAGAGAACTGGTTTTTATGCAGACTGGTATATTATTGCTCAGTCTGGTTGGTTTCCCACCTCTCATATCACAAGTACAGAGACACTAGGGATGAGCCAGGGGAGGATGACATTTCCATTAAAAGTATAAGATAAGAGAGTAGAAGACAGGTTGATGGAAGTGGCACAAGTGGGTCTCTGAGAGTGTCCCCTCCTTCCCCCAATCAGAGAGGATGATAGACTATTATACCCTATTATCTAGAATATATGGTGTCTACTGCTAAGTGGAATAACTAAATCTATATTCTTTTCTTCCCAGTATTATTGATAATGCTCAATATATAGTGAGTTCATTCTATTCTCAGATTCCATTTTCCCTATGTGCAAAATAAGAGACCTGGGTCTAGATTATCTCTGAAGATCTCTTTCTGCTCATATATCCTATGGTTCAATCGGATGTTCAACAAGCATTTATTAAATTAAACTTGCTAGAAGCCAGTACTTATTAAATTAAGCTTGTTAGAAAGACTCATGAGTTTCTTTCTTCCTCCATTTCTTTCTATTCAGATAACAAATATGATATCAAAGTCTACACTGGAGATGTAATTGGTGCTGGGACGGATGCAGACGTTTTTATCAATATCTTTGGAGAATATGGTGACACAGGTAATTCCAGGCCATTTTTTTTCATGTTTCTCTTCTGATGTCAGCCTCGGCTAGCTTTAGACAGAACACTTTCCAGCAAGCCTGGCCCGCTCCATAAAGTGTGGTTCCCTTCAGCAAGAAAGGAATCTAGTGCCTGCATGTGGAAAAAGGCAGAAGAGAGGGAAACAGTATAGAAAATGCTGAACCAACCTGACAAGGAAGGGGACTTCAAGGCTGCACTTTGGTCTTCTTTGGAAAGCAGAACTCTCCAAATAAAGTAGGTTTTTGTGGTCAGGATATGGGGCATTGTGCCCAATGCTTATATTTCCAATGTGGATTACTCACTTTTCTCCATTAGGTGTTACTTGACTCTTCTGAAATTTCCTCCTATCATATGACCCAAAGCAATGCTCTTTTATTTGTTCCCTGGGGCTGAGCGCACCAAGGGAGTCTTTCTCACCTGACAATGCAGTTTACTTTGTCAAAGAAAAGGTGCTCTCTGAAATGTTGGTGACATTATGGCCTACTCCACTCTAGCAGTTTGAGGATTTATAGGTTTTCAAGAGGTAGTCAGAGAGACCAATAATGGATAAGGCAATAGACCTTAATTATGGAGTGTTCCAGTAATACAGGAGAGAGAGGGCCTGAAGTTTAAAAGTAGACACTGGGAGTGAGAGCAGAGGGTACTGGGGCATCAATGGACTATGGGGCAGACTATTAGAACCTCTTCTGTACTAGTGCTTTGGATAGATGGATGTACCTCCCCCAGATTTGGTACCTCCAGGTTTTGAGAAGCTATCCATTGCTCTTCCTAGTTAATGTGTTGGATGCTAAGTCCTTCATCATTTGTAGAATGAGACCCAGGCACTGCCTTTTATGGGAATGGGCCCGTTCTTGCCCAGTCTGAGTGGTTTCCCACTTCTCATGTCACAAGAGGAGAGACACTAGGGATGGATGAGGGAAGGAGGACATTTCCATGAAAAGTGCAGGGTGAGAGAGAGTGTTCAGAGTAAAGGTAGCATGCTGTAAGTGAAACACAGGGATCTTTGAGAGGCCCTCCCAATCAGAGAGGTTTGTTAGGCTGTCATACCTTATTGTCTGGAATATGTATTCTCTACTATGACCAGACCCATATGTGATGTGGTGGAAAGTTCACTAGGCTTGAAATTCATCCCAGCTGGATTTCAAGGTACACAGCCCGGCTCCCACAGATGCTCACTGTGTAACCTTAGGGAAATCACCTGGCCTCTCTAGGTCTCATTTTTATCACCCTTGAAATGAGGCTTTTGCCCTAGCTGCTTCTAAGGTCTCTTGGGGCTCTAATATTCATGATTTTGTGAAGAGGGTCAGTCAGTCATATTGAAAGTTTTGCTTTAATGAAGCCCTGAGACAGAACTATTAGGTAGCTGTAGCAACTCCTCCCTAAATCATATTAAATAAGGGAAAAGACCACTTAATGTAGATAAACATTGTGTGTACCTTTAAAGAGATGCAAATGAACAGTTTTCAGAATCCTTGCTCTGCTTCTCAAGCTACTTGGTGACCTCAGATAAGTCATTTCCCCTTTTAGGGTTGCATTTTCTTCATCTGTAAAGTGAGAAGGTTTGGGAAAGATGACATCTAAAGTTCCTCTAAGTCCTATGCACTCACTAATATAGTAAACCATTCTAGGTTACCCTAGAACCACATTTTGGCATCTCTCTGAGGCACACAGGTAATAGCACACAAGATTTCTGTGCATGTACCATGACTCTCACCGTGCCTTATCTAGACTTTGTATTTCCCCCAGGCCTAGGACCGTGCTTTTACTCAGTCTAAGTCTTTAATGAATAAATAATAAATTGTACTGGTTTTATTGCTTGCAATAAAGTGTTACCTGCCAGTCACCTGATAGGACCATCATTTGTCTGATTTGTAATGAGTGTAGGACAACTCTTCCGAAGAACTTGGATACAGTCTGATGAATGATCACAGATTCTTTAGAAGGGAAAAGGAAGGGAATAAGCATCTACTATGTACCAAGCATGTGTAAAACACTTTACAAACATCTCACTTGATCCTTACAACAACTCTATGAGACAGGTGATATTCTGCTCTCTATTTTAAAATGGAAGAAACTAAGGCAAACAGAGATTAAGTGACTTGTTCAGGGTCACACAGCTAGTAAGTGTCTAAGGCTGGATTTGAATTTAGGTCTTCCTGACTTTCAGCCCTGTGCTTTATCCATTGTGCCATCCAGCTGCCTCATAAGTGAGGTGTGAGAGGGAAGGGGAGAAAGTTTGAAACTCAAGGGATTGTGGAACAGAATGTTGTAAAGTAAAATTAACTAAATAATTTTTTTTAAAGAGAAAAAAATAAGTGAGGTGTGAGATCTGTAGGTTTCTTGAGGGCCACCAGTCACTCATATAATCCTTGTTTCTCCACCTCTTGGCTAAGAATTCTGCTGAAAGATAGAGTACCTTAAGAGACCCCATCTCTATCTGTCCTGTCTAGGCAGTGAGGTGTTTATGCTGGTCTGGGACCATTTCTGTCTTCGCACCTGAGGATTTGGAAATCTTCCTTGTTGATATGATTCAGGAAGGCAAGATACCAC